>WBMZ01000457.1:0-67259 GCA_013400975.1 Atrichornis clamosus | reverse complement strand
ATCCCCACAACCCAGGACAAGGATTTAGCTGGAAGAAGGTCTTGGTACAAGAGGTGTTGTGTAAACTCCTCCAAGAGTCGGAGCATCCCCTGGCTGTGACTCGGGGACACAGCTTGGGCCGTGGAACATTCGTCCTGGCACTGTGGGGACTGAAAACAAGCGGCAGAAAACCCCAGGCAGAGTCAGAAAGGCAATCACTTCTGTGAACTGGTGTTTCCGTGGGTGAGACGCACTCCCGTGGGGTTGCTTTTTATCGGAAAAAGGAGCAAGCAGCAGACCTGGGGCTTGCCAGGCAGACCTGAGCCACAGAAAACTCAGTTCTGACTTTGTGGTGAACAAGCTGGGTCAAATCTGCACCCTGGTGGGCCTGTGCCACTCGACCTTTTCATTACAGGCTGGGGATATGGATCTGTGCCATGAAGGTGGTAAACATCCCCGAGGAGATCCTGGTGGACTAAACCAGAGAAGTTTTTCAATAAATGTTTTTTTTGCTGTTCAGTTTTTGAGTTTTCTCCCTCTGAAACAGCATAGACTAAATTTAAAATTCAGGATGCTAAGACGTTTCATGTGTAATTGTAATGAATTAAATTGATAAATGATGATCTTTCAATACCAGCACAGCAAAGAAACGTTACTAAATCATACCACAGCTTAGATCCCAAAATAGAGAGACTTAAAAACTGTTTTCTGGAGTCAAGGGGAAACCTTTTATCTGTTTTGATTTGGGGTTTTTTAAAGAGTTTTCATATAACAAGCAGAGGATTCTTTGATTTAGAGAAGACCTACTGTTCAATATTTAAAAATGAGACTTCATAAGAATTCAAAATTAAGTATAGCTTGAAAGTGTACATGGTTTTATCTCTTCTCATATTTCAGAAGAACGATCCAAAAGTTATAACACAAAAAAAAAATTAAGTTTTAATTTTTCAGAAAGAAAATGCTTGTAAATTGTAATCTCCTCCAAAGAGGTGCTCTGAGCTCTTGTGCTCTATGGGCATTTCAGCAAAGACAGAACTTCCTTTTTTTTTTTAATAACGCAATGGATGCAAGACAGAAGCATGAAGTATTGTAACTGCATTTTTGCCACTCTTTAGTGCGGTAAGATCGTGTTTCTTTAAAATAAAAACAACGGGTGTGTTTGCAATGAACGCATCATTTTTATTTATAGCACACTGATAAACGTAACTTGAACTTTTTAGCATGCAAACTGAGCTAACAGTCTGGGGCACCAGAAGATATCAATTTCCATCACTTGAGTGTCTTAGAGCACACATACCAATTTCTGCAAAGTGCACTGGGACAAAAATAATTCAGCTTTTCAGCTTTTTTGGGTGAGCTATCAGGTTCATCTCAAGGTTGAAAAGGATGTTCTAGCAGGCAATTAACTTACCAGTTTAAGTTAAAGCTTTGGTTTGCTGCTTTGAGGAGGATGTAATCTGGGCCCTGGGCAGTTACTTCTCCTTTAGCATAAATGAACACGTCAAGTATGAAATTTAATGTGCTCTTATTTTTGCAAAGAAAAATGTTCTCATGGTAACGTGGTATAAATACCAAATGCAACATAATATGTGCTCACAATTGAAGGCTTTATGATCGAAAGAAAGTGAGAAGTAATGTGCTGGGGTTTTTTAAAATAACATTTATTATTTTAAAGTCCTTTTTCTGTATTTCTGTTAAAAAGTTAATCCTTTTTACTACAAACATTAACAGGCCATAGTTAATGTAGTTTATGTACTTGATTGTCTTGTTTTCTGGTGCCCTGTGACTTTGATATTTGAGGCTCTGCTATCTTTTAGACTCTGCTAGTGCAGTAGTTGAAGGAGAGATGCAGCATGCTCTCCCACAGAGACTTTTCTTTCAACTTATTGAGTAACTTCTTAACTTCAGTGACTGGTTACTGGGTTTTGACAAGTACCCAGAAGTTAAGAACATTATAAATAGAGAAAAAGATCAAACAGCTGATTTTATAGCTCTTTTCTCCATGCAGTTGAGGACACAACTCTCTCTGTGAAGCACCACACAAACTCCCTAATAACATAAGATACCATATGCTGAGTTCATTTATTAAGCCACTGTTTTTAGCCTCTGAAGAACACATCTCTGACCTGTCATTAATTTCTCACCTGTCTCAAAAAGGTGGTAATTTTTCTTCAAGACTTGACTGCTGGGCTTCACGTGATTGCCCATATATTTAGGGATTTTTCTTTAGAAAAGTACATATACCCTTTTTTTTTACTTCCCACTGACAGAAAAATGTTGAGGTGTGTATGGCAAAGAATCTGATTAGAAAGAAAACATAAGATGCTTCTCTTTTGACATGATCTTGGGATGTGAGGTGTGAATGAATGTAGTTTGCAGCATTTTTGATTGCACGTGATAACAGATGTCCCAGATAATAGATTGTTGAGAAAGATAATAGTGAATTAAACAGACCTAGCACATGGATGTGAGTACTAACAAGTGCATGTTGGTTTAAGGCTTAGCACTGTCCCTGATATAGTCAAGTTGGCACTTCATGAATGCTGTCAAAGCCTAGACTGTATACAAGAAAATATCACGCTCTCACCCAGAAAATTACAGATTTTGGCCAAAGAGAACAGCCCTGTCTCTCTCTATAAGCTGTACCCTTACTGTGTGCCTTGGGCATTAGCTGTTCCCTGGCTATACCAGCATGTTCAGGGATGCTTCCTGAGCTGGAAGTGGGGCTTGCCCATTCGTAGGGCTGTTTGCCACTAGCAAGAACAGGACAGAAAATGCTGAACAGATGAAACATTTTAATTTTCCACTGTTTTGGCTGTATTGCTTAGGTCTCTTCCTTTAAATAAAGGAGTAAAATTATAAATGAATCTGTAGTTTCAAGTGGAAAATATGTTATTGTCTGTTTTTATGAATCCATTTGCATGTGCTTACTCTTGTTTTCCGTAACTGCCTTCTGACTCTTTCTGCTGCTGTTATCCAGCTGTTTATTGCCCTTCCCAAGCTGCTGCCACTCCTCTCCCACCAGGCAGTGATGTGAAAGGAGGCAGGAGTGACACAGCAGCAGAGCCAGGCGGTTTGGATGCTGAGAGTGGCTTCACAGGAGTGACAGGCACGCTTTTCCAGCACAGCCCAGAGGGAAGGGGCCCTGCAGAAGGAAACCCCCGGGGGTGGGAGCCCTGTGCTGGGACCCATTTCAAAGGTGATGTGGCTTCCCCTGCACTGCGGTCCCTGGCACCCTCCTGTCTGTGAGAGGGGAGGCAGGGAGGCTCTCCTGCAGCCAGGCAAAGTAGGGCAAGTGGCTGCCTTCATTACTGAACCTTTTTTCCTTTCTTGTTTGTGTCTGCCGGACTGAAAGCCACTGGTGTTTCATAGGTGCCTTGTTTGGCTGAGCATCCTCCCTGCTCTGGTGTGTAACCCGCCAAGGAATGAGAAGAAATGGCTAGAGTGAGAGCATACAGATATATTTATATGGATCTACATACACAGATACACACACCTCTCATATATATTTATAGATATGTACATCTATGCACCCTTGGTGTATGATATTGCACGTATGTTTATGTGGAAGGGAAAGATGGTGAGGACATTGCACTTAAGTGAGAGAAAATGGCAATGGGTGAACCAAAGAGTTTGAGGCAGTCATTTAAACTGGATAGTATCACTGATTTAGCCAAGTCCTGCATCTCTGGAAGGTGGCATTGGAAGAGAATCTTATTTATACCTCTGTATTTCTTTCAGTGTATCTGTCACTGACTTACCAATAGTCACTGCAGGACTTGAGTGCTCTGAGGCAACCTAAATGCAAAATAATGGGACACAGGCAATACCAGCATTGTTGAATTGAAGATGTTTATCGAAAATTGAGTATAGATTTTTATTTTGATTATTCCAACTCCACAAGTTTGGAATGAAGTGGCGAAATGTTCTTGAATAAGCAGAAAACCTTCAAATACAAATATTTTTATGCTTTTGCGTCTCTGGCTGCAGCTAATACCAGAAGTTCTAAAATACTGCAGTTCTGTAAGCAGTACTGTATTTTGTGGTTGCCTAGAATTTGTATTTCTTATGAGAAAGATAAAGCCTAACCTCATAAGACTTGAGTTTAAATTTCTGGATGTTTATTCTAACTTCTAAATGACAAACTGTGTTTTGTTGCTTGCTCACAGGAGCCAATACAGCATATTCCAGAGAGCACAACAGCTCTCTTTTTGCCTTTTGATATAATAAATTGACTTGTTTTTCCCTAAATCTATAGTCAGTTATTCAGATTGAAACTTTCCAATTGCTCATTATGAAGAAGTGGGAGTTGGCAAGAAATATTCAGAAAATTCTTGCTGCTGTTCATGGTGCCTCTTATAAAAGAGGAGACAGAATTTGTGTATCAGTGGTTATTCTATATGGATGCGAATTTGTTTTTCCCTCCAGCAATTTTGAATCCAGAGTCAAAGCTGCCTACTGGAAAAAATATCTGTATTTTGCCTTTCATTAAAAAAAACCAAAAGAAAAAACAACGTCACCTTCCCTTTCTGTGTTAACCTGTCTTGGCAGCATTTGGACTCACTGCCTTGTTGCACCCTGAGTCTGGCTCTATAACACAAGATCATTTTGTGTTGTTTTTTTTCTTTTTTCTCCAAGCTCTCAGGATGTGCTGAGAGCCAACTTTTTCAGCTCAGGCAGCAGAGGTGCAGAACATTCTATGCCGAGGCATTCGATTCTCTCTGCTGAGTTCTGCAGGCATGTCCCATTTTGTGGACAAACGCAGGAACTCCTGCAAAGACAGTCACGTTTTGAAAGCAAACAACCAACCTTTTTCACCACTTTCTTGCTTAAAAAAGCCACTGTTGGTGTATAAGAATGTGTCATACACATATTGCCTCAAGGGTGCTAAAAGGGCTTTCTTTGGAGTCAGACACTTCAAAGGAAAACCAGTCCCTGCACATGCTGCGTTGTGGGGTTGGTGTGATGCCTCTTTGCTGGGTTGAAAACCTGTGTAGTCTTTCTCCAGGGTCTGACACGGAGCAGGAGGTGGGACACAGATCCCAGATGTTACTGCTACTTCTTGCAGCAGTTTGGCCAACGGTCTGGTTGCTCATGTGTTTCTCAGAGGATTACTTCCTTGCTCAGTCTCCTTAAGGTCTCAAGTTTGGCAAAAGGATGCCTGTGACCAGATGCAAGGTGTTGCTCTGTTTTAGTCAAGCTCTTTTTTCTTTTTCTTTTTTAATTCCCTGCTGTGAAAAAAGAGAGGCCGAAGAGCCCCGGAATTATTGAACCTTCTCCTACACTTTATTTTGAGGTAACAATTTCTATCTGAGTTACAGGAGCTTTCAGCAGCTTTGAGCAAGTGCTTTCCCAGGTGCACCTGGTATTGCCTGCCTTGGCTGACAGAGTCTCAGATGTGTGTTTGCTGGGGCGGGTGTGTAGGGGGGAGATCCATATCTGTCGAAGGGAAGCGTCACGTCTCGCTTTGAGGCTGCAAAGGGGCTGGGGCGTGCGTGAGGACCAGGAGCTTTGTTTTGTCTCCGCAGCTCACAAGTGAAAGGGACTAGGTGGGCATGGATATTGTGGCTGCTGCCAGGCAGGCAAGCACAGCCCCAGAGATTCTCTCAGCACGGGAACAAGTCTGTGTGAGAAGTATGTTCAAGCCATTTCATACTTAGCATCACGGCCAGACCTTCAAAACGCTCTGTTTCCCAGAAATCAGTTGTTTTGAACGAGGAAGAAAGGTTGAAGAAAAGGAATAGAAAAGAAATAAACATGACCTTAGTGATATTAACCTGAAGCAAGAGACAAACGGAATGGAGATTTCTGGCAGAAGCTGCCAGCCTGTGTTGTGGCAATGGGGCCTTGAGCAGCAGGTTGCGCAGTGCTGGAGGGAAGCAGGTCCAGGGAGCAGGCTCCCTCCTCCTCTGAGCCCATGTCCTGTTCATTGGCAGGCCAAGGTAAACCAGAAAAATCACAGGTGGTTGACCTGGCGATCAGCTCCTGAGGAGTTCCCAAAATGGCCTGACTGGCTTGTGCGGCATATTAGGGAGAGCTGCTCTGTGGTAAACGATGGGGGATTTTCTGAGGCTGCACTGGGATGCAGCAGCAAGGTGTTGCAGCAAGAAAATGCATTTGTTTTTCTGAGAGTGTGCCATCGAACTCGATTTGTGTGGTCCAGGCTGAAACACAGAGCTGATCCTTTCTGATCAAAGTACAGCATATCTAGAATATAAAAGAAAGGCAAGGATAAGTCATTTAATATCTATAGTACAGCGTGTACAAAGAGAATTGTATCATTAACAAAACCTGATAAAAGGACAATTAGTGGTCAGGATGGAAAGCTGTGACTTAGGGCCAGTTGGGTAGGTGTATGAAATGTGATTTATCTGTCTGCAAAGGATAATAAAGCAGTCATTCTCTCCTTAACTGTGGCTATAAAGGTATTATTAAAACCAGCTTGGAGAGTGTCTAGTGTGCAATGCCCAGGAGGGCAGAAAGCATAAAAGAGTGTCCTTGGCTGATGTCATGGCTCCGTGTTTTCTGTTCCTCTCTGAACTTTCCTGACCAGCACTGAGAATGCCATTAAGCTGCAAGTATGTTTTCGTGCTTAGAAGTCCTATTTTCCCTAACTTTTTACAGCACAGAGTAATTTTAAAAATAGAACACTGAACGCTCTGGTAACTATATGAAATAATTTGATGACATCACTTCGTTTTCCGTGATTTCCCACCATTAAGATTGTCTACATAAAATGCACTTTCTTGGCCTTTTGACAAGTACTCAGGAAGTTTGTGCACCAGTTTTTTGAGTAGATTCATTCTGCTTCAACACTTTATAAACACCTCAGTGCTTGTGCTATAGATTTTGATTCCCGTGTGACCTAATAAGGTTATAAAGCATGTTTATAAATAAAGTCAGGCATGGTTTTGCAGAAACTTCTGGAGTTCTCTTTTGACTTAGTAGTGCATTTGTGATTTGAGGAACTTGGACAAAAACAGCTGGGAGGGTAATACTAAATTCTCTATAATATTGCAAGCAGCATGTGGAACTGACTTCTTTCAATTTTACACTTTTGCTCAATAATAAAAACAAAATACAATTTCTGACCGAAAATAAGTGTATTAACTTTGCTTCGTCAGTTCTAAAGTGAGTAGTTATTGAACAAAATGACTATACATTATTTCCATGAAAATGCTTGTGCCATCAGACACCACCACACCAGAACAAGCACAAAACATTACTGTGGAAATTAGTAGAATCAGTCAGGGTTTCTAGAAGTCAAGAGCTCACAAGTTGACCCACATGTGTTAATAACTTTATTTAGAGTTTTTATTATTGATTTCAAACTGATAGGTAACTTTGTGGATGGTAAAATTTAAGCTGTCCATATGCCAGTAGAACTTGATCTTTCTGAGTTTGCAGAAGAAAATGTGCCTGATTAGAAGCAAGTCTGTATGCAGACAAATGTACTCCCTTTGCACAAATTGCAGTAATCTAAGATAAATTCAAATAGCTGAATTTATTTTGTTTTAAAAAAATGTTTTACTGACACTTCCTAAAAAACTGAAAGTACAACTAACTTTGAAACATGATTTTTTGAAGTCTTAATTATACAGTTGTGTCTTGAATTACAAATTGGTTGTGCATTAATTCTAATCGTACCAAATATCTGATATCAGTTTATTCTGCAGACAGCATAACTAGCTAAAGAATTTAACCTCTTAAAGGCTGCAGAAATACTAATCTCCAAACAGCCTACCAAGAGGGCATTTCTGTGTCGCAGTCAGCTGAGAATTTTAAGTGAAGCAGTCGGTTCAGCTTTATACTTTATTTAGCTTTACCTAGGTTATAAATAGCAGCATAAAACTGTCATTCAATTGCTCCTTCTAAAGACTACTTAATAATTTTACATGGCAGTTGGCAAGTATTTTTTGCCTTATATGCTGCCAGCATCATAATAGTGCTAGAAATGTGATAGGGTAAAGAGAAGAAATATTACTTTTATGTTGGTAAACTATGTTTTAAAACCATAGTTTTGGATCACCAAATGTTAGCACGGTAATAAAATAACTGAACAGACACTTTCTCTGTCCCAGCTAGTTAGATTTTTCTCTTTTAGGGACTTTATTCTGACCATAAACTCACAAGACTGAAATATCTAACAGTGTGGGGCACTGGAGGAGGACGGGGCTTTTTAGCAGGGAAATTTGGCTTTAGGGGGCTTATGGCCCAAGTTTGGTAAAATAACATTATCTAAAGTCCATTTCGCTGTTTAAATTTCATTCATTGTTTTTTCCAGGATATGAAATTAAAGGTATCTTTATTAAATGAAATTAATTAAAATAATGTTTGCTCTATAGTTGTACCTACATCTCTATGTATGTATTTAATTTAGGTAACAACCCACTATGTGACAGTGGATGCTGTTGCGTTCAATAAATTTCAGGTGGCTGCATGGACTCTGTTAGGTAATTACTTTTTTGTCATGTCCAAGCAGAAAATTGACTGACAGGACAAATACATAGTGATATTTTTTCATCATTTTTTGTGAACAAGCTTTATAATTTAAACAGTATCAGGTAGAGCAGATTACAAAGCCAGGCTTCTTTTGCTTCATGTGCGTAGACTTCCCTTAGACCTTTGAATTTTGTGCGTGTGCTGTGCTCTTCTTCAGTGGAAAAATTGAAATGTTTGGAGAGTTAAATATATATATTTGGTGCTATGCAATAAGCTGAACCGTTCTGTCTTTCTTGCTTTTTTTTTGCCTTGTAGTAAATCATTCTAATGTAGCTCTTGCAATGGACTTGGGGTAAACCATTGCTAATCTTTGTTAATAAAGTAGAAATACAGCTTTGAGATATATGTCTAGAAAAATAATATTGTTTACATTGAAGGGTTCAGAGGCAACTATTTTTTTTTGCTGACTTGTAGTGTGTAGACATGTGAAAATGAATTGCAGAAGAACAAACTGTCGAGTTACTCTGAAAGCAGGGTAGAATACAGCAAACCTAAAGAGCAATGAAAAGGTTTATTTTCCAGAAAAAATAGTGTAGTGTCATACTCCCCAAACTTAAATTTGTTACACTTAGTAAAGATTTATTGTATAATGAATATTGTGTTAGAAAAAACATTTGCATTTATCTTTTAATTATCAACTCTCACTCCTTGTTTCTTGTGCATCCTTGAAGGTGTGTGTGTGTGCCTGCTTTGGGGCCAAACCTATTCTCATTGAGCTAAATGGCCGGTGCCAACTTCTGTTGAAATCAGTCTGTGGAGAATGAATTCACCCCATTAAGGAATCTGATCTTCACTGGGAAGAGAACCTGGGCCATTTATTTACATTCACTTGTGTTTCTCCCTCCATTTGGATGCGATAAACCTCAACATAATCCTCGTGAGTGCTATCGGTTCGAACAGATTTCCTTGGTCTGTAAAAACAGGGCAGCTTCTCCAAATGATTTTCAAGGGATAGATTGAAATAAATAATGCACATCTAATGGCTAATTCTGTGGGATAACACTGTGCTTAATGGGATTAACTCCAGGCTTGCATATGCAAGAAACTCACAGAGGCACAGATGAGGCCACTCAAAGCACCTCGAAGTAGCATTTGTCCCTAGTACCTTCCCTCTTCCCTTCTGTCATATTATGAATATACATTGAGTCCAGATGTGAATGAATTATGGATTAATCAAAACTAATCTCTGAAAAGCATTTGTATTAAGGGAGGAGAGTATTTTGTTCTGTACAAGCCCATGCATTATCTGGGCAGCCCAGCTTTGTGCTACGTATCTGAGGTAGTGCAACATACAATACAGGGTTCTGTGTCAAGAAGAAATTGCAATGGATAGAAGGAAGATTTTCATGGAGAGTACAAAAAGTAAATTAAATGCTAAGGTTCCTTTTCACATTTAGGAGAAAATTTACTTTCTGTGGGCATTTGATCACTTGGCAATTTTTCACCTCATCCAGCAGTTCTGTGACTGCACTTTCCAACATTGTGCTTTCAATAAAGCTTACCTAAGCTCCCAGTGCTATGAAAAATGGAGCTCATATAAATTTCCTTTGCATTCTAACTCCATCTCAGCTGCACATAGAAAGCAAACAAGTACAGTTTCCACGCAGCCTTTTTATCTCTCTGCACATCCCGGAGGCTTCGATACAGCTTTTTGTGGGAGAGAGGGGGTGTTTAAAGTAAACGTAATTTCAAAATTTTCATCCATTTTAGAAGGAGCATTAAAGATCTTAAAAGGAACATGTTTTATGAGGCTGACAAGCAATTAGATGAGTGCAGTGATAGTGCAACTGCATGATTCTACACTTACAAAATTAGTCGGGGTGAGAAAAATCAGAGACAACATAATATCCAACCTCAAGTGGCTGCTTCAGATAGATGCTCTAAAACTTGAAAGTATGAACAGAATTGTTCTGTAAAATATATCTGGTAAGTGGCTGAGAGCTGCTTGTCTACATTAAGATGGAAAGAATAAATACAAGGGATCTAAATCCTCTGAAATTGCTATGCTATTCCTTCAGGAAAACAAAGCTGAACTAAATCCAGTCATAAGCAACAAAATAGAATTTCTTTTTGTGAATTTCTGGAAAATCTTTTAATGAAAAATCCTGAAGAAAAACAATAGGGTAAATTTGTGCAAATAGTGCTGTGGATGAAATTAATTTAAATTGTTCAGGATAGCTCACCTTTTCAGGTTTTCAAGGTATTTCCAACTGAAATTAACTTGATAAATTTTAATATTAGTTGCATGCAGTGAGTAAATCATAATTATTTCATCTCAGTTGCAAATACTGCCATAGGATGGTTTGCACTCATACCGTAAATATACAGGAAATCTTCTTTGTGATGAGACATTGGGGTCCTTCTCCTTGGTTTGATTTTGTTTTGGTTTTTTCCTACAAGTCTGTGTCCACAGAGAAGCAGTTAACAAGGTACCAGTTTCATGTGTCTGAGCTTTTGAGAGCACTTCAGTACTTTTGACAGTTAACGTATTACTTTTGTTATCTTACGTTTGGTGAAATAAAGGTATTACGTAAAGTCGTTAATGATAAGGAAATTCTTTCCTCCTATTTCTCTCACTCCACACATCAATGTTTAACACTCTTTAATTCAGTCAAAGTTTATATATATGCTCTTCATATTTGCCATTTCCTACCTAGGTATGAGAACGTTTGTTTCAAAATACAGCACCTTTTTCCCCCCTTATCCTGTAATGCCATCTGAGATAAGGTTTCTAAAACTGGGTGTAGTCCCTCAGGTGGCTTGCAATAAAATGCAGCGATGGATCTGTACCAGCCACAATTTTGTCACTTGACAGAGGAGCGCAGACCTCAGCAGTGCGGTGTGAATGGGGATATGTAAAGCTGTGCCCCATTTGCAGATCCATGGCCAAATCCCTTTCTCTTTAGCAGTGCTTTGCTTTCCACTAAATTTTAGCTCTGTAGTTGCTACATGCTATGAAAATGTGAATGCTCCCAGATCAGAGGAAGGACATTTAGGTGGAAGAAGCAATTCCTTCTTTTCTCAGGTGGAATTCGTGAGGGTCTGTGGAGTCTGGGTTTTTTCTGAGACCCTTTGCTGAAGAACTCCATCGAGGACCCAGCAAGGTTTTGTGTGACATTTCCAT
Source organism: Atrichornis clamosus (assembly GCA_013400975.1). Taxonomy (NCBI): domain Eukaryota; kingdom Metazoa; phylum Chordata; class Aves; order Passeriformes; family Menuridae; genus Atrichornis; species Atrichornis clamosus. Next base: position 55,654 of record WBMZ01000457.1, on the reverse strand, counting down.
TTTGTGATAACTCCTCCTCTGGTTCTTCATTTAGGAGGCCTGTGAAGTGCTTCATGTGTTGTTTTCAGAGTGGAATATTCCCCAATGGTCTTAATATTATTATTGCTAAGCTTTGTTGAGCAACACTGCAAAAAGAATATGCAGGAAATTAATACTAAACCAAATCCTTACTCAACCTTTCTCTTTACTCGGTGCATAGCTTGCTGTTGCCCAGAGGGTTGGTTTTTTTTGTCTGTGCATCTTCTGGCAGAGGCACGACATGGCACGCACGGCTCTCCCCTAAGTGGGTCCGTGGCAGGGACTGCTCTGAAACCTCTCCCTCCCCGTGTGTGCAGCTACGGCAAGGTTTGGAGCCTCAGCCGTTGGGCCCGGTGCCACCTCCTTCCTGCCTGAGAACCTGAGGCCACCACTGCCTCTGCAGTTAATTTAACTATTTCCCTGCTTCACACCAAGCTTCACGAGGAACTTTTTCGCCCTTGGAAGCCTTGTTGCAAGTGGATGTCTATACAGGCATTACAATGGAAACATCTTGAGGATTTGCTAGCCTCAAAGTAGTCTGCACCTTGTTGTTCTGCTGGATAAGCTGAAGTAAATCTTGAAACCTTTCCGCAGCTTTTCGTGTGTCTACCTTCCTTATGATTCAGTCATGATATTTATCTGCTGAAAAACATTATATGAGAAATGTATTGAAAGTCTTGAATGACAGCTACCTGGATTTTCAAAATTGTTGCTACGGACTTAACCTAAAAAAGTGGATAACTTTCATTATTGGGGGTTTGGTGCCCTTCCTGACTCTGGGTCTTTTGGTACTGATTAGATCTGGTGCTGTCGGTGAGTTTAGGTGGATATTGATCCCAGAAAAAGGAAAGGAAAACTTGTTTGATTCCAATAGGATTAGCTGTGATGAGTGTGCAGGCATGGCTTTGACCATACATCAAGGTTGGCTCCTGTAATTGTCCCAGCTTTGGTCCGTGTTGGCTGCAAAGGAAGGAACTGCTCATGGACTGGCTGTTCTCGATAAATGGTCTTGTAGCTGCAGTTCTCCCTCCAGCACCTCCACCCTTAGCTTGCATTCTTCTGAGGGGTTTTTAGTTTTCTTCTCTGCTTGCAGCAAATCAAGGGAGTTGCAGCTGAGCTCAGCTGGAGACAAAACAGCCCTGGTGAGGTTCTTGTTGGGCCTGTGCATCTCTGCACTAATTTCAATAAGAGCTGTGTAATCAGAGTAGTCCCTCTCTGCACTAACACTGAGACAAGAAAGTGCACTGAGTCTCTGCTTGCTGGCTGACTCTGAATATTTTGTGCACAGATATATCTATTGCTTTATTACCCAGCCAGTAGAAAGCCACTTCCCACTGATAATCCTAGCCCCCGTAAGCTTAATGATGTTTGGAAATCTGAAACCAGGATAAAAGGGAGTGGGGATGCCTTATAAATCTCCGTGGTGGGAATTGTTCTTCATGTTATGAGTACATTTGATTGCTGGAGCCATCGGCAATGAGCTAGCTGCAAGCTGTTCAGCATAACCCTACTTTCACTGCTTTCTGTAAAGTCTAACTTAAAAGTGCTAATTTAAAGGGCTTAGGGAAACGTCAGCCATGTCTGTGAAGTGCTTACTGAACAGAGAAACACATCTGATTGTGATCAACAGCATCTTGTGTCTGACTTAGTGTCTCTTTCCTCAGCCTCACAGCGTGTAGCCTCTTTGGGATTCCTGGTGAGATATGTAGGCTGAATTCTTTTAAGTAGTCCTCCATCATGTTCACTGGGTTGTAGGAGCTAAACATGAAAAGGCCACCTGATAGTAAATCAGTCTGGGGTGAGTTACTGCAGTGGCACAGAATTGGTAGAGGAAGGGAGAGGCTAAGTGACCTAGAAAAATTTGAATAATAAGTCTTGCCTCTTTGTACACTTAGCACCAGATTTGATTAGACAATAGAAAATTTACGGCAGGGAACACCTTTTGCATTAACCAGATTGAACTTTTGCTATCCCTGATGAAGACGAGCCTAGAAAAAGCCCTTGTGTCTAACCTAAGCCCCCTACAAAAGCTGAAAGAGCTGCACAGCTTGAATCTGCCACCCCAGCTTGTTGGATGTCCAGGTCTGCAGTTGCCCTACTCAAGGCAACATCAGCTTTGCTTCAGGAAAGCCCTTTGCACCAAGTTCTTGCTAAACTGAGAAGTGAAAGCAGTTGCTTTTTCTGAGAATGACTGACTGTTTTGATGAAGCAAGGACTCCCCTTCCAGAGATGAGCAAGGCACTCCCCTCTTTTCTGTTTCTGACGAGGCTCTGGAAGAATTTGGAGGGTGAAAGACTGCCTTATTTAATTATATATTCAAAGCTAGTCTTCTTCACCTTCAGACTGAAAAGGCAGATCAAAGGTAGATCAACAGTAATTGTTTTCTGCACATGTTGGTTCCTCTTCCCACATAGCAAACAGCTGTTGGAGATTTACCTGTCTCGCTCCTGTTACAGTACCCTGGACTTTTTAGTAGAGTTATTATTCCATGATGTGCTAGAAAATCACAGAATCATAGAATAGTTTGGGTTGGAAGGAACTGTAAAAGATCATCCAGTTTCAACCTCCCTGCCATGAGCAGAGACACCAATGTTTAGCCTTTTGTGGCATTATAATATTTCCCTTCTTTTGAACCTATTTCTTCCAAATAAATCAGAGGGAAACTTGGATTATTTGAACTTCATGATAGTGCCTCCCATAAAGGGATCCTAATAGGAGTGTGAAGGGCTCACAATAATCCTGCAGCACCTTAACTTCACTTTCCATAGTGCTAACATTCTTTGGCGTAAAAAAGTGGAAGCTAATGATTCAAAGGTTTTCCTTTTTAAATGTAATTGTTTGGTCTGCCTAACATCTGGTCTTGTCACCTGAATCCTGATCTTATCAGCAGTTTCCTCCGACAACAAACTGTAATGCTGAATTTCATGGGCACGAGCTCTGCCTTGGGCCATGTTGTGTTTCATAAATACGTGATGTAGTATTGATGACAAGAGTCTTCCTCAGCCACTAAAGGAACTGGTGATGAGCAAAAAAGAAACCAAACTAGTAATGTAAACAGTTTTTAACTTTTTTTGCCAAGGCAAGTGGCTGATATGAGAAGACAAGCCTGGAATTCTTTTCAGGCAGTAGGTTCAATGCCATTTTGCTGTGGTGGAGTTATTGTATCTTCCTGTGTTAAAAGCTTGCTGGCTTTCCTTGGATGTCTTGGTTTTGCAGATATGGTAGTGGGTAATTTTATGTTGAAAGTCTTATTTGACCCTGCAATCTTAATATAATTTGACAATCAGCAGGACTATCTTTTGTCCTTGCATAAAGGGAGGAGCCTCCTGACTTCACATACTGGCTATGATGCAAGGGACATTTTTCATTTCACTTCTTTCTCCTAACTGGCTACCATGCACATCAAACCTGTTAATCCTGGTGTAATCCAGGGTTTTTCTTCCCTTAGCTTTCTGCTTAGATTTTTCCACCAATGTGCCCAAATCATGGTGTGGAGGAGCCTCTTCCTTCTGCAAGTGAAGGAGGATTTGGCCTCTGCTTCTTCAGTCAGGGAGTGTCACAGGTTTGTTTGTTGTTTATATCTATGAGTAAAAAACCATAGAAATATAAAAATATAAATAAAACCCAGGACAGATACATTCTTTATGAACAGGATTATCTTTCATAATTTTAGCTGGCTAACTTTTAGGCATTTAGTCTGGGCTGGCTTTTCAGATGCAGGCCCGTATACACCTGAAGTGAAGCACCAAGCAGGGTGCTTACCTCTCCTCATTCTGCCCTGAGCCCAGGGAGCTCTCTTGGGTTCAGAATCTTGTTTGCAGACAGTGGCAGTGAGGCAAGATCCATCACACCCAGCATCCCCAGCATCTCCCTGCTGTCGACCTCCATAGAGAAAGTGTGGTAGGTTCCCAGTGTGTGGTGTGGTGGCAATGGCACCTGCAGCTGTGGAATGCTGTCCCCACAGGGGTCTGGAAACACAAACCTGCAGCAAGAGGCTTTTGGATGGTGTGGGTAGAAGTGAGGTGAACGCATGCAACAACCTGGAGTCACTCGGATCGCTGCCGGTGGAAGATGGTGGTGTCTGGGAAAAGCTGCCTGCTCTGCTCCATCAAGCAGCTGCGGCAGCTCTTGGCTGTTGGGAGAAAGCACTACAGGATCTGCCTTTAAACACCTTTGTATGAAACTACAGTTGCATCAATAAATCTCTTGCGCTGGGATTGGTTTTCATGGGCTTCACTGAGAAACTCAGTTTCCAGGAAGATAAAACGCTTCATTTATAGCTGTGTTACTGAATTTTGGTAACCCCTAAAAGTAAAACTCTTAAATGAATCACTTAATAAGGGCCATGGGAGAGAAAAAATTTTATGGTGCACAGATTTGATCTGGATTTACCTGTAGTTCAGCTTTTACGGTCTGTATTTCTTAAACTATTATCAGGAATCATGGTCTAACTCAATCCAGATGCACACTAAAAATACTGGAGGAGGGAAATCCTATTAAAAAGAAAGGTGCTGGCATGTTCCAAGGGTCCAGGCTCAGTGATTCACTTCAGCTGATCCCTGTTGGTGCTGGCTGCATTGAGTCGGCAGTGAGGACCAGCCCTGTGGATTGGACCCCAATAAACATTGGGGTGCAGCATCCCTCCATTGTGACATGTCTTGAAGCAGGGTGACTGTGTCTGGGTGTGGGTTCTGGGACTCCCTGGCTCTCTCCAGGTCTGGAGCAGGGGCACGGCTGGTGGCGTATGCAGGCAGCAGGTGGGCAGGTGGCTGAAGAGAAACTTTCCACCATGTGCAGGAAAGCTGGTGTTGGGTCTGCGCCAGGGGTAGAAACTGCTCTGTGAAACCACGCAGGGCTCTCGAGGCGGGCGCCCGCAGCACAGCCTCCCTCGCTGGCCCTCAGGCTTCCTCTCCTTGGGCTCCTTGGGCTGCGCTTGGTCTCTTGCTGCAGGGTTTTGTCTCGCTTGCTTGTCCGCAGCAGTTGTTCTGATTGGCTTTTTTTTCTTCCTCTCTTCTTTTTTTCCTTCCCCCCATACTTGAAGAAGTAAAAGGCTGCAGGGACTTGTTGCAGAGGTGTTGGCAGAGCTGCTTTGGGGGTGTGAGCGTGGAGCAGGATGAGGGAGATGCCAGCCTGGGGTCCAGATGTGTGAAGGCAGGGACCTGCAGCAGCAGGAGAGAGTGCCCAGGCAGAGAGGAGAGCAGGGCTGCAAGCAGGGCTGCATTGCTGAGTGGGAGCAGAGAAGAGGAGGGGAACAAAAGTCCAGACTTCGGAAGGAGGAGGTTCTGGGAAGAAACTTCTCAGCGGCAGAAGCATAGCTGGTGAAAGAGTTCCTAGTGTGATGGTAGGGAATTGGGATTGAGGAGGGCTGGCAACATGATCATGAAATGCAGCAGTGCTCTACTCACTGACTCCATCTTCTCTCCTGCCAGTTCTCACCCAGGCTGTGTCAGTTCCTTGTACAAAGCTTTCCACAGCTTCTCCTGTACAAAGTTGTAAAAAAAAAAAAAAAAGGGTAATTATCAAACATATTTTTTTGTGTTTGTCCTTAACATGCTGGTGGTGGTCTCTCAGTAAATGCCCTGCAACAAGTGATGTACCTGTGCAGCTCCTCGCACAGGAGCACGAGGTAAGCAGTTGTTATTCCTTCAGAGCTTGCTTCCCTCTCGAGCAAGATCACCCCTTTGACCTCATCGTTGTGTGTTTGTGTGCGTAGGCATCGACTTGTGCCTCAGCTCCTTTTGGATACCTGGGGAGAGAGGTGTTGTTTGTCCCAGGTACATTTAAGCAGTAAGATGGACATCACTTACAGTGCCACGTAACCGTGTTCCCCGCTGGCCTGTGACCTGACACTGGCCATGCCCCTGCCCGTGCTTAGACACCTTGCTTCAAAACTCTGCTGTATTTCAGTGGACTGCTAAAATTTGAACTGGTAAAACACTGGTATGTGAATATTGCTGTGCAAATCCCAGTAGGCACTGGGTAATCTGTGAGGTTAACAGAGTGGGAATCGTCAGTGAAATGTTTACTATTTGTGCTTTGCTCTGTGTGAGGCAGCTGAGTGTGATGGTTCCCTCAAGCCTGGCACGTTTGGCTCTGTCCAGCTCCCATCATCAGCCCATCCCCCGTGACCTTGGCCTCAGCCCCCAAACCATGGCTGATGAGGGACAGTACATTTTGGTGGTGCCTGAGAGACTGGCCTTCTGCTTGTGCATGTTGTACCAATATTGAAGAGGCAGCAACCCCTCCTCTGGCGATTTAAAAACCTTAACTGGTCCTGTTCACCTGAATGGATGGTAACTGCTTTAACTGGTATTTGTTCATTATACTTCCTATCTCTTTGACCTTTGTTTCAATAGGCTTTGTAACTTCTGTCTTTTTCTCTCTCTCACTTTCTAATCCAGAAAACTGTTGCAAAGGTTATTACTTAGAAACTGCTTTGTACTTTTCGTTTTGTTTAAGAATACAGAGGTCAAACATATTAAGGAAGGAAACAACATGAACTAACAGATATAGCAAGGGGAAATGGCTTCAAGCTGCACCAGGGAAGGTTCAGGTTGGATATTAGGAAAATTTTCTTCACTGAAAGAGTGGTTAAACATTGAAACAGGCTCCCCAGGGAAGTGGTGGCGTCACCATCCCTGGAATTGTTCAACAAATGAGTAGATGTGACATGATATGGTTTAGTAGGCATGGTGGTATTCAGCTGACAGTTGGACTTGATGATCTTGGAGGTCTTTTCCAACCCTAGTGATTCTATTATTCTAATTCAGTGTATAGGTTTGTTTCTAAACATTGGACTTTCTCACTGTCTCAAAACGCATTTTTCCAGGAGCCATCACAGCCAGACTAGCAGGATTTCCCTCACTGAACAGCTTTAATCTATTCCTGGGATGCTGGAGACAAGGCTGCCCCAGATAAGCACCGTGCAGGCTCTTGTTTGGCTCTGCAGAGTCAGCCAAGGCTGACCGTGGTTGGCACAGAGCTACAGCTGAATCCCCTGCACTCTGCACTTCTCCTCCACAGTCCTCTACATCTCCTGCTTGAGCTCCTCCTGGTCTGGGGATTTTCTTAGTGCTGGAGAAGTACTGGACTTGAGGTGACAGTGTGAATGTTCCTTGCATTGGTACAGGAAGAGGGGATTCAGGGCCAGGATACTAAAAATGCTGCCTTGAGCAGCATCTCGGATGCCTCCATTAGAATTATTATTCTAAATAATAGAAGAAGAGGCGGGAAGAAGGAAAACCATCTAGGATCTTAATCCAAATTTATTTCCATGAATTTGTTTCTAAATGCATGATTTAAAAAAATGAACGAGCATTTGAGCAGTGCAACAGACCACCACCATTGACTTTATTTCTGGAAAGAGACTTCCTCATAGTGCTGAGTGTTCAGTAACACCTGAACGTCATCTGCAGGTTTCTTCTGAAGGCATTGTCAGTGTGACTCGATGGGCCAGGGAGAAACCCCGGAGTGCAGAAAGGGCCCCTCTCAGTGCTGGAGTAACTCAGCACCCTGAGGAGCTGCACTGAGTAGTTCAGCTACACCCCATCACCTGTGGTTAATAAGAATTGCCAGACTTTGATCACCTTAGGAAGGAGATGAATCACATCAATTCTTTTCAATTTATTTTCATCGAAGGGCTTTGAAGGGTATTGATCAGTTTTGTCTTTCTCTTTTGAACTCCCTTCAAATCTTTGCACAAAACACAACTGAGATTAATTTTAAGGCGTTTGTTTGTTTGTTTTGGGTTTTAAATAAGTGTGCAATGCAGCTTTTCCTCTGGGGATGGACGTGGATCTGCATATTGGATGTATAGTAACTTAGCCTTAGACTTTTTTTGCTGTATTTTGTGAACTTACTACAGGTTTATGAACAGGGGCAGTTTCATCAGGTTTACCTGCTGGAATCCAACAATATTACTGTGTCCTGCTGGATGTGGTCTATGTATAAAAGTATTCAATGTTGACTAGTAAATGAACATCACCATCTTCTGAATAATAATTTTATTGTGCTCTCAGGTAGGGTAGCAGTAGATTTTCCTCCCTCTAGAAAGTTCCAACACTACTTTTTAAAACAAATACTCTGCTCAGCGTTTGTCAGGCCACACCTGGAATACTGTGCTCAGTTTTGGTCCCTGCTACACAGAAGAGTTGTGGACAGGCTCCAGAGAAGGTTCCAAAGAAGGGCCACAAAGGTGACCAAAGGCCTGGGAAGCTGCCATGTGAGGAGAGGCTGCGAGCGCTGGCTTTGCTCAGCCTTCAGAAAAGAAGGCTTAGGGGAGATGTTATCACCACATTCCAGTATTTAAAGGGTGGCTGAAAAGAAGATGGAGACTCCCTTTTTAGAAGGAGTCACATGGAAAACATGAGGGGCAATGGGTTCAAGTTACTCCTGGAGCAATTCCTATTGGACACTAGAGGAAAATTTTTTACAGTGACGACAATTAACTATTGCAATAATCTTGCCAGGGAAGTGGTGGATTCCCCAGCATTGGACAGTTTTTAAGACCCATCTGGACAGTGTGCTGAGCCGTCTTGTCTAGATTGTGCTTTTGCCAGGAACAGTTGGACCAGATGATCCTTGAGATCCCCTATCAACCTGCTATTCTATGAAATAAAAATTAAACATCTGCTGGCAGAGATCCACCCAAGAAGAAGCAGCTGTTTGAGGTTTCTGTTAAGGGATTCAGGTTTAAAACCTTCCTCTAAAACAGAAAGTACATCAGGTTGTCTCGTAACTATCTTTATGGATGTGTCCTGGCATCTGGGATTAAAAGTCCGTCTCTCCTGCCCATAGCTCCCTTCTCACCATTAATAGTCTCCAGCATTCACAAATAACCTGGGATATGGGAGATGCATCTTCAAAGTGTTCAAAATAGAGTCGTGATTTCAGCCTGGATCTCCCACTGAATGTGTGTAGTGTTAATCTTTCTTTACATTTAATGCAGAATTTTTTCCTGAGAAGGCCTCCCCTAAAATTTTGTCCAAACAGATGTATTTTCTCACATACACTCAAGTGTTAGTTGATGAAGGAAGCCCTAACCAGGCCCAGTAATGAATTCCTGCAGAAGATGTTGCTGGGTTTTCCCAGAAAATAAATATCTTGTATTGATTGGGAGAGTTTGCAGACATTTCTATCCATGGAGATCCTCTGAGGTGCTGGACAGTCTGGTTTCACTGAACCTGTTTAGAGAGAAGGGTGAACCTGCTCTGGTCCTTTTTGACCAGATTAATCCTATGATTCTTATATTCAGGATTCCATCTCCTGTGCAAAGGAGCAGTGCTGCCCTCACACTGGCTATTTTTCCATGAAGAGCTATGCAGCCGTGCCACATTTACATTGTCAAGCACCCAGTGATACAAATGGCCTTGTTTGTTGATGTATCCGGTGTTTTTGTACAGATGCTGCCTCAGTTCTTGGACTCACAGATCCCAGACTCTGCTACGTGCTGGACGGATTCCTCTTCATTTACGCAGTGGTCATGACAGCCCTTTTTGTGAAAGCAAAGGTCAGTCTAACCAAACACAGATCTGTTTGCCTTTGGTGGTGTAAAAAAGTTGGGCTCCGCTGGAAAGTGGGAGTGGAGAGGAAGCATGTCGCTTAGAATGAGACCTTTTTATTGTTTTATTTTCTCTCTTTTTCTTTTTTTAATAACCCTTTCCTCTGTTTTTGGTGACCACTTGAGCAACCTGAGGGAGTTCTTTCCAAAGGTTTATGAATGGAGGGGCAGAGTATATGAGAGTGTTTTGATGCTACAGTTATAGATAGCTCAGAGATTCTGGATTTTGTGGCTGGGAAATCACTGATCAAGAGTGATGTGGATTTTTTTTCTCCTGCTTTGTCATTGGAAAGAGAGGAGGGGATATACAGAAAATTCAGGGTAAATGCCAAGCTTGTGAGGGATGTATTAAAACATCTCAATAAAGCAGACATCTTTGATATTATGAGTGTGATGATTCAAATGATATAACCCAACAACCACAGGAGAGGAGTCTGTAATCGCTACAAATGTGATTCTATGCCTAAATATAGACCTAGCTAGAAAGTTACTTTTAATAAAGAATTTAGCGTGATAATAACTCAAGAAGGTAAAATCCACATGGAATGTAGTTTGACAGGGGTTTTTTTTAAGATTAGAACACAAAAGAGCTGCTCTCACTGACCTGAAAGTGCCTCTTTTTACCTGAAAATTTGGCTTTGCAATTGATTGCTCAGAAATATTGTGAGCAGCTGAGCCAAGGACTAGCTCCAGAAGGGAAATCCTTTACTTCTTTGTTAGCTGCCACTCACACCAACTTACTGCGGTGGCACCAGAGCCCTGCAAGCCAAGTGCTGCCCCTTAGGGGTGCAGGGATTCCCTGCAGGACACCCAGGAAGTTTGGAGGCAGTTGGAGGACTGGGGTCACAGGGAATGCTTTTGCTTGTTACCTGCCCCGGATACCCAGTTTTGTCTTAACACAGGCTGCAGCTATGATTTTATAACCTGATGGAGCTACTTTTGATAGCACAGAATTATGATAGGAACAGAACAGAGAGACAAAATCTGAGGAGGGCCTGTGTCTAGGGAACAAACTCAGACGTTTGTGAACTGGTGTTATGTGTGGGTAAAACGACTTGGCTGCTGAGAGCAAGCTGGTGTGTGGATAAAAGTGCCAGTGCAGCAGTGGTTTGTACTGCCTGCAGCCCCACAGGGGGCTGCTTCAGGGTTGCCTTCTGATGAGAGGAACCCACAGGAGAGAGGGAATGAAAGCACTGAAGGGAGCCACTGTCGCTCTGCTCACGGAATGGTCTCTCTTCCAGCTTAGCCAGGCCTCGGAACCACAGCTGCCACCAGGCCAGGATGACGTGTACAATGTAAGTAACTGCTGGTCTTTGTTTTCTAATCTGCCTTTGGGGAGTCTTTGCCCAGACAGACCTTTGGGGCACTTAGTGAATTGCCTTATTGAATTGATGGTCAGAAAAACTTTGGATGACCCAGCTAATGAGTGGGCTGTACATACTTGCATGCCTGTGTGCAGCACGGCAGCTGCAAGGAGGAAAGATAAAACCTCTCAGCGGCAGCTCCTGGTGCCACCAGACTGGCCAGACACTAGAGAGATACTTGGGCCGTAGGTGCCTTATTTGACCCCCTGAGCTGAAGGTCTATCAGTAGCCCAGGCTGTTTGTTGTGCTGCCCTGTGTAAGAAACACGCCTGTGAGAGCTCCGCGTGTGTGTGCAGCCACTGGACTGTTCCATGTGATGTGCACACCCCATTTCTTGCCTGGCCCTCTGCAGTTGGCTTGCAGCTCTTGCCCACCGCTGTTCCTAGGGCTGCTCACAGCCACTGCCCCCGTTGCTGATGCTGTTTGGTGTGGGCTGGAGAAAGGGCAAATGCCAGGGAATGCTGTGTAACTGACTTCAGGCAACAGTAGCTCTCATATTGTCAGGAGTGTGGAGCCTGTCCCACCACAGCCCCTGTGCCTCCATTCCCAAGCCTTCCTGTTGCCCTGCAGCAGGACCTGCTGTACCAGATCGTACCACAGAGGTGCCTTGTCCACCGTGCCCTGACCACAGGCAGCATCTTTAGGCACTGAAAGAGGACAGAGACAAGATTCTGCCTGTCCCTCCTAGCTAAATTGCTCACTCATGGCAGCATTAAACTCTTAGCTATTTTTGTTGTCTAGTTGTCTTTTAATTTTTTTTCTCACGCTTTTGACCATAGCCACATCCTGTGATGGGTTCTGTTTAACTGTGTAGGGTATGAACACTAATGCAATTTTTTTTCAGTTTAAGTGTAGCCTGTCATCTTTTCGGTAGCACTCTGTCAGCTATGTTATTCTGACCTTGTCCAAAATAACCTTTCCCAGCTAAGAATTGTCTTGGGCATAAAATTTCTGTAGCTTCTTGATGCAAATGTAGATGAGCTGCTCTGCAAGAAAAATGAAGCTAATGGATCTTCACTCTCCAGTGGGAAAAGCAGGAAAGTCACAGTCCCTCTCCCTCATGCTCTCTAATTTTCAACTCATTCCCACTTAGGAAAGGTTCCTGATGCAACAGCTTGCAGTTTTATGCTGCACATACCACTGTTTGTCATTTCCATGGCTTAGCTGTAGACATTTTTGTTGACGCTCGCATTAAGGAGTAAAAATAATTTCTAGTTCAGTTACAGTACTCATGAACCAAGCTGGGTTCCCTTTCTTTTCTGTGTTAAGTCAGGATCTATTTATCTCATTATCATGGTGTCCATCCACTGCTTCTTGGTTTCTTGTTTCAGAAACTGTCTCGTGCACACCGAGACGATTACGATGTTCTGGGAGCAAAGCGAGGTGCAGACCCTGAGCTGGGCGGGAGACACCAGGTAACCTCCTCCCACACGGGCACCTTTGCTCTTTTATCTGGTCCCTTCCAGCCCGTGTCACGGCTGATCAGACAGGCAGGCGCCCATCACACGTGTGATGTTTGCTAAGCACAAGCGCCTTCCTGGAGAGGGAACGACAAAATCTGTGTCGTAACTCGGGCACAGGCAGTGGGGGGAGAGGAGTAAAGCTCCCCTTCCCCTTTGATCTCTGCCCTCCTCACTTTGCTGGGAGCTTGCAGCCACCCGGGGTAGGAAGTGACACCCAGCCCTGGGGCGGATGCGGAGGAGGCCAGGGAGCAGTGGGTGTTTCACAGAGCTCGCTGCTTGTGATGCCACCACACAGGTGCCCACAAAGTAGAGCAGCAGCCAAAACAACTCCTGCTGCAGAGCACATCACTTTCAAAGGAAAAGGGAGGGAAAACCTCCTCCGTCGGCGTGTAGGCCTTGCCTGCAGGCGACAGCTATAGGGATTGAGCAAAGAAGAACTAAGTTTTACCAATTGTTAAAATTAATTTTCCAGAGAACAAGCCATCTGAACAGAGCCTTGTAAGTGGAGGCATGTTGGACTGTAATGGGCATGGCAAGTCTATAGAGCTGTATCTGTGCCACAGAGCAAGTACACAAGCATGTACAGGTGGTGGGAGATGCTGGTAGTGCAATATATGGACAACTTTCTTCTTTTGTTTTACAGCAGAGAAGAAAGAACCCTCAGGACACCGTGTACACTGTGAGTAGAGCATGCTGGAGGGAGCAGAGAGGAAGGGGTGGCTGGAACCAGGAGATTCTGTTCCTTAGGAGACTTGTTTCCCCCCTACCCAATTTCAGCTTTGGTTCAAAACTCAACAGCTGCTTTCAAAGACTTTTCTTCCCTTCTATCCAACACCTCCTCACCCACCCCTTTTTTTTCACTAGAAAATTTTGGCTCACTACTCTGTGATAGGTGAAAACACTGCCTGGGGAGATGTGGAAAATGACTTGGATTAAGATACCTGCTGATGCCTTTGTGTTAGCCACTAGTGACCAACCAACCTTCCTTCCATGTGATCTGTGCTGCAGTATTTGATATGTTCTCTAGCCCCTGTGACTGCTCTCTGGAGAGGCCAAATACCAGTGCATCAACGAGTGGCTGCTTAGGGAACCTCTTGATTTAGTAGATTTGACTCTGGCTAAATATGGTGGTCTGTGCTCCAGAGGGTAGATACATGAATGTTAATTCTCATGTCTTAGGTCTTTCTGGGTCTTCAGTGCTTACTGAGAAATGAGCTTGTTTCCGAGACTTTCACTGTTATTGAATCAGACACTCATTGCAGCTGGTTTTGAGTGTTTGGGAACTGCTTCCCCAGATGGAGGGAGAAAGGAAGAGCTCCTCTCTCTTAATCTTTACCCTGCAGTGTTAGATTTCCCTTTTCCCTGGGCCTGACCTGCATGTTTGGATTTGTTTCCTCAACAAATGCAGCTGAAAGCTTTTCTTTGGAGAGCTTTGATTGTAGTGCCTGGCACCAGCCTAGAAAAATGACTTGGTTGAGAGATAGATATATTCAAGTGTTTGAAGACAACGTGGTATTGATAAGCTACAGATTTGATCATGTATAGCATCTATTTACATGCACACCAGACAAGTCCCACTGCTATTCCTTCTTCTCTGGAACTCACTGAAGTTTGAAGGCAAGGCAGCCCCAGAAGCACAAGCCTGGAGTGTGGCCACCCAGGGGCTGGTGTGGCTTTTCTGCGGGCACACTGACTCTTTCCCTCTCTCTGCTTGCAGTCACTGCAGAAGGACAAGATGGGTGAGGCATACAGTGAAATCGGAATGAAGGGAGAGGTGAGTCTCACCTTCCTTCCTGGTGAAAACTCAGGATGACAGACTCCTCGTAGCTGCGCCCTTAGCGCGCAGCAGCCCTGGCTGCCCGCAGCCCTCGCCCGAGGCAGTGCCCGAGCTGCCCGGCTCCTGCGGGCACAGCCGAGAGCAGCTCCCTGCTCCCTGCGCTGCCCGCCGTGGTTGGTGCGGCAGCCACAGCCCCGTGGCTCTGGTGTCGAGCAGCCGTCAACCGAGGTGAGACGGGTCAGCTTTGTCCCAGGGGCGTGACCAACACAGCCCCTGCACCAGCAGCGCCCCTGGGCACGCTGGCTCCCATCGACAGAAAACACGTCAGCTGTGGGGCAGAACACCCTGCTGGCTGCCCTGGCTCAGGGGGCAGGTGGCGTGAGAGGGGTGAGGAATAAGTTGAAGGGATGTCTGGTGTCGAGCGCTGCAGCGTCCGGGGCCCAGCGCCTCACGGTAACTGAGCACATTCCTCCACAGCAATTCGGAGCTGGAGGTTCATGGTTTCCCCCAGGAAAGCATGGGCAGGCCCCTCCCTGTGCCTAGCTTCAAACAAGGAACAGGGGGAAACGTTCTCCTTCCCCCAGCTCTGCTCTCAAACGTTTAGGAAGGCACACGTCAGTCACGTCTCCAGCTCCAGCAGATGGATAGTTTTAGCTCTGTGCACACACTGCTGGGGGAGGGGAGCTGGTGTTGAAAACAAACCAGCTGGGGACACTTGTTTATGGCAAAATGAAAAATTGCTGTGACCTACACAGGTTCTGTTTTATGTCAAAGTGTCATATATATATAACCTTTCATTTCCTTCTGAAACATGAAAAAAGGGGAATTTCAAAACAAAGTTTAGTGTTGAGAAATGCTGAAGCAACGCTGACATTTAATCCCCTCCCCTTTTTTATTCTAATACCCCTCTGCCAGAGTCAAGTTCTGTCTATGAGCTATGGCTCTATAAAGCTGCACCATATTTTTGGAATGTTTCTGTTCCTGGAGGGACGAGAACACCAAAACCCTTGTCCCATTCTAGATGTATGATCCTTTAAGAGGTTATGGCAATTTTAACAGTAGCAGTATTCCTTGACACGTTTGTGATACAATTTAATACTAAATAATCAGTGTCTATAGGAATGTTGCCAAATCTCTATACATACAGTAAATCAGAGAAATAGCAGCATTCTAACAGTATGACAGGAAAATATGTCAGCAAACCAAAATAATTTTTTATTTCCAATCCTCTCCCTTTTCTCCTTTACAGCCCCTGCAGCATGCCTGGGCTGGTCCAGTCCTACTAGGTGCTTTCCTGTGCAGAGCAGGGTCCAGGCCAAGCACAGCTGCCAACCCTCAATAGAGGATGGGGGAAATCACGGCTTCTTTCTTTTTGCATAATCAGGAAAGCACCCATTAATATATCCTTTTTCTTTCCCAAAGCAGCAGAGGCGTCGAGGCAAAGGGAATGAAGCTGTCTACCAGGTAGGCAACACAACCCACAGCTGCTCCCCTGTCCTGTCTTTTGGGTTAGGTGCAGCTTGTTGTTATATCCCAGCACTGTCAGTGAGGCGCAGAGAAGTGAAGGGGAGCTGGAAGTTGGATAAGGTGCCTTACTGAATCCTCACTCCTGGAAGCCCCCGTTACCTCTGCTCTGGAAGGCTCCTGGGCTGGCCTGCAGCTCTGTCACATCACCTGCTGCCCCGCTCTTGGAGCACCGCTCCCAGTGCTGCTGCAGGGATCTGTAACACACAGGACACAGCGGCCTGACCAGAGCAGGCTGTCAGGAAAGGACTGGGCAGTGCTGGCGGGGCTGTGGGGGGATGCTTCTCGGGGTTCACGGCCACCCGAAGTCCTGCTGCCAACTTACTTACCCGGGGTTGCATCTGACTTCCCTTCCAAATCAAGAGGAGACGCGCAGAGAACAAAGTTTATGATTTGGTGTCTATTAATTTAATTATCAAAGTTCACTCTAGCATCAGTTAGCTCTTAATAATACGTCAATAAAATGTACTCCAGAGATCTGCAGAAGCAGTTAGGATGAGCTGCTGTAGTCATACGTTCATAACAATTATTCAGGATGTACCCTGCCCTCAGGTAGGTGGTAGCTATTGGCACTGTACAAAGACTAAAGAACCACTCATGAGTAAAAACCTCTGTAGGGGGGGAAAAAAAATTAGATTTACGGCACTGAATGAGGCCCTGCCATCCTGTTGCTGACCAGCCAGCTAGGGAGAACCAAGCACTTACACTCATCCCTCACCTGTTTTTGTCTTCCTCTTTTTCAGGGACTCAGTGCAGCAACCAAGGATACTTATGATGCTCTGCAGATGCAGCCGTTGCCTCCCCGCTAAGCAGGAGCCTCAGAGGGGAGGGGCAGGAATGAAGATGCCCACCTGCTTTGGGGAGGAGGGAAAGCCTTTTTCATCCAACACAAGCACTGTGTGTTTTCTGTGTGCAATAACCTCCTTGGGTTGTGCACAGGAGAGTGTCTGGACCTGGCCACTCCCTCCTCCCTCTCCTCCTGGATCATGTAACTGCTTTTGCTATTAGAATGTACATAACTGTAAAGTTGTTTCCAGTTACAGTGGTTATTAGCCTGATTTATTTTTTTTTGTAAGGTTTGTGCTGTGGGACCAGACCACACCTTCTAACAAACACAGCTGTTTCCATAGCTCTTCCTTGTCTTCCAGAGTATCAAGTAATGGAATTATGGTTTTATTGCATTTAAACAACTTGGAAAGATAGGAGTGTAGTTATTTCCTGTAGTATTTATCTTAAGACTATTTGACACTTTTTGCTTTAAATTTGCCTTTAAAAAACTGCTTCAGTGGAGGATGACTTCTTTTCTTTAACTGTAAAAGGTGATGTGATATTACAGTAGTGAAGCAGAGAAGCTGAATGCCAACTTTTCAGTTTGAAACATGAGTACCAAGCTCCCAGAAAAGACCAAGCAATGGCACTGCCACTCATCCAGCACTTGGAGCTGAACATGAGCCAGGTAACCTCAGTGAGAGACTTCTCAGAAGGCAGAAGTTACCATGAAAACAAGGAGAATGGACTCCCATGTTTCACTTCAGGGCAACAGAAACTGTACAGAAGCCAATGTAAATGCAGGTTCCAAACCAGTTTCTCATCAGGTTACCTCTAAAAGGTGCAGGTATCATTCCAAATATACTAGTTCAGTAATGTACTGTGTTTTTGACGAATAAAGGCAATGCCAGAGTCCTGTGTGTGTAGGAAACAGCAGTGGAAATGGCATGAGCTCCTTACCTGACACATTCAGGTCACCTGAACCAACTTGCACCCAGCAGCATCATCTCCCAGAGAAACTGAGGAGGATGGCATTCCGACAGGAGCCTCTGAGCACGTGCTGGGAGGTGTGATGGGATGTTGGGCAAATGCCCTAAACCACAGTATAGAAGGGACACTCGGCTCCTGCTGCTGCAGCCGCAGCTTTGCCCGTGCCTCCCAAGGCCCCACCGTGCAGCTTCTAAGAACTCAGCAAGGACTAATCCAGCCCAGAAAAATAAAGGATGTTTTACCTTGGGTCAGGAGCTGACCAGCTCATCCTGCCAGTCCTCACAGGAGCAGCAGAGCTAAAGCAAGGCCATGGGGACAAGAGCTGCTGCTGTGGGCGCTGCCCAGATGAGGTTATGTCTTTTCAGGAATCGGAGGGGTTAGCAGCAGAAAAACTTGGTGAAATAGGTGCTATGCAACTTAAAAGGCAGTTTTACTTCTTAAGCAGTAAAACTGTACCTGCAGTAAATGCCTGTAGCTTTTAAAGATATTTTCAATAAATTAAAGCAAAAAAAAGTAAACTGAGACATAGTAATGAATGTTTCTTGCAAAAAAATTCCTAGATCCCTTACTCTTCTGCAATGACAAGAAAAATCTGAGAGAACTGGGTGATAATTCAGAAGCTGAGCTGAAAATTACAGTAAAGTTATGCTGCAAAGCACTTGATACAAGAACAAAGAATACTAAAACAGCTTTCTCTTTTTAAACCATCATAACCTTATTAGCAAGATGCAGAAGTCACCGATTTTGGCAGTCATGAAATACCACACTAAACAATAGGACCGAAATTCTTTTTGGGGAAAAACCCCCCAAACCTTTATGCTCTTGATATATAAATGGATACCTTGATTTCAAAAAGCATCCAATGCTTGTTTCAGGGACACTCACCGTAGGTTTGGGCTGTGTCTCCTCTTTGCCTTCAGGAAGCAAGTGAAGCTGTTTCTGCTTTTAGGAGAGGAGCTGATAAATACAGAAGTAGAACAAAAGCTTCAAGCAGACTGTGTAAAACCCGAGCTCTCCTCCACTTTGACAAGACAAAGGGCGCCAAAGATCAATCTTCTGGCCCACTTCGATGCGCGGGGGGAAGGGGAATCAGCCTCCCGCGACACATTTAAAAACTACAAACAAGTGCATACATGTTAAAACACTTGGAAAATGGTTTAATGATGTTTACAGCAGAAATGAACTGTACAATTACAGTAAGTTTAATATATATAAAAAATTACAGCAGACAAATGCATCTACACAAAATCTACCTTTTCATTCTGATTTACTGTAATCTACACAATCTCTCAATGCCTACAGCTATCTGTAGGCAACCACTGGGAAAATAATAATAATAATAATAATAATAATAATAATTATAAAAGACATCTTTAAAGAGACAGCATTTCACCTTCCTCCTCACCCTTAGTGTGATCAGCAAGGTTATGAAATGTGTGGGACTCTCACATTTCAGTCTCAAGAAAAGCTTGGGTTGTGTTTGGGTAGGGTGCTCCCATATGGCCCTTGATTTCAAGTGTTCTGCTGACCTCAAGTGTATAAATGCAGTGTATGAGGAAGGGCAAGAGAAAAAAAAATATCTCCCAGCCAGTGTAAGCAGGCAGTTGCACAGAGCAGTGAAACCATTAGGACCAGAAACTTGTCTTATTTAGGAAAAAGCAAAAAGGGACTGCCCAGACACTACAAACATTCACAAATCCTCATTTCTTTGAAAATAATTATCAGAAGAAAGGGCTTGGTTTTCACTCCCAATGCTTCATACAAAGGGGTAGTTTTCAAACTAACATGTTAAATATTTTTTTAAAAACAAAACTTAAGCTACTTCCTCTTTGGCCCACCCCTTAAAAACAGTGAAAACCCCTTTGCACTGAGAAAGAACCTCAGCTCAATGGGGAAAAAAAAAGAACATGCTGTCTCTTTAAAAAGAAAGAAAGAATCCCAGTTGGGAGCGGTCATCAGTGAAAATGCGATCCAAATTGGCGGTCTGGTGGAAATTCCTCACGGAATATTATGTACAGTTTAAAAACCCTTTGTAGTTGGTTTTTTTTAATTATTATTTATGAACACCTAGGCAGTGAAAACTGTTATGTTAATACATACATAGACACACCCAAAACATACAAAAATACTATTATTTCAAACTACTAAGAATAGGACAAGTTCAGTTATCTCCATGCTATGACTTTAAGAGCATTACACTGAAACAAACAAGAATTTAAACGACAATTTTTTAATATCCCAGAAATATACCAAAATATACATCTAAGCTTTGGAATTACTGAGGTTAGACTAATGCAAGTGCTGGGTAATCGTACTTAATACACAAGTCTAAGGTTCTGCAGGAAAGAAATTATCTTTGGTATCTGCATCAGGCTAATAATATTAACATTTGGATTTTGCTTTGGGATAGAGCTTGTATGACCCTAGAACCAAACACCCCCCAATCAACTGAGATTAAAAAGATCCATGTAAAAAGTTCCTCCATTTGCAATCCCCCCCCAAAAGTTAAAAAGTCACAGGCATCTACCTAGCATAAAAGGTTGAGAAATACAATGCATAGTTGCACAGTGGTGCTGCAAAAATAAAAGAAATCTAGAAAAAAGGAACTAGAGGAGAAATGAAAAGCTGCTTCTTCTTCTTTCAGGGATTTCTCACGACAGGACAGCCTCTTCCAAGCAGTGAAGGGGGGGAAGCTCAGAAGTGCACCTCAGCGTGTATTAATCAACATCACCCAGCCCCCAGAGGGTTAAAGCACCCAGCAGAGCAGCCAATCCTGCACCCAAGTCTTCAGCTCCTCAACCCACCTGCGAAGCCCCTGGCCTCCCCCTCGCAGCGCCTGCGCCCCAGATTTCACTCTGGAGCCAGGAGTTTCTTCCCGGGGTGTTCCGTAGCCCTCCAGGCTGGCAGCGACCCTCGCCCAGCCAGGCCGGCCTCACAGGTGGGCTTGGTGCTGAAGACGCCCTTTGTCTTTGGTTTGTTTGTTTGTTTTGAGTTTATACAATCATTAGGAAATCTTTGGTTTTGGCTGGAAATTTTAAAAGAACAAAACAAAACAAAGAAACCGCCCCCTCCCGACTTATAGCAGCCACCGTGACCTGACAAAGCTTCTCTTTCCCATGGGGGTAGGGGAACTACATTCAAATAAAGATGGACCGGGTTAAGGATGCAGCTTCTGGCCAGGCTGGGGAGTGGGGAAGGGATACAGGATTGTCAAATAATAAAGAAGAAAATTAAATATTTGGAGATTTCTATTTTTTTGTCCTTTTTTTTTTTGGTCATGTTAGAAAGTGAGTAGCATGTACGCAGCACTGGGCTGAGAGTGCCTCTGGGCCCTGGAGTTCAGCACGGCCCTGGGGTGGGAAAAGGCAGCGTAGGTGGCCCTTTTCCATGGGGAGTGGAGGGGAGGGGGTGGATATTCACAGACTAACCAAGAGGACCCCTTGTAACCAAAGGAAATAAGATAAGATTGCAATTTGCCCTCACTTTGCAGTAGCTTTTAAGCAGCGACATTCAGAGGCGTTAGGGGGTCACTCCCCAGGTTGCAGGTCACGGGGTGCTATAGGCCAGAGTTCAGTGTTAATCAAAGGAGGGAGGGCAGACTTGGCAACTCTGTGGGGTTTGGAGAAAGTTAAAGCAAGTTACTCAGTTACGAGTTAGAAATGAGGTATACGACAGCTCCTGTACCTGTGGCGGATAAACACCCCACACCTACTCACACCTAGCCTTAGACACTACCACAGAGGAAGGAAATGGAACAACAGCACTGGCGGGGACGAAGAAGCTCCTGCCCGGGTCCTTCCCACGGAGCGCTGGCACATGAGGTGCCCACGGGGACCAGTGCTGCTCCAGACCTCTCCGAGCCTCCCGCGGGCGGCTCTGCGGCGGTCCCTTCCCTTCCCGCTTTGCACGGAGGCGCAGTCCAGCCCCCTGGGAACTCGCAGGGAGCGGCCCTGATCTCCAAGTCTTTCTCATTGCCTTTTCCCCTCGGACTCGCTCAGGTGCAGGGAGCACCAGGGTCACAGAGGCCGACACATGGAGAGTGAATGGGGGAAGAACTAAAGGTTTTGTCTCAACTGCCTTGTTCTCAGGACACTGTCACGGGTGCTCGTGTTCCTAAACTGTTTCCCAAGGGGGTTGTGCGATCTCCATGATTTGCCCCTTGGCATGCCATTCCCTAGGTCTTGCGACTCCTATTGTTAAATCATTTCCGATTTTACAGCACCTCAACATGCCGGCTTGGAACGCACACAACGTTATGACATTCAGGGAATAGGGCTTCCACAGCTGCTGCCACAAAATTCAGCAAAGGCAGTATGAATCCTGAAGTGGGGCCTACAACAGATAAGACAATTTTGGGAGGAAAGGGGAAACTAACGTGATAAATTAAGTATCTTACAGTATTATGTAAAGCTCTGCCAGAGAATATTCACCAGCAGACTGACACAGTTTTAAGACAGATCAGCATTTTGGTCTGAGCTACTTGACAATGTCCTGTTTGGTAGAGAGATGAAATAAGGCAGAGGGGGTATGTTCCAGTTCTGGGGCTGAGCCTCAGCAGCACTAAGGAACGCCAAAGGGTATCATCTTCCCTCGCCTCCCACAAGCTGTTTCATTTCCTTCCTCAGATTTGTTTTCCATAAAGCACACCTTGTTTTCCACTTCTTTTGTTCCAAGTGCTCTTTTCTTTGAGAAGTCATTTCTTCAATATCCCTATTACCTATCTATAAATCTAACTAGCTCTTTGAAAAGTCACACAATATTAATACCACTTTTACATAATGTCAGAACAACAATTCTATTAGTAAAGCTTTCAGTGAAGTTCTGCAACCCGACTGGTGTCCAGAGGAAGAGCAGCTGGACAACCCGCCTCTCCCCCTTCCTCCCTCCCTTCCTTCACAAGAGCTCACCAAGTTCACTGATAAAACAGCTCAGCCCAATAGCACGATACATGAACATGTACAAGGCTACTTTGGGGAGCAAAGAAAGGAGTCTTCAAAGTCCCTCCCTTAAGAGAAAGACCATATGCAAAAGCTGTTGAACAGACTCTGACCTTGGACTACACTGCTTCCACATTTGAAGGAAAGAAACAGTTTTCCCTGACTGTATCCCAACATCAGCCTAAGACCTGCAGCACTGGGCAAGCCCCAGACACCGTTTGTCTTCACAGAGCCAAAGCAACTCTATGCAGAAAAGGTGGGAGTACCCGCAAGAGATGAGGTCCTTAGAGAAAGGGACACTGACCCAAAGCTCAAAAAACCCCCACCCAGCTTTTCCTCTTACCCGCTCTGAGAACAGCAGAGCTGACAACTTATCAGTGCCTTTGGTTCCCTTCGAGGCCACTGGGAATCCTCCCGCCCCCGTGGAGTGGAGCTCCTTTAGAAACCCAGCTCTGGCTCCCCGCTCGCAGCCCGGCGCACACACGCACTCGCACACACACCCACACACAGCCCTCCCCTCTTCCCCGCTCCAGCAGCCTCGAGGGGAAACGGGAAGGGAGCCTTGGAGTCCACATGGAGAGGGCTGCAACACCCTCCCAAGGCAATAACCACTCGCTCTTCTGCTACTCCCCCCACAACACCAAGACATCGGCCAGGAGAACGACCCACTCCCTCGCCAACAACACCTCAAAGCTCCTCTCCCACAGCCGTCTCACAGTATTCCAACCCTTTCAGGCAGACCAGCCAGGTGTTAGGAGTAGGTTAGCTTTCACCTCTCAGTTTGGTTTTTTCTTTCATAGTTTTTGGTCTAGACAGGATTAGCATTGCTATTAGAAAAGGAAGAGTTTAAAAAGTTTTCCACCTATTATCAAGCACTACAAGCCCTACATTCAGTAACAAGACAAGGGGGATAAAAGGAACCTGTTTCACTTTTGCTCTCCCAGATAGATTAAGATGCGACAACCATTCTTGTCCCTCCCCAAGTTAAACACAACGGACCCAGTCCAGCTCTGGAGCAACTCAACTAAACTGAAATGGATTTACACCACCGAGGTTGATTCTAACCCAGTACAGCCATCTTTCCCCCGAGCCTCCCGGATACGTGTTGCCTCATCTTTAGATCCCAGTGAAGGGCAAGGAAAGGCCAAGAGGGAGGGAAGTGTGCGCACACTCGAAAGGACCCTGAACAGCAACCCCATCAGTAACCTGCATGCCACCACGTGCTGTGCTGCAGATTAGACCACAGATAAACCAACCAAACAACAATCCCAAACCCAGGAGCGACAAAATGTTTCCTTTGGCAAGACAGATACAAGGAAAAAAATTTATGAGCAAACATTTTCCTTCTAACACAGTCAACCCCCTTCTCTGCCCCCAACATCCACCCACCCCCACCCGACCCTATAAAGTTGTAACCTATAAACAGGATCTCAAATACATACAGCATAATCATGTTTATCAATCATAATAAACCATCAGTTCAACTAAACTCTACAGCTAGAATTATCTCCACTATTTATAAAGTTTGCTTTTCTCTTCTGATTTTTCAGTTTAAAACCAGTTCTGCGACAATGCTAAGCTATGCTGAGGTATTTTATGAAGGTGCCAGAAGCCAGCTGCTACCCACAAGTATTGTTCTCAGAGCTGTATGGTGCTACCTTTCGCTGAGGGAAGACGGGGAAGGAATGAGGAGGGGGAGAGGAGGAGAGAGTGAGAGAGAGAGGAAGGAAGGGGGCCCAGATTATTCCAGTCATGGACGGTTCTTAGCAGGGCATCACTGATGGACCTGAAAGCAGCCCCAAGATACAGCTCAGTAGTTGCTTCATGTTTAAGAATTTGGTCAGAAAAGAAGTACCTGATACACTTTACGTGCTGACCGTACTTGTCTACTTGACTAAAAGATGTCCTTTCCCTTCTCCTACAGTTAAACTATTTGTAATTACAGTGCAATCTCCCTAATGCCCTCCTAACACATCCCACAGGTAAAAGCTCAGAGCATGTACCCAATAGGAGCGTCCTGGGAGAAGCGGCAGACAGACCAAACGGAGATAGATAAGCCAAAAAAATTAAGCTTTTTTTCCTTGTGTTACTCTGTGTCCATGTGTGAAGATATGCAAATAGAGGAATTGCTTTCCATCGTTCCAAAAGCACTGGAACTACTTGCACTGATCTAGAGGGAACCAGGTACCGTTCAGATCATGGAAACAAAGAAACGAACATCTTAAGAAATTGCAAATCGTGAGCCAAAACTTTTTGACAAAACCTCCTCTGTCAAAGATCTTTAAAGTATTTTAGGGGATTCCCCTCTGGAAACAAAAGAAAAACTCACAAGCAGTGACAAGAGATTTAATGACTGAAAAGGGTAGAATTTGTGCAAGGTAGGTATCTTGAAATCTATATTGCTATAGTACTTTGGGAGGCAGAGAGAAAGTGTACTGGTTGCAAAAATATAAAGGAATTTGGGTTGGTTCTGTGAGAACTGACAACCATAAATGCAATGGGGGGCAGCAGGCCAGCTTATTCCTTTGGTAATACTCCACCCCACACAACATCCAACAGGGATACCCAGCTCCTGTTGGGGTACAAGGTGTGGATAAACATAATTTAACCATTTCAAGCAGAACAGGAATGGGGAATACTGACTCTTCATAAAGTTGATGTGGCAATAAAAACATCAAAATTTTAGACTTCCAGTTTAAAAGCAAGTATCATTAAAAGTGTGGACCAGATGCACTATTCTGTCTGTCCTAAAACACTCTAATGACCGTGAGAAGCTCCTTGTCTGTTTAAGATCATTTTGTACCTTTATATATTTCTTTATCTAAGAAAATATGAATTGATATTTAAGGTAAATTAGATGTTGCTTTGGTTTAGTATCTGTGGTATGGTTCTAGCTGTAATGGCTGTGCTGTTCCACTTATAACAAAAAAAAGAAAAGAGGGAAATTCTGTTTTAAAGAACACTGCTTTGCAGGAATGCGCACAGAGTTAAGAAATTTACCCTCCTGTGTCTCTCACGAATTCAGCTGCAGGAATGTGTCAAAGCAGCCGGTGTGATGCTTACAGAGGTGGCACTTGAACATGAGGTCACAGTTCCAAGAGGAGTCTACGTGCACATACACACCATCTGAGAGTGACATGATAGACTAACACACACTAACAGTAACTCAGACACAAAGCAAGTCCTCTTAAGGAAATTTAAGCAGATGTAACTATTTTAAGCAGCCATATCTGTGTGTACATTCTATGGGCTGTTTGTGAATCATTCCACGGTGACTATGGGGAGTGGGTTCTGAGATCATCAAGTGTACTAAAGCCAAATTGGGGTAAAGCAAAACATGTTTTTCTTATGATCAGAAAAAAATGCCATCACCATGGCATTCTCTGAATTATTCTTGACCTTCCATGCATATCTGTACTTGTGTCTCTGGAAATCTCTTACTTTTTGGACTTACTATTCCTGCCTGCAATTAAGAGTTTTTCACCTTCCTTTTTCCTGCACGGGTACTGTGACATGCTTGCAACTACGAAAAGCAACCCTCTCACCTTTAAATACAGAGACATGGAGCTCTGAAAAAGAGATGCTATTCTCCTTGTCCAACACACCATTAAATTCCTTCTGATCATATTTCCTGGGTCTGTACACAATTGTTATTGTTTCTTTTCAGATGCATCAAGTTCTGCTGTCAGCATGACGATGATTTAAAAAAATAAACTTCTGCTAAATTCTAGTACATGATCTAACGTTCTTTTCATTCTCTGAAGGAGCACAAGTGCTCTAACTTGGCAGATGTACACCCATGCCAGTCTGACTTCCATCTTTCACCTAAACACTGGAGGTAGCCAGCATCCATGAGGAGAAACACTGATAGGGATGAAAAATAGGCTCCAAGAACAACAGTCAGTCAGTTACAGGGATGTTTTAGGACAATGAATCAGAGCGCATGGGCAGTAGATGCCATGGGATATGTACTGTTTGGGTATTATGTCAGCTTCTGCAAACAAAACCAGGCTTTCCTGGATGTGTGGCTACTCTGAGTTTCCAGTTTCTCTCAGAAAAAAAAACTTGCTAAGAAATTCCCTGGAATCTGGGCCCCAGATAGGGTGATGGGGTAGAGAGGAGGAGGGTAAGCGGGTATAAGGTGCTCACACCAAAGCCATGTGACCAATGCAAAGGTAGTCAGGAAAAAAAGCAGATTTTTATAATAAATAAACCATCCAAGCTGCATTAGTGTTCCAGATATGTACTCAACAAGACCCTCTCCCAACCACAAACCAGCAAGAATGGGACATGAAAACTCATTCAGACAGCTAATGGCACAGTCTCCTTGAACTGTGGAGAGGATTTTCCGCTGATTTAAGGCCCACCTTTCTTTGTGTTTCCTAGATATATGCAAGGACCACACCCCCCCACCCCAGCACAAAACCCTTAGGGAGTAGAGGATACATCGGAGAAAAGCCCGGTAGTATCCCCCCTTCAACAACAAAAGCTTCCTGATAAATTGTACTTTTGCACAGGCGTGAAAGTAAGCAGGAACTTTCAGAGTCAGGAACAAACACTACAGCTGCAGTTTTTCCCATCCTCTTACTTCACTGAAGTCAAGTCCCAGGGACTTGCATTCCTTTGGTAGAAACTACAGACTGTGCTATGGCCTCCAGACCAGCACAGTGGGTACCAGCATCTTCTCTTCTACTTTTTCCCTACCTCCCTGAAGCTCACCCAGCTGTATCTGTTACTGCTCCGAAGCTACTACTGTGGGCCACTGCCATTTTTGCAGTATTATTCATAGCCCTAAAAGTCTCCTGCACAGCCTGAAGACATAGAGATCAAAACAGACATCAAAAATACTTAGATTCATCCGTACTGGGGGGATAAAGGTGAGACCTGTTGGATTAACAATCCTCTGACATTGCCATTCTATATACACATCAAATAAAAGAAAACAAAATAAAATCAAGTTAAGAGTCTGCCCCAAGGATAACACAAATTACCAACCAAAAAAAAAAAAGATTAAAAACAAGCAGCAACTTTTATATAAAATTAATAAAAACAAAAGACAAATGAAAAAGAAATTGTCAGTAGCATCTATCGCCTCTCTGCATCTGAACTGCACTTATACAAACTAGTCCATTAGTACAGCAGCTTGCTAGAAATTGACTTTGGTTCAAGCTTAGTTTTAAAAAAATAAAACATAAAAAAATCAAAAACACATAAGAAACGGTGGACGGACATTTGTTAGTTTCCCTGCTTGCAGTTCACTAGTTTTGAAGTTTCAGGGGTAATTGGTTTAAATATCAGTAAAACAGGAAGGTGGAGAGTTAGAGATGAACAGAGCAAAACCATGGTGGGGGGAGAGATAAGGGGTTCTGCCACTTGAGTGCAAACACAAATCCCACATGCTCAGGTCACAAACCAGAGCATATGTAGAGTTTAAAGTTGCTGCCTTCTGGATCTTGGATGAGAAGCTCCAGGATCCCCCTGAATCACCAACATAATGAACACAGCTGGCATCAGCTCGTTATTTTAGGACACTCTGGTGACAAAAGAAAAAGGGGTGGGTGGGAAAGGGACTCTTCTAATACCCTCACTAGCTAAAAGTAATTTAGTTTTATACACATGGCAGAAACCTTTAAATCCATCAGGAATGGAAAGTTCAACGTGAACTGCATTGCAGTGATCCAGTCTTCTCTCTTTAAAATTTTTTTTTTTTGGTTCAGGTACTAGACTGTATATTTAAGAATATACGGATCTAACTTCTGTACAGTTCGTTACTCTTCCTCATCCACAAAAACATCCTTTGCCACACGGATCAGAACCAACCTTGAGAACACAGTGGCAGTGCCAGGCAAGCCCCGACACTGCGGCCAGAGACGCTTCCTGCCGGTTTCACCCAGCGAGACCAGCGAGATCACCCCGGGGTGTGCAAAGCCCCAGGGCTGGCTCTGTTGTGTTGGCATCCACGATGGCACCTTCTGTTCCCATATTCCTGGCTTCTGCATTTTGCAGCCAGAAGCACTTTTTTACTAGGAAGTTTTTCTAAATAAAGTGTTGGAAGCATCAGAAAAGAAATATTGCTATGAATAGGGAGAATCTGACCTTCTGAAATCCTGTGCCAACCTAGAGGGAATCTAGGATTGTAAATGCTGCTTTACATACTGCCAATTAGCCTAGGTGACCATGTTTTTTATACATTTGTGTGTACTCTTGCACAGCACAATGAAATCACTGGGACAGAAGAGCCATCGCTATGTCACACAATCTACACTCCAGAGGTCACATCCCACTCTCTGAAGTAAAAGGAACTAAGCACACAAAGCTAAGAGCAGAATTTGGCCATTTTCTCTAATAATTTGGCCATTTTGTCTAAATAACTGAGAGAAGAACTGCAGTTAGGAATTCATGCTTCTGCTTAAAAAGCAGAGACCAACCTGGAAGTTTGCACACAATGATCTCTCCTGCTACACTGAGCTTCCTGCACAAATGATGAACAAAAATTCTTCTGACCCCTACAAGTAGGCATTAGACAATTTCAAGGATGAGGAAACTGTTCAGAACGTTCCCAGAAGATTAGGACAGAAAGTCTGTTTGTGCTCCATTCTTCCTCTCCACCCCCCGCCCTCCCCCCATGGTGTGGGAGCTCGCTGAAAATAATCCAGGAGCAAAAGACAAACGCGTCCAAACTATATATATAAAAATAATAATAATAATAATCATAATAATAATAATAGAGATACACCAGTAATACAGGCCTGCCTAAATTGTACCAGTTAAGAAAGGAACCCCCAACATGATTGATACGATTATAAACACCTTGTATGACATAATGGCCTGTACAACAGACCTATAAAATGATAATTAAAAAAGAAAGATATTTAGACCAAAAAGAAACAAGAAATCCCCTTCCTATGTTTGAATTGATAACCCACCTTAACTTGTCATTGTGACTGCTGGAAATGATAAGTAGTCCTTTCACTTTTTTTGTGTTTTTGTGGTTTTTAGTTTTTTTGTGGTTTTTTTTTTTTTTTTTACATTTTTGGTTAGAAAGTTCTCCGATCCATGAAGCGATCCTGAAAAGACAGTGTTTATTATAAAATTAGGCAAATGTCTGTCCCAGCTTTAAATCCTTCCTGTTTTGCTTTTGGTTTTTTTTTTCCCGTTGTTTTTTTTTGTGGTTTTTTTTTTTTTTTTTTAATATTTTTTCTTTTTTCTCTCTCTCTCTCTCTCTCGTCCCCAGCAACACGGTGAGAGGATGCCCATGGCATTTTCAGTTCGCAAACCCAGCTGGCAGCCAATCCCACCGCACAGTGACCCAGGCTGCTGGAGCACAGCTCAGCCCGGCTCACTGTGCCTTGGAGGCAGTAGTGGTGGTGGACGTGGCCCCGCTGGCAGAGGCCACGGTGAGGAGAGAGTTCTGGATGGACTCGGCTGAGGTGGAGGTGGCGTGAAGGCTGGCGACTGGTCCAGAGGCCCCTGCGGAGGCTGCAGCTGCAGAGACCAAGCTAACTGGGTTGCTGGTGAGCAGAGAAAGGTTCTGAGGGTTCAGGAACAGAGGGGCAGTTACGATGTTAGGGGTACCTCCAGCATTGGCAAACACCAAGTTTCCAGTTGCATCCAGTGATGTTATTGGAAGAGAGCCACCAGATGCAAGAGCTAAAAAAGGGAAAATTGAGCAGGGAGGAGATAACATCATTCTTTTTCAACAATGCAAAATGTGCCTAAAAGCAAGGGGTCTCTGCATTTGCCTTTCTCTGCTATGTGTGCTCTCTATACCACTAAGGACAATTGTCTCATCATAGATTAGTATTTTTTCTCAAAGTAACAATCAGACAAGATTTTCCAGATGCTGTCTCTGTCGTTTGCTCCTAAACTAATCCCACTGTGCCCTTATTCAGCTCTTCAAGCACAATACTGGTCTGTATTTCCTGCCACAGAGAGCCTGTACATTCAG
Source organism: Atrichornis clamosus (assembly GCA_013400975.1). Classification (NCBI taxonomy): domain Eukaryota; kingdom Metazoa; phylum Chordata; class Aves; order Passeriformes; family Menuridae; genus Atrichornis; species Atrichornis clamosus. The sequence goes on along the minus strand of WBMZ01000457.1, from coordinate 25,306 downwards.
CAACTGGCACTGGGAAGGGTTGAGATGAGGGTTCATGTGAAATGACAGCTATCACAAGATGAAGAAGGTCACGTAACCTTGAGTGTAACATTTTAAATGTTGACATATAACCAACCACTGTTACAACTTACTCTCACGGGTCTACAGCGTTCAGTCTGCCTTAGATTATGATCTCCTAAATTTATCTCTGACACTTTATGAAATGGTTCTTTCTTGCAACCTAGAAACAAGATTTGTTCAGCTAGTTTAGAGGATATTTGAACACACAGGTTACCTAGTTCTTTAAACACTTGTACTATCTAGTTTTTACAGAGACAAACTATGAACTGAGAACAACTTTTGCTGAAGTCAGTCAGTGGTAACTTCTGGCTGTGTGGTACTTCCAAAACTAATAAATATTTACTCTTCTGAATGTGGATTTATGTATTTCAAGTTCTACGTAAGGATTTTAGGGGACAGGATGTTTGCTGTAGGTTCTTTTTAAATACATATGAGGACAAAAATTCAGGATCAAGACTTGCTCAGAACTGCCCTCCCAAGAGACCTCAGAATGGTGCAAGTCTGCTCAAGCAGACTGTAGAAAAGCTATAAAAAGCAGATCTATAACCTGCTAGAGATACAGGCCAACGAGGGGGGGATAACAAAATATAATTCCAGATCAAATTCAGCATCTTAAATGCCTCCTTCGAATCACTGTAAGATCATACACAGTTCTGATCCCCTTTCTGAAGCTGTACCTGCTCTTAGCTCTGTGATACACAAAATGTACTTGCACGTTTAAATTTTGTAAAGCCTTTACTTCTATAAAATTTATGCCCAGTGCTGAGGAGTCAGTGTTCTTGGTAGAGAAAAACAAAGCACATAAACTGAAGCTGTATGACAGAGATGCATTAAAAGGAACACTACTGACCTTGAATAGTTGCCAGTGTACTGTTGCTCATCAGGGCCGGGCTGAGAGCACCACCTAATGTCCCTGGATTGAGACTGAGTAAGGCACCTCTGCAGGAAGCAAGATCATGGAAGAAGTGGAAAAGAGAAAGAGTGTTACCTTTAAGAAAAGGCTGTCACTGTTCAGAAGTACACCACCATATTTAATTTTTTTTTTTAAAGAGGAGGGGAGGCAGGGAGGAACCAGAGACTAAGGGCCATTTTCAGTCGATTTTAGTTTTACCTCCATGAGTGGTTAATTACATGCCTGAAGTATAAGGACTGTAAAGACACGACTTGCGCTGATTGTTGGTATAAAATATTATCATAAAATATTCTGGGAAAACTGTCAACTGTTAGAGAACTCTCATCCTCTCCCAAATTCAGATAAGAAATACATAAATCAAGAGAAATTAAAGAAACAAGAAACCTATCTGAGCAACATTTTTAAAACTACAACTTCAACAATACTTCATCTTGCATCTTTGACAACTACTTGCTCATGGTGGACAAAAGAACATAGAGGTGTGAAGTGGATCTAGGCTATCTCTCCATTTTACAATTAATAGGACAGGTTCTATGATTCAGTGGTAAACTGAAGTTTTTAAGTCAAGCTCTGCAGAGGGATGAATGATTTACCAACTAACATCATGCTGCAACACAGTTTTTTCACCTTTAAAATGAACACAATACTTGCATACATTGATGGGAATGGTCAATTGCCACCTATGAGTAAACCGTCCAACCCTGAGATAAATGACACTAAGATCACCAAAAAACAGTGATACATAAAAGCAATTTATCCCAAGAATCCTCCTTCCCTCTCCTGCCACCTCACCTAAACGGGTGTGCACAATGATCCTTACCCAGCTGCAAACTGCGAGGATGCCATCAAGCCTGGGTTCAGTCCTGCTGCAGCAGCCATGGCAGCAAGACTTGCATTTGCAGGCAACTGTGCAGCTCCTTGTAACGCGGCTGCTGCCGCTGTTTGCAACCCTGATGCCGTTACCATCACCTGGCTGGTCCCAAGAGGGGAGGACAAGGGAGTGGAGGTTGTCTGTGTTGTGCTGGTCTCACTGGCACTGGATGCCTCTGAAGTGGAGGCTGAGGCAGAAGGGGAAGGACTCAGGGAGGGTGATGTCACTGCTGAAGAAGCTGGAGGTGCTGTTGAAATCACTGTTGCTGTGTTGTTGGAGGTGGTTTCTGTTGTGCCTGGAAGATTGATTGTGGTCAGATCAGTACAAAACACAGATACCACAGAAGAGAAACCCCTGCCCACCTGAACTGAACTGTAAGCCTGACTGAAAGGGACACACACACAAGAAACACGAAGAGTTCAAACGAAAAGCTTAGACCACAACGAGGTGACCCTTCCCAACAGGAGGCTGAGGAGCTCTAGCAATGGAATACAGTGTATTACATTTCAGCACCACCTGTGATTTTATCCCCAGAATAGTCAACTCAGTGGTCACAAGGACTGAAGCTTCCCAGCAGAGTAGCAAGGAACAATGACAAGAATGTCCTGGGGTACAGTGACCAACAGCGAACGACTTTTTTAAGAATTCAAGAGGGGAAAATGGTAGCGGTTGACATGGTGGCAGGAGAAATCAGCCCTTACCTGTGACTGACAGACTAGTTACAGCAGGACTGGCCAGAGGGAGCACGGGGTTGACAGTCAGGGTTGTAGCTGCACTGCTAGTCACAAGGCTTGGCGTGGTTGCCACCTGGAGGGCAAAAATAAATAAAACTGCTCAGAGACAGGCAGATACTAGACCTGGATTTCTTTCTTCCCATCCTCAGCTGAGGAAATTATCAGGGAAAACACTGCATATAAACTAACTTGTTTTTCTAATTCCATTACTTTATCATTCAGTTAAACAACCACAGCACCTTCTCTAATTACCAGTAGTATCTTTATTCCTAATAATTCAGTATTTGAAAGGAGATACATCCATACCCATATTGTCTCAAGACTGCAAGTTAGCCCTCTCTCTCTCTCTGCCACTCCACAAAGAGAGCACCTTGTTTTAACAGAGTTACTCTTATAAAAAGAGCTACAAGATATATTATTTCTGCATGCTTCTCTTTTTTCGTGTTTAAACATCTTTTCAGCTCCACGTCTCTTTCTCTGATAAAATTATGTAAATGCCCCAGCATTAACAAAGGTATTTAGGGTAATGTGTTTTAATGGAGAAGCAGAATACCATTTCACTTTTACTCAACCAAACTAGAAGCTTTACTTTGGTAAGTTTCCTTGTGCCAGAGGAAGGATCTCTGAATTTTAAAACATACAAATGAAATTTTCACTTGTGGATGGCTTATTACAAGAAAGCTACAGTAAACTGAAGACATTACAGATAAACACCAAAGATTTAAGGCTGGAGAAACTAGTTTATGAGGAAAAATGAAATATAAGAAAAGAACATTTTATGGACAAGAAGTGGTGTCCAACAGTAATATTTGAAGGCTGTCATACATCAGTGAGAGAAATGAATCCTTTAGAATTGCCCAAGAGAACGTAGCCAAGGATATAGGCTAAAACATTCCTCCTTTCCACTCTCTTACCTTAGGTTTATTATCAGAGAAATACCTCTCATGCTACACATCCTCTTAGAGGGAGTCAAATGCTTCACGCATTTTAAACAAGACTGGGGCAACTGGGACAGATCTAAAAGCTTTCTGCCCGTCTCAAATAGTGTATGAAATGAAGAGGAGCTGGATACGTAGTGCACCTCCCACTAATGCAGCCCAGACACCAAATCCGTCATCTGTCCAGCGAGCAGTTAAGGCCAAGGTCACAATCCCTATTTAAGGGCAGCGAATGACCTCGAATTAATACAGCTCACCCCGTGGTTACAGTGAGTGACTTCAGCCAATGCAAAAGTAGGCTGCCACCAACAGGAGTGTTCCCCTCCAATCCTGCTCCAGAGCCCTCGCCCTCGTGCAGCCAGGCTGCAAGCCACATTGGTTATCTCGCCACACTGAAAATTCATCATTGTTCCTCACATGGCTAATTTGCAGTCAAACTACTAAACTAAGCCCAAGCGTCCTATGGACACAATCTCCAGAACTGACACAAGGAATCAACAAAGCACACAGTCAGTGAGGGCTGGGGGCAGCAGGGCTGGAACATCCATTTGAGTAGTAGCACAGTCTTAGAGAAGCTTTGATTGAATGAAAATGCTTAGTGAAACTTCACTGATAAAAGGGAGACTGTGGCTAACACCTCAGTTTCTTAATACAGTGGCAGATTATAAAAACGAGGAAATTTCTGTAGGAAAGCTTCTTTAAGTTGCAGTCTGAGTGAATTGCACAGTTACTAAAACACACTGTCATAAATCTCACTATGTTCTGCTTTGGTAGCAAGGCATGCAACCTCGCTTTGCAATTGGGGAAAAAAAAAGATACAGTAATAATAATACAGACTAAGTACATTTAACACAGCCCTTCCCCTGAAACAAAAGGTTGCATGCACACACCCTGAGACAAGGATGAGGGGAGAGAATAACACATCACCAAAATTAATGGTTTAATGAAGTACTGGAAGATATTAGCTACTAAGGTGATGAGGGTGGAATAAATACTACAAAAGGATAGCTACAGGCTACATAAATTCCACCACATTCCTATTAGCATAGCTACTATGAAATCTAATAGCTACTGTTTCTATTTATGAAAACAGACCTCCATGGACATTGGTAGCAAAGGTGCTGAAGGAACCTTGATGCATATGTTTTGTTACTCTTATTTTCATGAAGTTTGTGTTTACCTGAGGCAAATACAAGTGTGGGAAATTAATTACATGAGTATTAGCTAAACTGTTTCTTTGTTCCATGTCTTTTTTGATATAAATAATTTCAGACTAAAAGTAACAACAGTATCATTGGATTTGTGTGACTTAAGTCTCCAAATGATACAGAATCAGAGAATGGGTAAGACTGGAAGGGACGGTGGGTCCTTTGGCCCAATCTCCTGGCTCTAAGGGTCAACCCTAGAGCACATGGCACAGGATTGTGTCCAGACAGTTCTCTAATATCTCCAGTGAGGGAGGCTCCACAACCTCTCTGCGCAATCTGTTCCAGTGCATGATACATTTTACTGCTGCTCATCTACTTATCAGAGCAGCTAAAATAAGAGGGGAGGGGGAGAGCTATTAAACTTTTTTTGTTCCACTATTATTTTACCAAAAAATATTTGGGTAAAAGAAGGAAAGTCCAGACATAAACTGAAGGAATTATCTCAGATAAGTTCAAAGCAATAACCCCAGGTGCAAATTTGGTAGTCAGAAGCTGACTAAATTTGGTAGTTCCTGAGCTGACTAAATAAAACACCCTCACCAAAGGCCCAACTAGTGCCTGATTTGTAAGCATTATCTCTCTTAGACAGTATCCAGGTGGAATATACAAAATGGCAGTAAAATACAAATATGTGAGAACAAGTCTGCTGTACAAAGAAGGTGCAGCATGTGTAACTTCCACAGTGAGCACATTAGAACTATCTCTTCCAGTGATCTTTGACAACACAGTTCTTTATTCTTACCAGTGAGGTTGGACAAGGGAAAATTGCTTTGATGGGCGAGCTGCTGGTTCCACCACTGCTGGGTGGGTTGATCCTTTTCTCCTTCTGGCGCCGGTTACAGAACCAAACGCGGATCACCTCCTTCTCCATGTTTAGCTGGTCAGCTATCATGGCGATCTCATCCGAGGTAGGCTTTTGGTTCTGAGAAAAGAAACACTGCTTGAAAAGCTTGGAAATTACCTTCTGAAGTTTTACATCATAGCTTCCTCTTCAGTAGGCAGAAATCTGGATGAGCTGTTTAGATCCAAACATGTGGTCAGTGGTACAGTAGAGATAAACCACAGTAGATGCTTCTGCCCTCCAGCTAAAAACCTCAGAAATAATTTAGACTATTGCCCCATTTATCCATGCTCAGGAAGGGTAATGTTTAGACCTATGGCCCAATGTACTGGAACGCAAAATCACAAAGTCAGTGAACTGCAAGAACCAAGGAGACTTTTCAGGGGGTTTGTGTTTGTTTTTGAAGTGAAGTAGGCATTGATGTGTGTTTCTTGGCACAGCTTTTGTAGTCACCTTGTTTAGTACTAGCACTTTTCTAAATAGCACAGTAATGGGTTCACTCTAACAGATACAATTGATAGGCAAAGTTTCTTCATTTCTTCATAGGCTGAGCACAGCAACAGGACCACTGACCTCCAGGAAACTCTTCTCTAAGGCCACACGTATGTTGGTCTCTATGCTGGTGCGTTTCTTCCTCCTACGGTTCAAGCCTTCGATCCCTTGCCCTGGAGAATTCAGGGCACTTGGGCTGGAGAGAGTTGAATCAGATGAGAGGTTTTCTGAAAAAGAAGAAAGCAATACAAATCAGGAGATTTTATCTGAACGCAGTGCAGTCTAATGCAAGTGTTCTTCACCTGTGCAAGGTATGTTAAGAACCACTCTGTATCTATTCCAAATACATAGAAATTTATGAAGACCACATGCATTAATCATTGCATTTACAAATTACAATGTATACTTACACACTAAAAAGCTACAAGTAAGCCCAGAGTGTGCCCTCTGCTCCTGTATGCTACTACACTATCCCTTTTATAATACCTTTACAAAGTTTGTCTCCCGTATCTCATTCTACTCCGCACTCACTCACTGCAAGTCCCAGTTTAAAGAAAAAAAGGAGTAACTGATATCCATGAGCCACAGCTGAAAGCCACAGGCAATTATGAAAAAATCTGAGTAGCCTGAAATTTCTTTTACCCACTCTGCAATACACTCGAGGAAGAGAAGTTCACAGTCAGCGTCACAGTGTTCAATCTCTTCTCTGGACATTTTAGGAGACACTCAGTGCTACCGAACAGTCTACACAGCGAGCAGCTTCTCCTCCTTAGCTTCACCAGGGCTCCAGCTCTTAACCTCTAATCCTGTCTTTCTGGCTTCACAGAGGAGCAAAGTGAGGACACTTAACCCCACTTTGTAGCAGGAAGAACAATCTAACCAAAAGGTAAGCTCCAGCAGGGAATTTAAAGGAAATGATTAATTATGGCTGGAGTTCCCTCACTGCACTGGGGTTTGTGGGTGAGAAGCAGGTGTCAATGTTCACAACGCCTAACATTGTTCAACAGGCAAGTATTTTCTAGATTTAGGTTTTTTAACAGTAATAGCACCAGTATGTGTGCTGAAACCCTTCCTTAGCCTGAAAACTCCAGAGGACAAGCTGAGTTCTGTGACAATAAAGTCTGGAATCATAGGTATACTTCTCTGCCTGCTCTTACCTAAAAGTAAAAGCAGTAACCTCTAAAGTTGCCTGAATCTTTCTTCCAAATACCTTTATGAAACTGAGTCAGAGACAAAGAAAATGATTCCCCACTTGCAGGCTGTGAAGAACCCCAACACTGTTCATAGTCCTTAACTTAATTTTACGGAGATGATCATTTCTTCCGACTAGCAGGAAAAAAACCCAACTATGACATTCCTTGCATCACTGGATTAATCCAATGTTGCTGGAAGGTTTGGGGACCACTGTCCTGTGGACTACTGAGAGCACTCAATGTGGATATTTATGTTTTCCATCACAGATCTAGAACACCTAATGATAGCCCCTGCCAGCACAATAGAGTGACACTTCCTTTTCTCAATGCAGGACAAATTTTCAACACTGCATGAAATTACCTTCAGAATTTCAGAGAATGCTGTAGGTGCCAGCATAAAGCTCTCTCTATTTTGGTAAAAATAGGAAGGCACACACCATCCCTGCCATCTGTTTAACATATTCATCAGTTTTATACTATGTACAGTTGCGAACTTGAAAGAAAAATCTGGCTGACAGCACTCTCAAACACTTTCTATCCTAACACCCAGCACACCATACAAGCTCCTTTTGCTGGTGGGAGATAAAAAGAACACTACCAACACTGGCACAGTGAATAACTTATATCCCAGTAAAAAAATAATAGAGAAAGGAAAAAGCAAAACCTGACCCACAAAAAAACTCTTCCTATAGGGAGAAAGAGATTATTTATCTGCAACCTTGGAGAGAGATAAAAGGAATGCACATAGGGATATGGAAGGAGATGGATGCAATAAGCTCTGCTTACTGAAACAACAAATCATGCAACCCTCTCTTGACTACACATCTGAAAAAGAAAGCTAGAAGAGGATTAGAAGTTATATGCATTAACATACATGAAAGAGGAAAACCATGATACATATTGTACTTCAACCCATGCAATTATTCAGCCGTCTACAGAACACATTTCTGAAAGTTCATACTGGAACTATTTTGGATGCGTAGAGGTACAGGAGAAGGGAAATATGGACCCTTATTTCTACACCCTTATTTGTCCCATGGACAGCTGCAAAGACTGATAGCTTCATAAAACCATAAGGGCACAAACGAAGCGGTTTTTCAGAATCCTACTGATTTTGGTAGGCTGGTGAAGAAATACACAGACTCATTCACCTGCATCATTGAGCCACTTTTCCAGAAGTGGCTTTAACTTGCACATGTTCTTAAAGCTGAGGTTCAAGGCTTCAAAGCGAGAGATGGTAGTTTGGCTGAAGTCATTTCCATAGAGTTTGCCCATAGCGAGCCCAACATCACCCTGGACAAAGAAAGAGAAAAAAGGGATTCACTGACATAGGCACTTCCAAAGCAAGGAATCCTGTCACATTCTTGTGTTCTCTTAGTGACTCCACTGCTGTGTGGGGTTTCAGTTTCACAGAAACTTTCTCAGTGCTACCAAGATTCAAGCTAAAGCAATAATCATAAAGAAATGTCAAACCTCAGTCAGTTTAACCATGTAATTCTTTCCAGGAAATCCCTGATGCTTTGTCTTCTTAGTATTATCACTGAGCAGCACATTCCACTGAATATTAACTTATAATTTTTTCTTAGTTCTTTAAAATAAGTAAAGGCCAAGCTCTCTTTAGGAGCATATTTAAGTTTCTGCATATTTCACATGAAGAAGGAAAGTTCAAATAAGCAGAAATGCAATGAATTCATTTTCTTAAATTCATAGAAAATACTCTTGAAAAGATGTCTGCAAACATACATCACATTTAGATAGATGCAGAAACATTCTTATCTGAATCTTTAGTATCTTCTAAGGTTCAAGCCAAACTTTCCCCAACAGATACAAATTTCAAAGCAGGCAAGAAGCTGAACCATTTCAAATAATGATTAACTGCAGTCTTGACTATCATTACCCATCTGCCAGAAAGCTATCCAGGAGATTTACAGGCAGATGATCATCTCTTTACATCTGTTACTGCTTTTTAAACTCAGTTTTAGCTAGATATCAGACATTCTGCTTATCCTAATATATATATTATATATCTATGCAGTATATACGTGGAAATGTTTAAAAAAAAAAATCACTCCGTTCTTGATTGTGGCTATTAAAAACACCATAATATTTTCATGCTTTGTTTTAAAGCTGGAAGGTCCTGCCCTTTGAGAAGAAATGCACTTATAATTCAAGTATACTATTTGGTCTGAAGTAGATGTATAGATTTTTACTTTTTAGCATAAAAAAAAGTATGAGGAGTCTAGAAGAAGAGATTGAAAAGCTTGAGCATAGTTAGTGGAGTTTAATTGCGAATGGGTTAGTTGGATTGTGCATAAAGCTTGCTTTTCTTTTAGGTCAGATCCACAACCACAGCTTGGTGTGAGTACACTAATAGCATGCAGAGTGGCCACATACAAGCCAGGAAGCAAAAAACCTTCAGTAAGCTTAGTAAATTGTGCAGGTTGAGCAAAGAAAACAATTTCCTTCCTAGAAGAGGACCAGAACAATTGGTTTGTGTGCCCTTCAATCAGAGGAAACACGTGGGAACTCACATTTATGCCTCTACTCATATGCCAGCATTCTGTGCATTTTAAAACTCATAAATCATTCCAAGAGGAGTAACGTGGATTCTCTTCTGGGTTTATGAAGAAGAAAACCTGGCTATGTAAACCATTTTAGAGATAAGTTGATTTATGTCTTGGCAGGAAAGAGTTATGAAATTTGCTCCAGTCCCCCAACTAAATTTAATTCTGGATTTATGTTGTTCTTACTAACATTTGCCATCTGATTTAAAATGAATAGTTAACCATTTCGTTGTCAATGCCAAAAGGTGGCAGCATTTCAGCTGTAGGCAAAGGAATTTAAATATCGGGATGAGAATTTTATATATTGGGATGGTGCACGGATAGGATGGAACACAGTATAAAGGCACTGTATACACATCTGATCTACTCTGTAGGTTGAATGAAGCTCTGGTAATGAACTGAAACTGATTTTAAGGTACATCATTGTTGTGTGTGCTGGTCTGTTAAGAAGCTCAGATGCTCTAGCAGAGGCAACACCTTTTACAGAATAAAAATAACATTGTCTCAAATGTTCACTCACGTAGCTGGAATCTGTACTGAGCTGTGAGTCCCAGGCCCGCAATAATGCTAAGATGCAGTATGCTCATTGTGTCTCTCTGTGTCAAACATGGAGGTATTTTTAAGGAAAACAAACAAAAGGATTTAAAGGCATCACCCACTTTTCAGGGTGGGAGAAGAGACAGAACTGCTGAAATTCAAAACCTGTTATATTGTTCACACAACAGAATGTAGTAAGTGATTAGTTTGCAATGCAAACTAAATCTTACAATTATTTTTGAAAGGCAGGGGTGGCGTGAGTCTGAAAAAGCTTACAGTACCACTGGAAATAAATTTCTTTTATCCTCTGAAAGGCAGTCTATTTATCCAACTATAGGAAACCAAAGTAATCAGGGTCTCTAATTATCATCCAATTATGCAATTAGGTTGAAGTTATTAGAACAGCCTAATTACACACACACAAACTGAGAGTAGGATAGGAATGACCAAATGTAATTTTATCACAATCTCAAGATTCCCCTTTTTTAATCTCAAAAGTACATACTGAAATGCAAGCCTGAGCAGTTGCGTTCATTTTTCCTCACCATGAAAATTCATAACAGGGTCAATAAAGAAAGGTTAACACATAACTTAAAAAGTCTAGTTGAGCCTTTATAATCATCTCACAGCAGGGCAGATTAAACATAATAATGAGAGATCTACACGAACCTCCTCAGTCAGGCTATAGGGAAGCTATTGTATTTTACTCTATTCTGTGCTGCTCTATTCGAGCTTTTGTGTGTGTCCATCACTTGTATTTCTGTGCCTCCCTCTAGTGGAAAGAAAGGAGGGAAGGAGGCACACATGCCAGCAAAACGCACTTCATTTGACTAAGAACATTCTGTTCTTGACTTATAATTAAGATGCTGCCAGAAACTTTCATTATGAACTTTGATTTTTCAATTTAGGACTTTGCCAGAAAAATAAATCTGACTTCAGCACATACTTTCAGCAAGAGTAGATTTACTTATTCTGGGGGGAGAGCAAATCACATATGTTGGATTGACTGCTCTGAGCTCAGACTATTCAATACTTTGATTTTTGCATGCTCTTTCCTCTAGCAAAAGCATGCTTATGCTTTAACCACAGACTCCTGCCAAAATTAATTGTTTACCTGGACACATATTTTAATTTTGCAGGGGGAAAAAGTTAACTTTGATATTAATAAGAAAAGACCCTTGGAATCAAGTTCCTTTCAACAGAATAATGGAATATATAAATGTACTTTGTACTTTTAATTGTACTCTTCATTCAACCACTTTCACTATGTTAAAGATTACTTTTCTTCTGCTCTACGGGTATTTCTGAGCTTTTAAACAAACCAAAACAAACCACAACTCCAGTTCACCCCTGTAAGGAGAAAACTTCAGAGGTGACAGTCCTTTCAGGTTTTGTTTAGGAACCTTAGCAAAAGCATTAAATACAGAAATGATTGATGTTTAATAGGAAAATACGTTTGAGAGATAAAAACCCTTTGACATCCAAAGCAACTGCACAGATGTGATACACTTTTTAAACACACAGAGCAGTTAATTGTACTGTGTGATTTTTGGAACTTTGTACTTCTGAAGACAGCTTTAAAGTGCTTTGTCCCATTCATGTCACATCCTATAGAATGAATAGTGCACATGCAATGACATCTGGAGCTGGTAAATGCACGTTTTCCCCTGCTGGGAAAATGGCTATGCTTTAAAACCAACAGGGAAGTAAGATGGATGTATGGCTTTTTCTGTTATTTCTTAGAAATCCCCTACATAAAGGCCAGAGCATAACCCTATTTAAGCAGGTTCTCCCAGGAAATGATGGAATTGCAGTCTCCCTCCAGACTTGAAAGATGAGACCTCAGGTTCCACACTGGCAGGCACTAAGGTACGCAGTCTCACCTGAGTGAATCCAAGTTTGATCCGTCTTTGTTTGAAAGTCTTGGCAAACTGCTCAAGCTCCTCAAGGTCACTGGGCTCCTCCAAGCTGGGAGTGTCGATTCGCTTTGGTGTTGACTGGCTCTGTGGAAGTGACTGAATGGGGGTCGCTGCTATTGTGCGTGTTGGGGTTGCTGGCTATTAAGATAGCAAGGAAAAGATGAAAATCAGACTTAAAAGAATTAAAATTAAATTCAAAAACGGTATGTGATGTTCTTGTGAGGAAGATCAATGAATTGGATGTGTCCTGCAATCTGAAAGTTCCTCCAATTTATTTACATTCCTCTCCAGAACAAGCAATCACAATCCAGAAAACTGTACTAGTATGACAGCCTTTTGAAGGCTCTGTCATAACCAATTAAAGAAAAGAGATGTTCAATGATAACCAAGAACTTTCACTGGCTGCAGAAGCTGCTGAAAGAAAGACTGACCATTCTCTACTCGATATACTTCTATCATTTATAGGCAGTTTGTCATTCATATCTTTGTAATAACTTTAAAATTGAATATACTGGTCATGTGAGGTGGCAGATTGTCATTAGCCCAGAAGATTAGAGTCTCCTGTTTAATCCTGGAAGAGTGAGAACATACAGATGCAGCAAACATGGCAAGTTTCCTCTAATGCCACCTCTTGTGACTGACTCAACTCTTCAGTAAGAAAAACTAGATTTACCTCTAACACTTCTGTTGATAGTTGCAACAATAAGAATGAATGTACTGGTGATATGAGAAATTAAGCAAAGGCAATCTGCAGAAAATAATTCATTTTAGGTCACATTTTTCTTTTATGTAAGGGCTAATTTTCCAGGAAGTCCATGCAAGGTTCACTGTTCCTGAACACTGGCATAATAAAACAATTTGCCAGGCAACAACAATAAATATGTGAAAAAAAATTAGCATGGCGGAAAATATTTGCAGGTGAATAAAATATATTTAGACCTAGTATTGCACAGTTCAGGCTTTATGTGCAACAAGAACACTGGAAACACGTTTTGAGTGCATAGTTCTACCTTGTTATATGCCATGATGAGTGGAGATGCAAAGACACATCATTTACTCTAGTTAAATTCTATTCAGTTCAGCTGTGGCTCCTCAGTAAAGGTGATTTCATGCCTTTATGTCCTATGCCCAATTCTGAAACTATGGACTCCTTCAGGGCAAACCAGAACAGCCTCAAGTCTACACAGCACTACAGTATTATGCAAAGTCTATGCAAAGGTTCAGAACAGGCTCTTCTAAAAGAAATGGCCTACATATACTCAGTCTTTACAAAGCTTGTATGTTGTGTTTCTCCTGGGTTAGAGCAGTGTTTTGCAGTGCACAGCAGATGGTAGAGGGAGGTCAAGATCTATAATTCCATTACTTGAGAAATAATGCAATCATATATGGTCTTTCTAGGACTGCAGATACGTATGTCACACTTAAAGATTTTTAGTATTTTAAAATTTATATTAATCATAGTGGGTAATTACTGCAATATGCCTCCACTGATTTCACCCACTCTACATAATTTATTCTTTCTTAGTAGTTTTAGTATTTTTTTTTAGAGTCCATACATAATCTTTAGTGGGGAATCATGCTGCTAACTGAGGTATGAACTAGAGATGAGAAATTCCATTTTCCACATGGTGCCTGAAAAATTCTATAGGTGGCATAGTAGAAAATGTAGTTTTCTAAGACTCTGATAGACTCAGGCACCTCATTGCAGACTAGACAATTCTTGTATGTAACCAAGTTGGCAGGAAGATACTGTATGATACCACATGGTATTTGAGAAACAGCATGCAGTCATGAAACTCAATTGCATAGTAAAACCCAGAGTGAAGCACAACTAAATATACAGGCACACAGAACCTTAAAATTGTTTTACTCATAGTCTGAACTCTTAATCATAGAGCTCTAATATTTCAACATACATCTATCAGAATATTCAAATATTTTATTTCTATCAATCTCTTCACTTTCACGAAGTGTAACGAGTAAGACTGGCAATGACTTAGCAATGATAGCAAAATAACTACACTAAAATAAAGATAGATTACCACTGCAATCTTCAGAAAGATATTTGTCAGTAATCTCCTTTTTGAGCTTTTAAATTAGCCCACACCTTGCTCCTCTGAATTTCACAAATTTGTAGATTGTCCAAGAAAATCTTACAGGAAATCAAACTCAAGAATCAATCACAAAAATTTCCAGCTAAAAAAATATTTAGATCATTAAAGCCTAAAAAGAGGCACATTGGGGTGAGAGCTACAAAAATGAACTATCTAGAAAGACAAACTCATTACTTTTAGCTACAACATCTATTCAGGTAACTGATACAAAGGGCCCATTCACTTGCCATAGTTTAAATCCCCTCAAAGCAACTCATGAACTGTAGAAATGAGCCTGACCTGCGAGGCAAGGGTGATGCTTGGCTGAGACTGCAGGAGGTTGGCTTGGCTTTGCTGAGGTAGTTGTGTTAAGAGATTCTGCGCTTGCAGGAGACCTGCAGAGAGAAAAGTGTGGGTTTGGTTTGGCATTGAAAAACAATAAAACATGAAGTAAGGTAAAACAAAGCTCTTGCCAAATCATGAAAAGTTACAAAAAATTTGAGATGCGAGTTTTTATTTCATCCCTGCATAGGTATCTTCAGAGTTTTTGTCTGAAATGCCTTTGCACCTTCCAGAAGTACATGTGGTGACAGAAGGGTAAGAGACAGAAGAGTGTACTAGTCTCCTCTGCAGAAGTTTGTAATGATCCAGGTCATCCCAGTTCTGTGTGCAGGAATCATTTATTGCCCCTTTCAGCATGCAGATTTTGGATACACCTCTTACGGTAACCGACAGCTCACCAAGAACTACAGAGCCACATAAAAATATTGAGCACTAATCACATCAAATTCAACAACTGAATACTAATCAAACCCACAAATTTGGCTTCTTGATCACCCTCCTTCCTCTTCAAATCACCCTATGCCAGCTGCTTAGCAAGAAGGAAACCTGCTCTGTCAAACTTAAGCAGACCACATCAGAAGACAAAACAAGCCTAGATAAATTCCTCCTGGGTCAAATAAAGTAAGAATGTTTTGCAAAAGTAATTGGAATTAAAGTTTAGGTAAGATATTGAACATTGCTCAATTGAACAAATAGAATAAGCACTACACTGAATATACGAAAACCCTGCTACTATGAGAAAGTGACATTAAGGAACAGCTGCAACTGATAGAACCAATATATATAATATGCTGTCAATCTAAAAATAAATTCTCTTACAGTCCACTGTATGTACGGTTTATCAAACCTCTGAGAAAATTGAGATGCATCCTTGCATTTAAATATTTGAACTAGAAGCTATCTGATTTTTTTTGCATTTCTAATACAAAAATGTATATATTTTTAAGTGACAGTATCTTGACAAAAATATACCTACAGTTAGTCAAATCCCTCAATTTTATTGTGAAAATATTAACTGTTCTTTTTGAGGTAACTCCTGGCTATGACTATCAATTTCCACTATAATAATTTAAGAACCTGACTAATTAAACTTACACTTCATAGGCACCTTCAATATGCCAAGTTCCTAAAGTCAGGGAGGAATGACAACAACAGATGGACTGCTGTGCACTCAGAGGACAGAACACCAACTAAGTACCACGTAAATTCAACATCATCAGCTGCCTGATCTACCGCTTAGCAGAATAAAGGTAGGGGAAACTGGAATTTAGGACTTGATAAATACTGAGTGAGAAACTGGATAGTTTATGCGAGGTTAAGGCCATAAGAGACAAGAAAAGAGGGACTACCATGGTTAAGAAGGAGAAAACATATCCTCAGTAAGGAATACACAAGTACAGAAGAACTATCTTCTGACAGTGAGACTTGATTTTTGCTTAACGAAGAGCTGAATATGTCTTTTAAACAGAATGTCTTGCTATCAAAATGCTCAAGACCTACATAATATAGCCACCTGTTTATGCAACATAATAGCACAGCATAGACAGCTATGTAAATTTGCTTTGCACCACATAATCAACATGTTCCAGCTGTGTTTCTGAAAAGCCACCGCCAGGGAACAGAGACGCTTAAGGAACTTCAGAGACAGACACCTACTGCAGCTACACAGTGCTTTTTACAATGCAAATATTTGTTCACTTGAAAGATGATTTTAGCTGCCCAAATCCAAATATTAATTAGTGAGCAGTCACCTCTTAGTGAAGAGTTTTTGACCTTCATTCAGTGACAGGGAATTTTAAACTGACAGCTTGAAATAGAAAGGGGCAAACCCATCACACTGTCACTACACAGTGGCTGACTAACAGTGAAACAAAAAAAACAGGCAGCTGACAGTGATGACATTCGAGTTTTAGTCCACTGGTAACACCATCGATTACAAATTACTGACTTGTCTTACGACTGCAATCAGAGTAATTAGGATTGTCCTTTTGTGACTTTTTGTCCTCAGAAAAATCCCAGAGGATGTGTTTCTGGCATTAACAATTTTGCTAAAGAGCACGAGATGACTACACTCTTCCTAATTTTATTCTCACTCATATGTTCTGGAGTAATTATCCTGGAATTATCAGTATAAAGTAATCCGAACATGTTTAATCTACTCCGTATTTATATCACTTTATCCTATTTAAGAGACACTCATACAAGGTGTCTCAGGCAAAACTGAAGGCAGAACAAGTTACTTCAACATGCAGCTGACTGAAGGAATGACTGGGGATGGGGAAAGCAGCTGAACTATTCTGGCAGTGTGTCTCTCACTGATTACAGCCTCTGCAGGGAGTTGCCATGCACACACTGGGCACTCACTGGCTTTCATGGGTGGGCACTGCAGTTGTGCTCTTTTCAGACAAGACTTGCGCTAATCTAAGATTTGCCTTCATTTCTTTTCTGAGAAGGAGCCACTGGTCTGCACTGCAGTCCAAGGTAACTTTAGTGATTTAATTTATCGAGCACACAGCACAACCTTTTATGAACTCACACTTTTTAGGCACCTGCTGAGATTCTGGCGTTTCAAACCATGCTGTTTCCTTAGAGACTCTTACTGGCACCAGTACTGCTTAACATCTTTATTACCAAGAAGGCTGATGGGACAAAACAGATTCTCAGCAAGGTTTTGGACAATATCAGATATGGGGAAGTGGTCAACAGGCCAGAAGTTGGGGTCTAGACGGCTGGACAAGTGGAACCTTATGGAGATCAATGCAGGAAAATGCCATGTTCTGTGTCGGGGCTGAAATAACCCTGTGCAGCAATACAGGGTGGGCAGCGGCTGGCTAAAAGCAGTTCCACAGAAAAAAGACCTGGGAGTCCTGGAGGACGATGTGATGAACATGAGCTGGCAGTGTGCCCTTTCAAAAGTCAGCCAACCACATCCTGGGCTGTACTCACAGCAGCCAGCAGGTCAAGGGCTGTGCTTCTTCCCCTTCATTTGGCACTCGTCACACCACAGCTGGAGCACTGTTTTCTGCCTTGGGTTTCCCAGTACAAGGCACAGGGACATCCTGGATTTTGTACATTCAAGGCCCAAAAGAGTGGCTAACAGGCTGGGACACCCATACAAGGGACAGGTAAGTGAGCTGGTTTGTTCAGCCTTATGAGGAGACTAAGGTGGGATCCTAGTGCTTTCTTCAAAGATAGAAATGGACTTTTCTTGAAGGTAACAGCAATGAGATGCAACGGACATCAGTACATGGAAAACTCCAACTACATATAGGAAAACAATTTATTTTTTAACATGACAGCAGTCAACTATTGGGGCAGGTACTCGAAAAGGTTGCAAAAGCACCATCCTTGGACATGTTCAATTCAGCTGGCTGAGGTGCTGAGCACCCCGCTGTAATTGGACCTGCTTTAAGCAATACTATCTGATCTCTAGAGGTCCCTTCCAACCCACATGATTTTTCTGAACCTATAAAAGCTGCTATTGTACTTTACAGAGGTCGTATTCCTAAGCATCTGCCCTGGGTTTTAACAGCCCAGTGGTATTATTGCATTAAATATGGCATACAATTACCTACGTGACATTCTAAAAGAATGACTGCATGGAGGCAGATAAAGATCTGTACTCTAGATAAAGTATGACAGTTTAGAGGTATTTAATTTTTTTAATAGTTAAAGTAAATACATCTACCATCATTCAGGATTTTTCCTGTAATGTCTATGAGTAGCATGAATAATGGTCCAAGCCAAAAAATTCTTCCTGCCAGCCAGCAGTCCCCAAGGACTGATCTGGGGTTCAGTTCTTATTATCTAAAATTAAACAAAAGATAAAACAAACATTCAAGCGCAGACTTTTTCAGCATAATTTTTAAAAAGTTGGCCCAGAAGCATAATACATAATTCATCCCTAACTGATCTCCCAAAAGAGTGAATTTTTTCATGTAAGAACTTGACTGCTTTATCTCTGCCAAAGCTGTTCATCTTCTCACTGGAAGTTAGCTTGCAAGACAAAGCCATTACACTTGCTTTCACATAACTGAAGTCTCAAAGTCTGTGGAACATGTATGAAAGAAGAAAACAGGACTGGAACTGGCCTGCTATGATCATCCCAGGTAACATTACAATAAAAAGAATGAATTCACAAAGACAGTCGTAATAATAAATAGCAATAACTTGAGAAGAGGTAGGCACAGTTTCAATGTTTAAAGCTAATTGGTAGCTTGTCTTCCACTTTGCCTTTCTGGATATTTTCTTTATAAATACTATTTCTAAATCTCCTTGACAATGATAGTCTTTTCTTAGATCTTAACAACTTCTGTTTGCAAGATTAATTTATATTAAATGCAGCACCATTTCCCCTCTCCATTCAGATTTTTACTGATATGATTTTTATTGGCAGTATCTCACAAGTACAAAGGTGAACCTGATGAGGGTGATTTTTTTAAGAAGCAGCTCTAATTGTAGTAAGGGATGTTGAATTGATTTTTCTAGAGACAGCTCTATTAGGTACAAAAACAGATCCAAGAGCTATAGACATTACAAGGTGCTACATTCCTGCCTGTGACTCTAACAATAATATGAACAACAGTCGCTCTGAATAAGAAATTATTCCAAATTTCTATTTCCATTCAATCTTCTGCATATCTGTTGAGGTTTGAAACAATTCCTTCTGTTATGATGTTACCAATTACCAGCCATGAAAAACAGGAACTTTAAAATTTGTTTCATATAAGCCACTAAATAGCCAGAAATCATGTGGAAAAGAAAGGTGACTACATTAGACATTTGGCAGAGGATTTATGGGGAAAATTTCCTATCTGCTGCTGGGAGCTATAATGTGTGTGTAAAGAAAGATAGCAGAATAACATCCTGATTGTTGATTAATATTTTAGGTATTGAACTTTCTAAATTTTTTCAGAAGTTGGATCTCAGGTCATTAAGTTTGACCTCTTCAAGAATCTAAATACAATGGCTGACGACTGCATTTCTCTGTACCCCATTGCCTCTTCAAGGGAAGCTTTTTCCTTTACCAAATGTTTATGTCTGCTACAATCTTGTTTAGAGATATTATTCTTCACTTATTTCCCTCAAAACTGTTCTCATTTTAGAAACAGTGTTTCTCATTTACATGACTACACGGCATACACAAAATACGTAGCATAGTCTATAAAGCAATAAATTTCTTCCAGAATACATAATCCATACATAAATCTGAATTTTCATGTTAGTTGTTAAATGTATACATATATATAAAGCTCCATGAAGTACCAATGAGGCGTCAAAAAAAATCTGAAGGCCATTGGTTTTGAAGAAAACTATTCTAGTTTCTTGAGAATACTTATTATTTGATGAAGTTGACTAATGGAGCAATAGGACAAGACCAACATGGAAAAGTCAGCTGCAACAGCAAATAACAAAATAAAAATACAGGCTTTCTCATCTTTCTCATAAATAATAATGTACTGTTTGAGATCTTCTAACAATAACCATGAAATACTGCAAAAAAGCCATACCAGAAAGTGATATAAGGGGTATTATGACATACATGTGGCTTTATCATTGAGTGCTCATGAAGAAAATGAGATCTATTCAAGCATTTCAGTTTGGAAGGTTGTCACACACTAATGGCCTATGGTCAGAATTCAGCAAATAAATCTTCACACATTTTTGAGCTATTCAGTTGTCCAGGCTGCACATTACCAGTAAAACATGATGTTTCTACACACACTACGTCACTGATGACAGCAATATGCAGGTCTTAAATTGCAGTGAAGAAATAATTTTACAGAGATGGCCTCTGGAAAAGGCACTATGAAAATCTCCTCCAGTAGTTATTCTACTTCAGGAGATTTTAAACAAACAAAAAAGCCTTCTTTCCTTACTATAGTGTAAACAACTCATTTTGGGAGATGAATACAATTTGTTTCTCTCAGTTTCCCTTCTTGTGAAGCAACCTCAGAGATAGTTTAGAAAAACAGCAGAATTTTGCTGAAAAATGTAGACAGACATCAATACCAATGAGTTTTTCAAAACAATGCTTCTGTGCTTCCTGTTTTCTTAAAAGAATGTATAAAAAAACAAAACAAAACCTTTCAAACTATTTTAAAGAATCCTTGAACTAAATTTTAGTGGTTTGATTTCTTCTAGTACAATATGTTAAGTTTGTAAGTTCCACTTCATTTTAAGAAAACAGTACATCACTACATGCTTCCATGAATAGCCTTTTAGCCATTTTCTACCAGTGCTGGTATAAAATCCCTCCTAAATCAAGTCCTATTAAAAGGAAGTTAATTTTGACTAACCCTTTATTCAAATGTGAGAGCATTCAGACAGTAAGAGTCTTTCAGAGTAATGGAAAGCCAGTTCTATCCAAGTCATACTATGTAAGAAGGAATGATGCATGAAAAAATTGAAAGGAACAGAAGAAAATGAGGTGCAAAGAGCTGCTTTATAGGACTGCCAGGCTCTGCAGGACTCTTCAAGCATAACAGGATTTGCCTTCTGAGCAAGAATCTTTGGATTACCAGACCCGAACAACTGAGTAGAGTTCATGTAGAAGAGAAAGGGGGGAAAAAAGACCATTGGAGTATATCAGCATAAGAAGCCACGGCTAAATGCAGTTTTCCGTGGGCATCAACAAATGGGGTGCAATCAGTGCCATGATGCATTGCAGCCTGAACACATTAGTTCTCAGAACAAAGCTACTGTACAATGATCTAACTGGTCTGACACACTACCACTGCCTTGCTAGTCTTTGACATGTAAGTCATACCCAAAATATTATTGTAAGAGCTGTTACACAAATCCAGCATTGTAGCTCTTTACCAGGGTGTAATTATTATTTCAGTTTATGACAAAATTCATTGTACCCTCTTCAGGATTAAGTACTTTTCCAGTCTCCCACAAGAACTTCTGATTTTGTAATGCTTTTTGAGTCTGTCCTGGTTTTGAATGAGATAGAGTTAATTTTCTTCGAAATAGCTGGTATAGTGCTGTGGTTTGGATTTTGGATGAGAACAGTGTTGATAACACACTGACGTTTCAGGCATTGCTAGGCAGTATTTAGAGAGTCACAGACTTTTCAGCTTCTCTCCCAATTCATCAGCCAGCAGGCTGGGAGGTACAAGCAGCTGGGAGGAGACAGCGTCAGGACAGCTGATCCAAACTGGCCAAAGGGATATTCCATACCATACAGCCTCATGCTCAGTATGTAAAACTAGGGGTTTTGGAAAAGCTGGCTGAGAGCCACTGCTTGGGAGCTGCCTGGGCATGAACCACTGGAGTTTCACCTTCTCCCCTAAAAAAAGTTTGTATGATTTGCTTTTCTGGCAAGGAGCACTTACCCTGCTGCCCCTGCGGCGTTTGTGAGATGATGAACTGTGCTGGCTGCAAGTTGGTTGTTGGATGCACCAACACAAACTGTTGCAGGTTGAGATTCTGCTGCTGAAGCTGCTGCAAGTGCTGCAAATCCTTAAGGAAACGGGAGGGGGAAAAAAAAAAAGGAGAGAGAGAGAGAGAAGAGAAAACAAAAAGAGAAAAAAAAAAGAGAGAAAGAAAAAAAGAAAAAAAGAAAAGAAAGAGCTGTGTGTTAGACATTTAAGTCAGACATGACTCTCAATATAAGATTTCCTATCAGCCAGTTACACTCTAACATTTAGAGATAAAAGTGGATGTCAAAGTCCTGTTACTAAAGATTCTTTAGAATGGCATTTTGAATTTCACTCTCATTCATAAAACCAAACAAAAGTTATTTACTAAATAACCCAGCAAAGTATTTTCAGCACTGTTCTGCTTTAAAAACAAACAAAAAAACAACAATCCCTTCTCCCCAAATGCAGGAGTTTTCAAACATGTTAGACTTATCAGCACCCAGATCTCTCAAACTTATTTTTGAGGATGCAACTCTGCTACAAATCAAGCATATTAGCTGGGAGCTATTTTTTTTTAAATAAAAAAAATCTGAAATTACCATTTGAATCAACAACAGGAAAGCAAAATAGTACAGATTCCTTGTTTGCACTCTGGTTGTTCAGGTCAAATTTCAGAAAGTTGCTAACTCAATAAATACATATATTTGCTAAGTTCTGAAACAAATTACAATAAGCTTAATAGATATGACTATAATTAAAGGTTAAAAGGAATAATCCAAAACACTGCATTATTGTAGAACCCTACTTTTATGTATTTAAACCATTCAGGACTATTCATTTTCTATAATTAAATGACTGGCTTCAATGTAAAATGTTAATCTCTAAGAAACTGAGTTTTCAAGAAAAATGCTGAACTTGATACTTAGCTGGAGAATAAAAACAGAGAACTGCTTAAAAATATGGTTCCCCCCAGCTAGCCTTTTTTTTTTTCATCTCCAAACAGGACAATAAAAAGAGCAACTGAAATTTAAAATGCACACTGTGAAGTCAGCCAACATAGTAGTGGTAATCCATGAAAACCATCTACACATGTGTCGAACTTATCCATCTTTCCGAGAAGAATCTGTTTCAAAATACTCACCAAGCAGGTGGATAAAAGCCTGAGGTACCTCCCCCACTTGCAACCTCCCATCGAACAAACCAAAGCAACCAGACAAGAAGACTCTCACAAAACTGTTTCAGGGAACTTATTCAATACCAGGTACCCTGTTCAGGGTGTAGCAGTGTCAGAGTTGGCTCTGAAACAGCACCCGGCATGGCTGCTTGGAGCTGCCCGTGTTCACACAGCCCCGGACACACCTGAGTTCCAGTGAGTGGGCAACGAAGAGCTCTCCTCAGGGCTGTAACAGCCCCCACACGCTCGGCCTGACGCAGGTTACTGAGCACTCCCACAACCTGCTCAGCAGAGGATGTGAAAGGCCATTCACTGCCAGCAGCGGAGATGGCAACGAGAAGTCAAGACAGACTGACAAGGAAAACTTCTTTCTTACACAATACAACCAGTTGCAGAATGCAGTTATCTATGGCCTTACATTATTTTAAATCTGTTATGCTGGAACTTGAAAGTTGCAACAATCTCCTTCTGGGGATGAGGGGTGGGGAATGTCAGTGGGTGGAAAGGAAGAATAGCCAGGAAAAAAAACCGGGAGACCATTGATTTATGAGACCATAGACATGCATTATAAGAAAATGACTACTTAACCTGCATTACACAGACAGTGGCCATCAATCACGTGGGCAACTTAGTCATGTTAAGTCAAAAGCATGCAGTGCAATAATATGGTAGACAGACACCAGATGGATTGGCCAAGCAACGCTCTTTAAGAAATGGAAACTTCCATTTTGTAAAAGAATGGTAACATTTAAAAAAGTGCCCACAAGCAAAAAAAGTGGTTTTAAAGTCAACAGTATGGTTTGCTTTCAGAAAATTTCATAAGTAATGCAATTGTTCCTATGAAATCAAGGCCAACTTCCTTCTTGAAAATTGAGAAATAACTGCTCCAGTTTTATCCCAAAACTCCATGTTTCTTATGACTTCATATCGTAATTCACATTGGTCAGAACTGCTACCAAAAACTCTTCCTTCTTGATCTTAACCAGACATGGACCTCCACTCATTTATTCATTGATTTTCAATGCTCAACTGGTTACCTCCACAGATTGTGCTGACCTCAGGCACAGAGGGGCTCATACTGAATTGGATGTGAGGACTGGATGCAGAGTTTAAAGTAGAAATGGAAAGAGTTGGGCAAGCTGACTAAGGTTGTGAACACTGGGTGGAAGAAAAGGAAATAAAGAGAGGCTGCAGGATAAAAACAGAGGTAGGTAAGAGAAAAAGCAGAAACACAAAAGGAGGAGTTAGGAAGACACTGTAGACGAAAAAATTATCAACAGAAAAACAGAGAGGTTAAGGACCTCTCCCACCATAAGCAAACAAACGGAATCGCCTCAGATGACCAAGTAGATCTCAGATGATTTGAACCACCACCACAGGAGATGGAGTTACATACAAGAAAGAATACAAAGGAACACTGGTAGTGTATATATAAGATCAAAGGAGGAGAGCTTTTTGCTTAAGACTGTAGTATTCATAACACCGGCTAGCCAGCTAAGACATGACAGCTCTTATCATCAGCCTCTTACACTTTAATATGAGGAAACTGTTTTTAAATTGAGGCCTCAGGGATAACTGGTATAAGCAATCTTATTCCGTGCATCTGCCTTGGTAAATGGTATGTTGGCTAAGTCTTGTTTAAATACAGAAATATAATTCTGTAACGCAAAATGAAAATGATACCTCCAAGGCTAATCACTCTTAAATAGCCCTACTAGCCCCTCAAATGCATTTGAAATCCAACTTTATTTCTACCTTGGGAAAGTTTTATTATTTAGTTAATTATAACATTACAATAAATCTCCCAATAGCAACCACACGAACAAACCTGACACTGTTTAACCGTGCTGATCTTAGTCTTCTCAATGTTAAAATCTGTATGCTAGCACAAGCACATAGAAAGAGATGGAAAGGCTTTCAGGGAAACATGCATGTTTTCTGGTGCTGCCTAACAATTTAGAAAGATCAAAACATTCCAAATCCTACCTTGGCAGAATAATCTGTCAAATGCTATGTCTTGCTGTGAGGAAGACTTGTTTATGTCCTGGGTTGTGGGGATG
>WBMZ01000455.1:0-70804 GCA_013400975.1 Atrichornis clamosus | reverse complement strand
TCTGTCTTTCAAACGAAGACACAGCTTTGGGCCTCTGTACCTTGGTCAGATGTTTAAAACCCTTTACTCTGAAGCTGCTACTTGTGTCTCTGTAAGATATATTCAGATTACGCCTCAACTCTCTCTCTTGTAGCCTGGATAAATGAGCTAGAATCTGGTGTTACCTTGTGCTTTTTGCTCAACTCTCTGTAAGTAGTCTAAAGTTAAAGAATATTTTGTACATATTTCTAGAAATTGCATATTTCAGCAAATACTTGACATGTATTGGCAGTTTGGAAAGTGATGCCTATTGGTAGCACTAATGTGTGCCAAACAGTTGTACTTGCAAACTATGTATTTCCAGACTTCTTGAGCAAGCCTTGCACCACTGCTCATGTTCTGAACACACAACTGCTTTTGTGCAAGAACCTAATGGTTCCTAGTGGATAGTCTGCATTTATGACAATACTTATCTCCCTGTTCTTCAGTTTAGTAGCAGTGATGCCTTAGAGTTTACACGCAACAGTTTTTATTGCAAAATCTGTAAAACACAGACAGCTTATGAAAACTTTTGCATTTATTCAATTCATGCACAATCATGCCCTTTGCAATGCTAATATTAAGAAGTGGACAGGTTTATAAATAGAAAAAGAAATGGGCATAATCTACAGGAATCTTTTTTTTAAGACATGCTTCATTTTCTAACATAATGGCCACCTATTTCACTTCTATTTTCAAGCTCTTTCTTGCTGAACATCTTGTATTTCCTCATCTGGCGCAGACTCCTCTTAGTGGAAAACTAAAATAGCTCCTTCAACCCCAGTTGTTAGCAAGACTCCAGTACCAAAATTACTCTCAGGTGTATTTAAAGCTTTGCAGAAGCACTTGCAGGAACATGAATCTTTCAAAGACGGCAAAAAGCACTCACTCTCCCTTTTGCCATGTCATTATCCTAAAAGGTGATAATTAAAATTATTTCAAAGTTCAGGTTTAAATAGCATTTTGATTAATTATTCACTGTTACTTACTGCCATATTTTGACATTTCTCTCATTAGCCTTATATTCCATAAGCAAATTAGTATGGCAGAGTTATCATTAATAACACTAAATAGAAATAACTTTCATAATCAGTACACTGGATGTATCAAAATGTACAGGTTTTCTTCTGTAGTTCAATAATTCAATTTATGAACTATTCAATTGTTCAGGCCTAATGCAATTATGTACCTTCTTTCTGAATAAAGAGCAAGATATTTGAGCTCTGCTGAGAGCAAATACAGCTCTTTAGCAGCCCTGAACTATAATGGGATAAGATGAAAAGTTAAAGGGCACATAGCTTGCTGAAGAAAAACATTTTCTGAATAAAATTGTGAAGGAGATAGCTTTCTTTAATACAAAACATCAAAGATCAAACATGAATGTCAAAATGCAGGAGTTCTGTGTTAACTTTCCAGATCAATGTGATTGTTACAGATGTTTTCACTCTTCTGCTTCTTGGATGTGTTTAGAATTGTTTCAATTTTAGCTATTTCACATTAAAAGCCTGATGGGAAAAATATTTTTACAACTGAACTTTTTAAAAAGTGTTTGATTCAACAACTTTAAGATCACAGTTGACCTGTGCCAATACTTCCCTGGCTATGGCAGACCCCTTTCACAAACACATTCTGTGTTCACACTGCGTACGAATTGTATGGCAATTGATGAACTGTGGAGAAAATCGCACCTGCTTGTGTTCCTTTAGGGTGATTCCATTGCACTGCCCATTGGTAGAAAAGAGAGGGATGCTCTTTTCCAGAACAGCCTGGCCTCTCTTCTAGCTCGTTTACTCTACTTGATAGCTGAAAACAGAGAAAGAAATGTCATCTCCTCTTCTTCTATTACACATCAATGGTAAGCCCATCAAAACGTAGCAGAAATTAAAAAGTCAAATTCTTTATGATCAGGAACAGTCCCAGCAGTGGATGCAGGAAATCTTTAGGTATTGTCTCTTCAAGAATGGCTAGGAGAGATTGTTCCGTGGAGCAAGGTGTCTTCAGAACTTAAAACTTCCTGATTCATGGAAAGTTCAGGAAGATTGCGGGGGGAAGAAAGAAATTCCAACTTGGGAGTCATTTTTTCTGGAGACCCTATGAGGACTCAGCATATATGGAGTTTGACTGGAGCATGTGTCAGGGCAGGTCTG
Source organism: Atrichornis clamosus (assembly GCA_013400975.1). Taxonomy (NCBI): domain Eukaryota; kingdom Metazoa; phylum Chordata; class Aves; order Passeriformes; family Menuridae; genus Atrichornis; species Atrichornis clamosus. The sequence goes on along the minus strand of WBMZ01000455.1, from coordinate 68,639 downwards.
TGAGGGCAGTTTTTCTTTCTGGCTCTGCTTGAAAGCTGCCTTGGACCCCAACAGGCAACTCAGTAGGAATCGTACAGCCTGCCGTGGCTTTGCTCAAAAAACATTCCTTGAGACCTTCTCAACAATTGTGATCTTTCGTGTTACAAGATCTTCACTGCACTGTAGTTTAGTTAAACACATTTAATGATCTGGGAAATTTTTCCATTTCCCACCATAAGTTGCTTGGTATTGAAAACTTATTCTATGTAACAACCAGATTAGAAGTCAAGAATCCCCACATTTCTAATGCTTGCTTTCTTTTTGTTTTTTTAATTACATTTGGAATGCAGTTCCAAGGGCTGATGAGAGACCATAAACAACAATATTCATTCAACCTTGACAATCTTGCATTTAAACGGAAGCAAGCCCATGGGCAAAAAAATATACTAAAACCACAAAATCACGTCAAAGAAAAGTGCCTGCTGGTTATAGGATTACAAAATAGGAAGATGAATCCCTTGACAAAACATATAAGATTTTAAAATGAGGGGAAAAGACATAGCCTCTCCCTTCTTCTTTCTTTTTATTTTTCTACTAAATGCCTAAATGCTACTTGTGAAGATTAGTACAACAAAAAATTCAATTTACCGATGCAAACACGTTTAATTTTTTTCCTCCAAGTCTCAGTACCCATGAATGGCTGAGAATGACAAATGAACAATATAAGAGGCTTTTCAATTATACATAACAGATAACCAGACATTGTTTAGGGGAAACGTGTTTAGTGGGAATAATAGGCAGGTAGATACAAACTAGGTTGAGAACAAAATTCAAGTCTTTGTTGATTTTCTGTCACACTAAACAAATGAAGCATTCAATAAAAGCATGCTACAGACTAATTAATAGTCAGAGGGAAAAAAATACAAAAGTAGTCTGAAGAAATGGGGTTTTACTTCAATTTCTACCAAAAACCTAAAACAAAAACTGAATATCAATGTCTTAACAGAGAAAAAGCAATCAACAAAGATGTTGTATTGATTATCTCTGTTCCTTGCAAGCCAAAAATTTTAAGTATGTTATTTCAGATACTAATCACTTAACACTAAATAGAATTTGAAAGTACACAAAGAGCATTTTTAAAAATTACATGATTCATAAAGCTAGAAATGAAGTGTAAGAAAAGATGTCAAAAAGAATCCAAACTGAAAAGAGACCCAACAGTTGTCTCTATGCATATAGAGACCACCCAGAAAAATTGTTCTTAAAAATGTATTTCGACAAAGTTTTTGTTTTTATCAAGTAGTGATATGTAATGATCATCAGAAAAAGTAAATTAACACATTTCAGCACTAACAGCGCTTTCACCTGTCTGCCTTTTGGAGTTTAAGTGATATAAAAATTGCATGAGCTGCTTTTGACATTCCAATGAACCCTCCTCCACCTACTCAGTCACCACACTAGGAGGTCATATTTTAAATTGTATTATCCCATTCTCCAAAGTTGCTCCTCCCATTCTGCTTAACTCCACTATCAAAGCTTCAAGCATAAGGACAAATCAGAATTTTATAGAACAAAAGGTAGTACAGGTGGTCAGGTTAACTGCAGCTACAAACCTAGGATTGAAGGGGTGCTGTTTCAGCCTGACACGAAGCCCTCTGCACAAAAGGAAACAAGGGAAATGAAAGGAGTTCTTCAACCTGCTTTATCAAAGGATTCCACTTTTCCCCCTCCTGCTCAGAAGCAATGGCAGACAAACTGCTGCTCTTGCCCTCAGACAGCCCCACTGAGGGCCCTGGGGCTCAAGATTTTTCTGAGAGCAAGATAAGCAAGAAAAGTTAGAACAGCTAAATTCCTCAATCCCTGAATCTGCTAGAGATTTCAGTAAATGGACAAATTATTTTACTGGCCTGAAAATGTAGAGTTTTCTAGTAATATTTATCCCTGTCATTACACTTACTCCTTTCCATATTTTTATTTGTTAATTTTAATTACTGTAAAAGGCATTAATGTTTCTTCTCCTACCTAGAGAGAAAGCACAAATGTATAAAACTTTTTATTTAAAAATTCAGACTTCTTCAGAGATTTCTTAAATGAGAAATAAAAAGTCAAATATAACATTAAGTTTCAAATCAAGAAACTGATGTTCATGTTGCATTTTATTTATTTCACTGTGCAAATTACTTTGATGTCTATGAGCTTTTTTAGAAATTAACTGCACTAACCAAAACATGACGTTTCAGCTTGTTACTAGCTAACTAGAAATCTTGTTAATAGCTAACTAGATTATCACTTTACATGAAACTTCATTTTGCTGTCCTTAATATGATGCTTGTTTTGCAATTAAGCAATAAAACACAGCTTCCCCACCAGAGAGGAAATGGTAAGAGAAGCAAGCCATGCCAAACTTCTACGTTTTGGAAGAAGCAAGCCATTCTGAGGAATCTAAACTTCAGATCCAAAGCTGCCTGGGGCGTGCCACAGTCTGTCATTGGCAATGTTGTCATAAACCAGGCTGGAAAGAGAAGAGGGAAGTTCTCCTGCCTTGCAGGAGGTTCTGGAAGAGGAAAATGCAAAGTTCTACATACTCCTCTTCCAAAGTATTGGCTTCTCCTGAACTTTGAAAGATAAAACCTGTCCAAAAAAAAAAAATAATTTTTATATCTATCTTGAAGGCTGTATTGGTTTTAAATTCATATAATACTGAATCTTTAAAGTTTTTAAACGTATTTACAGATACTTTTTAACAAGTATAATGATCCCAATCTACATGCAAATATTATTTATCTAAATGTAATGAAAAATTAAGGATATATTTATTTTTTAAAGACAATTGTATTAATTAAAACAGTTTTCATTGAAACTACATCAAGAGTGATTGTTTTGTTGGCAGTACTGCAAAAGCAAAATTAGTGAGAAAATGCAAAAAAAACCATTCAGGAGTTTAAATAAATGGGAGACAATCATGGAAATAAAGTTCATAGAAATAAATTTATAAATTGAAAAGTTTCACAGTATTTTCTTTTTGAAAGTTAAAATAATTAAATAGCAATTTTGATAGTAGATAATAAAATTAACAAATGTGCCCTCTAGGTTTTGTTTGGTTAGAATGTCCTCCAAAAACTCCATAAAGAGGAAATGCAGGGAAAACAAACAGTAATTAGGAAATAAAAAAAGGAGCATGATCCTAGAAAATCAATCACTCTTAAAAAATATATATATATTCCTTTTACCTGTTCGTATTCTCACTTTTGAAGAAATTAATTTGGTTTTTACAAGATTACTCAATTCCTCTGGCATACTATTGACTGAATGTCCTGTACATCTATGGGAACTGTTTTGGTCAATTGAATAACAGTATTTGAGCAATACCTGACCACTGCACTATGTTCATGAAAAGCATCTCTCAGGGCAAAAACACTACCATCTTTTTCTTTTAAATTTTTTCTAATCTTTCATGTTGAATAGCAACATTAAACCTAAAACACTTGCAACAGAAAAATATAAAAATAGCAAACAAAATTACAAAAGAACAAATCCAAGTATTTAAAAATAAGTAAATGTTAACATTTAAGTAGACTACACAACTGCAGTTAACCTTACATATGGTGAGTCTAATACACTCCTTGACTGTGTTGTAGGCTTTCACAAAATATCATAGACAATTCTTTTCAGAAAAATTGAAGTGATCAAAATAAGCCCAGATTAATCAAAAAACGTCTCTACTGGCATTCTAATACCATCTTTTATCATTTGCTGTATTTCAGCATGCGAGATAAAACATCCTAACATCTGAAAAAGCTGTCTGAATCCTTTCTTATTGGAGCTTTACTTGACCATATGGCACTGCCTCAGGGATGAATTCATTACCAGTGTGCCTCCAATAATTCCCTAAAACTTACTTTCCTTTCGTAATCCAAGTCACTGAAAAATAATGAGTAGCATCTTTGTGCAACTACTGGATTACTAGCAATAAAATTGCAAATATTTACATATTTTTGATTTACCAGACAACCACGATTAGGCTATCTTCTGCTTAAGAAAAACCTCTTCTCCTGCTAATGTTTTCTCTAACCATCTGTCCCCAAAAAATTAGTTTACTTTCTGATAATAGAGTAGCCTAATAGTTGCCTTGTCTGTAAAGCTCCAAGTTTGCACAGCATGTTGAGAATGGCATGGAATAAAAATCTGGCCTAACAGATCTACTGTTAAGCAAGAATCAAATGGCAGGCTAAATCCTTTCTTACTTGTTTTGCTTAAGGTTATGACTACAGAACCTGTGACTTTGCTAAGTTTCTAATATAGCTGATAAACTTCAGTTGATGTATCCCCTGTCTACTAGATGGGAAAAAAATGGTATACTGTGGGAATAGTATTCATGTGTTTCTTGACCCATCTGAGGTCACAGTTTTCACTCACTCCTCTGCTAGTCAAAGTTACTGATCACATCTCCTTCTTGAAAGCCTGGACTATTTATAGAGCTCTTTACTGCTACAATTTCTAGATCTCTTACTCTCTTCACATGTTGTGAAAATACTGTTTATTTCCTGGTGTGCTCCTTGGAATTGAAACACAGTGGGATGAAAACACATGCAATATGAGTGTTAAATCAGCTATAGTTATTTAAGCACAGAACTGGTAAAATCACGGTAAGAAATTTGTCGGGTGATAAGGTCATTCTCTAATTACTTTGCATTTTTCAACCTTCAAACCAGAAAAAGCTAGAAAATCTACTGATTTAATGGCTCAATAAAGAGAAATAATAAATTTTATGCAGTGTGATAACAGGGATTCATTTTTTATTTATGACATGCGAATCTAACATCTTTTTCATTGTAATTCATCATAGTACATCTGTTTTGAACATTACATAGTAATATTTCTTTTTAACTCTTCTAACTCTTGGCCTCTCTCTGATATATCATTTCCTGTTTGCATACCTTCCCTTCACAAAACAAAACAGAAAATTCAAAAATTAACATTAGAAAAACTGATCTGCCTAAAATTGTAGTGATTTATGCTTAGGTAGGTGGTTTGTCAAGGGGCATTTTAATTTATTTCTCACCTCTGATCCCTCTTCTAAATGTTCACAGCACCTTTCAGAATAAAACTCTGATAAATACTAACCCTCCTATTTCTTACAATTGTTCTTCCCCCAACAATCACTGTGTGTTTATCCATAGCATCTGACGTCTCTGCTGAGCAGCAGAAGGCCTCTATAGCCAGGTCAGGAGCACAGTAAATGCATCCCAAGCTCTCTTACTGCTGCAGCTTTGCACTTGATGTGATCCCGGATGCTGAGAGTTTTGTTAGCTGCAGCTGGGACAGGCACGATGCTGTCCCTCGCACACCTACAGTCCCAGCTTTGTTGGGCTGGTTGGAGTAACTTGCACATTACGTCTGAGCAGAGGCGTTTCAAATACTGGTAGAGACATACTAGAGTGTTAGACTAATGTTTTTGTTTTACGTGAAATCACAGGTTTGGGTTGGAAGGGACCTTAAAGATCATCTAGTTCTGACCACACTGCCATGGACAGAGACACCTTCCACTAGAACAGGCTGCTCAGAGCTCCATCCAGTCTGGCCTTGAACACCTCAAACGATGGGATATCCACAACTTCTCTCACTAAACATTGTTATTGTGAGTTCTGACTTCATTCTCAATTCAGACTTGATCCAACTTATTTGTTGCCCAAGGCTGAATTGTTATTGTGAGTTCTGACTTCATTCTCAATTCAGACTTGATCCAACTTATTTGTTGCCCAAGGCTGAATTGTTATTGTGAGTTCTGACTTCATTCTCAATTCAGACTTGATCCAACTTATTTGTTGCCCAAGGCTGAGTGAAGAGCACTCTGTGCCTCCAGTATGTTCATTTTCTCTGCAACCAAAATAAAATGTAAGTACAAATTTATGGACTTTTCTTTATTACCTATTCATTACAGCTTATGGTACAGACTTTTTTGTGCATACAATATACTGTTAGGTTGTGTATTGCATTCTTAGTGCAGAACAGAAATTCACAGCACAAGGGGTGAAGGCCTTATACAATTAATTTTTGAGGCACCTAATGAGTGTCTTCATGTGCAAAGCAGAGTAAAGGACCTGAATTCATAAGGAGATGAGTTCTGCCTGATGCAATAAAGAATGAGTACCCCTGAAGCTTGCTCTTGCAAGGACCATGAGCTGGTATAGAGGAGGTTATTCAAATGTTGCACAACACAGGTAAGAAGAAATGGTACAAACTTTATCCTGTTCTTCCACACCATGCACCCTTTAATTATCTCTGTACATCATAATGGCACTCAGCAGGTTTAAATGGTCTAAAGAAAAGGAAGTTAAAAACAAACCTGTGCACAACTGATGATGAAGAGTAAGACTGAGATGCTTTTTTCCTCCTTGAAAATCTGAAGGACACTCAGAGATGATGAGTATACCTTCCACTTTATGAAGGTTTTTTTCAAGTCCCCTCCCTTCGAATATGTTGCTAAGTTATTTTTTCTCCAATCATTACGATCCAGGGATCCAAATGACTCTCACTGAAGCTGCCAAACTGCTAATTGCAGAGGGTTTGTGTTTTTACCAGTCCTGCTGCACACAGATGAATTAAATCCTCAGCTCTTGAGCCTGAATTCACCCTTTCTGCAGTAGACTTGAGCTTTTCTTTGGTACCCTGGAAGCAAACAAATTTTCTCTCTTTATACTGTTTAGAATATAATTCTGCTTTTGGGCATTGCTATTCAATTGCTATTTAATAGATCCAAAGGTGAACTCTTTCCCTAGGGTAATTCACTTATGCTATTCCTTCCCATTTGTTTCAGTAATAGGGCCTACCACGTCTTCATGGAATGTTGTTAAAGCTTAGTACATTTCTTTACCTTCATGACCTGAATTACAGTACTCCATCCTGGTCAGTTAAATTTGTTCAGACTAATACAGTTGGACTTTGGTGCTGCTGAGTTCTCTCTACCTCGTTAATTTTTTGGTTCAGCCACCAGTTGTGTCTTTAGTAGAGGTGTTAGACTGAAAAACAAACACACTGACAATCATATTGATGGGCAGTAAAGATCCTATGACATCTCAACCATCTACCTGAGTGTTTAAAAACTATTTATAATATGGCCCATGGTTTTTTGTCAATAGACTCCTTGGCTTACACACTCTTCCTGTCAAGTATTAAAAGGCGAGGTTATAAAGAAGAGTAGCTGAAAAGATAATACATCTTCAGCTGAATATTATCCCTTTGACTGGGCATCTTTTCATTTTTTTTCTTATAAATGTTTCAAGAGACAGTGGATGATGTATTTTAAAGAGACCCTAATTCAAGGTTATGCCAATGAAACCACTGTCATTCTCTTTGATTTAGATGTTCCAATTTTTCCCTTACGCAAAGACTATGTTGGCTTCATTTCCTTTATAAATAATCTTGCTCCCAGAGCTACCAGCAAACTGACTCACAAGTGGTTTCACTAGCAGGTAAGTGGAGGTTTACTAAATATATCTAATGTCAGAAAGCCTCCTTGGAGAAATACACAATGTTAATGTGGAATGAAATGCCATATTGCTAATGTTCCCTAAATCTTTCTTGTTACAATCATTCTTTTTTAAAGCAAAGTTTTGCAGGGGTTTTATGCCTCCTGTATGAAGTCTGAGTAAGATTTTCCTCTCTAACACCTGAAAAAGTTAATTTATATAGTAGGAAAGCTTCTACTGATATGTTTCTTATCTTTTGTATACTGCTTTTCCTGCTTCATCTGGTTTTTTTCACTGCATCAGCCAGAGGCCACACATCCCTCAGAGACTTTCTAGCTGATCATCAATGAGTCTTCCTCTGCATCTGGACTGGGAATTATCTAAGGAGAGCTACTTCTGCCAGGTACAGTTTTGTTGCATTCACTCTGTTCAGGGAGGCCAAATTCTGTTCTCTCTTACTCGAGTGTAAATATTAAATAATTCCATTGATCTACCCGACAGTTATAGATTTCTCAGAGGGCTGTGTGGTTTGGTGCACTCTAATTGCCAATACTCTTCAATAGTTAATCCTGTGTCAGTCTGCAGCACACAGCAGAGGAAGGCAGAGGACAGCAGCAGTCACTGCCTCGAAGCAGATAACCACAAATTGAGGCAGAGTAAATGCCTCTATCTAACACATGTTGTTGTAGATACCTGAACTGTTATTTATCCTTCGACTTGCCTCGTTAATTTTTTCAGGCCAGAAGCAGAAGCCAAATTTCACCACATGCACACACACACCAACTGTATATACACGTAATTCTGTGATACCTGTGCAGAAGGGAAACACCTGTTCTACCCCAGCATCATTGCCGTGGGGGATCCACATGCTAATGCAAGGAAAAGACAAGTTAGAATGACCTAATCTGGGGTATCTTCATAAACCTCCCCCGCCTCTCCAGAGGTGGCTTTGGATGACAGCACAGCTTTTGCAACAAGACTGTGTCTACTTCTACCTACAGCAGAAGCCATGGTAGCACTGAATGCCAACATGCAACCAGACTAAAGTTTTACGTGGCCACTGCTACAAATGCAAGCAGATTTTTATGGGCTTGCAGAATTTGGATTTGAGTCTTTCCAAATATGTTTTCCTATTCATTCTCCCTCCCAGACATATGGAATGAAGATGGCTCTGAAAAGACAAATCTAAAAGAGGTATTTTCTTCACCCTGTCCCAATTCTACAAATTTCCCAAAGAAAATAACCATCTATTGAATTCATTTTTAATAATTGCATTTTCACTATATTTATTTTAAGCATAAAGAGATGTAAATATATTTGTTCAGTGGCAAGATAAAAAGCACAATGGCACTTTTAAGTAGCTCTCAGGAAAGAAGGTGCTGTACCTTTGATGCATGTTTCTTCAATAAGACATACCTAACACATACCACAAGATAATGCACTTAAACAGCAGGGTATGTGCCATAAGCCCACACTCTCGTTTTCTGTCATTTAAAAATATTAAATATTATTTTAATGGTACAAACTACTTTGACTATTATTTTGTTTGCAACTACTGGAGCAAACACAGAGAGAGAAAAAGAAGGGTGGCTCCTAAAAGATCACCTAGGAGTCCTTCTTTCTATAGAGCAGACACACTGAATTTCTTTTACTAGATGTGGTTAATGCTTTTCTGTAAAAGAGATTTCCTTGATGCTTGTTGATAATATTTCTGTGATGGCATTATTAGTGACAAACAATGATTTACTGGAAAGTGTAAGAACAGAGCAGTGGCCTCCAGAAATGTCACTTGAAGGCCACTTGATAGATTTTGCAATGATCCCAAAGAACTATTTGTCCTGTGTTCAACTTCAATATAATTTTTCATTCCTTGTAGAAAGTTACAGCTATGTATAGGCTTTAAATTAATTTAATCTGGAGACAAATAGGAAAGAATAGTGTAATAAAAGCAGACTGCAAAACCTGGGGCACAATAACTAGTGTTCCAAAGAAACATGAGTTGCTCCACTACAATCTTCATAAAGAAACATATATTTAGTAGGCACTGATCACTGTAGCTCATCACCAAGTCACTGCAATGGCTTGAGACTGATCTACTAGGATGAAGGATGTGACCAGGGGTTATAAATACACCACTTTCAAAGCAATTACCTGCAACAGGCACAGCAAGCTTGGTTGGTTTGTTTGTTAGTTTTCCTTAGGCAGACTATGCTTTTAAAAATTGCAATAGACTAATAATTATATTTCTTAATGTATCACAATATTTCTTAATGTATGACAACTTTACAAAGCGACAGAAGCTTTGTGGAGAGGGAGGCTCTACGTTTTTCAGGAAAAAAACAACTCTTATACTGCCCAGCAGCAAAGACCGGGGAAACCTTTACTGAATTTAGCTCTCTTCCCTGATAGCTGTGTATTAAATGACTTTCAGAGTTCTCCCTCCGCAGGGCACAGTGTGCTGCCTGCACCGATGGGAAGGCTCCTCTAAAGTGCAGGTGCTGGATAAGGAAGCAAAACACCAGTCAGTAGTGCATTAATGCATTTACATTCCTCTATTTTACAAGTCCTACTTTTAATCTCTATAGGTTGCTCACTTCAATAAATTGTCCATACACCTGATATGAAGAGGATTATTTCACTTATGACTTTGTGGGCATTCTGTGTATTTGCCTTATAACAAAACAAGTGTCTTTATATAATCTCCAACATTTAATGCAGCTTTTTTAGTTCCAGGTACTTGAGATAACAAGCTTAGAATCTCCAGACTTGTATGCGAAAAATAACACTGTTGCAAGAAGTTAAATCAATAAGAAAATGCTTCCTGACTTTTCAGCTCTAACTGCTTTTCTCTGCCATGTTAATGGTTCTTGCCACTTCATTCATAAACAGTCTAAATAATTCCCTTTCCTCTCTCCTACTGCAAAGACTTAATTTTTTTAAGTGTGTTGAAAACTCAGTCCATCTTTCTTTAATCATTCTACTTTTCTATTTTTCAGTATCTTTGCTGAAATACCCAGGGCTATGCATGTTTTGAATAAAGCTACAGTCACACCATATAGAGAGAAGTGGTCCTGGCCAGTTAGTTTCTGCATAGCTTAGAAGCTTTATTGTTTTTTGGGTTTTTTGTTAGTAACGTAATTGGCATATTGAATATACGTAACCTTAAATACAAATAAGAAAATCTTTCCTGATGTTTCCTTATTTATAACACAAACACACAATGGTGTTATTTCAATGCTTATTTTAAGGACAAAAGAAGAAGATGTATCCATAAGAAGTAAACCAAACTTTCAAATTTTCTTCAGCTGTAATCTTTGCAGAAACTCCAGTCTGTTCAGTTCATAATTTGGGCAGAAAATTCTTTCTATACAGTTTTCAAAGGCAGGAAAAAAGAATTTTCTTCAACATATACACATATATCCTACATTTAAAATTTCAGCAAGTATGATTTGAGGCTTAATTTCAGTCTAGAAATGCTGCTTATAAGGAAGCCACAGTTGTAGTCATGTAAATAATATTTTGCTAGTAATTAGCCCATTTGGTATATGTACAGCTTTAGATACAAAAATTTTTTTTTAATTTAGGTTGCATACATATACACCTCCCTTTTTTGTCTCCTTGCTCTTTTCTTCAAGTGCCGTCTCTATCACTGTAAAGTTATTTCTAAGGAAGTAGCAGACAGTGAAATCATATGGGACATATATTCATTATTCTGATGCAGCAAATCCAAGATCTGTGGCAGTGAACACCATTACACAACAAACATTTATCTAGGTCTGATGACAGCTCCTGAACTTGAGATTAGGAAACACAGTGTTATATAATGTCCACACATGAGAGGAATCCGAATAGCTGTAATCAGTCTTTAATAACTGGCTAACACCATTTTCTTGAACACTAGAGGGAGATCAAAGCAAAAGAATAAATTATCTAATACATCATGGATACTAATTCCAGTTGCTAATAAAATTTCAAAAGATTATGTGGTGAAACACCAGGTATCATAGTATCTTAATTTTTCCTCGTAGTTCTCACCTATCCTCATAGTTCTCACTATCCTTATTTCATATTGTTTTATCTAGACTGTAATTTTGAAAAAGAAAAAAAAAAGAAAAAAAGTGCTTAGAAGGAAAAGTATAATATCAAAGCTGCAATTACTGTATTCTGTATTAAATTAGTTTTTTCTATGAAGTATGTTTACTTTGATGAGAAGATACAAGTTCCAACAACTAAACAATGAAACATGAGCACAGGGTACTTTTTTCTAGCATGTGCCTACAGCAGCAGGCAAGGAAAACTCAGGTTTCTAAAAGATCTCTGGAAAGAGATTTTTCTGTTCCACCTAAATGCTAGCAACTGAGACTGTTCACATTCAGAAGAGCATGGAAATTAATGCTGTCACTCTTTTGCTATCACAGCCACTATTTTGTTCAGTGTCTGCTGAAGAGAGTTTTTAGCATAAAATGCCTATTTTAAAATATAGGCATTTTTTAGTTTTGCATGACAGAATGTCATCAAATGCGCACTTTTTTGCTGTCTCAGTTAATGATGAGAAATACCAATGCTTTCAGAAGGATTCCCAAAGGAAGGGCCCTTAGGACCCTGAATAGTTTCCTAAGAGGAACGATCTGGTTGATCAGCTGTCAAAGAGGAGGAACCAGCATCCGAGTTTCACAACCAAGGAACTAGTCATGCTGTGGTCTGGACATCTATTGTTGCACTGATAGGAACGTCAGAGCTGGATGGAAAGAACATGGTGTTGGCCATGGTAACAGCCACAAAGTTGGGGTTAGTTTCCCCCAAGCACACTGCTACGTGTGGAAGCTTGCAGCTGCCTCACACGCCAGTTCAGTGTGCTGCAGCCCCTGCACCAGTCAGCCCCATCAACACACCCCGTTCTCAGTGCGAACCGTGGTGTAAGAGAAAAGGTGGCACATACACATCATGATTTCTATTACTGTTTAGAGAAGAAAAGGTTTGGATAGGCTCAAGGGAGATAACAGGAGTGAGAGAAGCACAGATGGGAAGGGAGAGCTGGAAATTTGCCTTTCAGCATAGTGAGCTGCTCAGGTGGTCACACCATAACCTCTCTCAAAGTTACCAGTCAACTCTCCTCCACAAAAAAAAAAAAAAAGCAACCTTCAAGTTCACTTCACAGTTTGCTTCAAAAAGGAACAATACTTATATATTATTGAAGAACTGTGCTGCTGCTAAATTTTAGCAACTTTCTTGGATGCTTACTGCACAATTTGGGTCTATTTAATAAATAGTGAGGGATTTAAAATTGAAGTCATCCAAATAAATTATTTCCTTAAAGAGTTTAACAATTGCAGTTGAGGATGTTTCACTTATGATCTGCTACTGTTCCTCAAGCAGACAGGTTTCTGTTTGGGTCTTTTTGTACAGGCCACGTTGAGGCACCTCAAGCACAGTCAACCTAGAAGTCAGTGAGATATTTTAAGTACTTAGACAGTGATCTTCGCTTCATTATACTTTAACTATGGCCAGAAAACCTACAGGAGATAGAGAAGCTGACAGGGCCCTTAGCAGTCTGTGTATTGTAGAGCAATTACTCAGACAGTTACTTTCAACAACTGTATAGAACCATACAGCGTGCAGGGCAAGGCAGAATCAGGCTCAGGGGGTTTTTTCACTTACTTGCTTGTTCAGGATTAAGCCAAACTGGTAGACAGAAAGAAATCCCCATTGGCACATTTAGGGATCATCCTGTCTTCACAGCCTGTAACAGGTCCTGTCCCCTTTGTCCCATGAAAGCCATTGCCAAAGCAAGAAACAAGAAAAAAGGTAATTGTCCATAGTTTTTTGTCAAATGTACCTTGGTAAAAAATTCTAACAGCTTGAATGGAAGTGACTGAAAAAACATTGCTGCTACCAGGCAACACAACCAGTCACAGACAGCTTGTCCAACCACCTCAACAAGGGATTCATATTCCACTAGGAAAAAGTTTTAAAAGGGGAACCAAACTGAATGGATTACCAGGTGTTCCAACGATATAGCTACAGATAATTACATCAGAACCAAGTCCTAATACATTGGAGACTTTTGGGGATTGAGAAAATGTCACGGCATTTAAAGTGACAAATAAACACCTCTATTTATATCTCTGGTATATACTGACTGGATTGTGAAATATACTGCATACACTGTGTCTGATATACAAACCATTTATTCTGTTTCGTTCCTAATAAATTATATTTCTCAAAAAATTTATATACATAGAACTGCTAAATCATTCATTACATGGTTCTGGAAAGAAATCATTGCATCTACATAATTGGCTAGTTATCACAGCTGGTTTGTGCAGTCCAAAAGCTGAAGAGGCTACGCAGTACACTTTCAGGTTTTATTTACTGACAGCTATTTAGAGAGTAAATACACCTTGGGGTCTCTACAATAAAGGGAAGTATGGCTTGCTATTAAAACAATAATAGATGTAGATGCAAAAAAACCCCTGGGAAATTATACAATATTTAAGGTATATAATTTCTTTATCATATCATCATAGTTCATGGCTGAAATTACTTTTCTTGGTATTGCAGCTGACCAGGTCAGTTTATTTAACATTTTGGGATTGAGGGGAATGCGTTGTTTGTTTGTTTAATGAGTAAGTTTTCATCCAATTAAAAAAAATAAAACAAGTGTAAATCTATTATTCCCAGACTTTTCAAATGCTAAGTCATTTTATTTCTATTACAGAGAAATTCATATTTTAGTTATCAGTAGGCACAGGACACAGAGGAGAGAGTTATGCTTTCTGTCCAAGGCAAATCCTCAGAGTACTGGGGGTTCCCAGCTGAAGTACTGGGGCTGACTTTTAGCTGTGCAATATAAACCAATGCGAATATGCTTTCCAAGTGACAAGAATGTCATAGAGAGCCACACCAGAATCATGGTGATTACAGTTGTCAGGTAATCTGATCTTGATTTGTTTCCTAAATTTGCACAATATTGTCAGTATCGTCCTGGCTTCCATTCTCCCACTTTGCTGCTTGGACTTGCTTTAGATAAGTACCAATCAAATATAAACTGATGATAGCATTACAAATATATGCATTTTTAGTAACTCACTATTGCCATCAGCTCACTGCCCATTATACCAGCTCAGGAGACTGCCTCTAGCTAGATAAATAATGTTTCTGAATATCCAATGTAACAGAGCTCATATTTAAATTAGGTGTTGATTTCTCCGTCCAGCACCTAACTTAAACATGAAAAAGAACGGTTTGAATTTTTTGCAGTTTTTGTTATACAGCTACATTTGCAAATATGTTTCAGACTTAGTGAGTCTTTCATTGTCACTTGTTGCTTTTTGACTGACGAAGCAAACTGGAAAGTTATTGACAGGAGAGAGATGTTGCATCCAAACTGTCCCTGATAGTACAAACACAGGACGGTAAACTTTTTTCACCTTTTATATTTGCGTGAAATGACCCTGGCTCTAATTTCTGTAGACCTTAGAAATATGCATCTGAGATCCAAGGTGTGTTTTTTCTCCCATAACTTGAGGTGATATGTGTATCAGCAGTTGCTTCCCTTCCCACAGTTTGCCACAGTGGGAATTTTTGTCCATATGCACTAACCAGGATGTGTTAACCAGGTCTAGTCTCCACCAGGCCTGGAATTAGCACCTTCCTGTCATAGTTTCTCCCTTCTGTGCTTATCTCAAGTTCCCACTGTGGTGGCTTATCATATAGTAAGTTCCTTCTGTGGCCTTAACAGTGTTTGAGACAGGATATTTGCTCTTTAACTCCTTACATACTGAGGTTACTCACCATGTTCACAATATCTTTACATGCCATGTGTGGTCAGTCTGTCCTACACTGCTTAGAAGTGCTAAACTATTTCATGCACACTTCTTCGTAGATCTGTAAAGGTGAAAGAGTTCTGTAACTGTGGGACTTACTGCAGATATATGAGATAAAGTGTATTGCATAGATACAGCTCTGGATTTATGATGTGTACAACACTAAACACACATATCTTGGTCTGGGATGTCTGAGATTGAAATATGACTGTGCACCACTCCAAAACATCAGAAAAGGAGATAATTGGCAAGATCTTTGATGGAACCCTTATGAAATAGTGTGCAGTAGCCAAGTACACATGCTGAAATGAGAATCTCTGAAACAAGATCTTATTCTGGCTTTCTATTAATTGTTGGACAACAACACTAAGTGATTATTCATTTTACTGTAAATATGTTAAAGCCCTTATAAGTTATCTGCTCTTACCAAATTCTGTACTTAATACAAAGCTACTGTAAACTTATAAGCAGCAGGTGCAATATATCATGCCATTCATAATATTATATGTCTTCAGTGAAGGAAACTTCATGTTTTTCAGGTAGATTATTGCAGCAATAGGACTATATCTGCAAAGAAACACTATTGAAAAGCAGTTCTGAGAAAAGAGCAACTTAACCAACATGTTTGCCAACTGATTCTCCTGTTTAAATCCTGTTGAAATTAAGTTTTGTCTGAAGTGTTTGTCTTGACTTTCTATAAAGAGTGAAAATTTTTGACAGAGTAATAGATTAGAAATCATAAATCTTACCTGTGACAGTAGCTCAAGGTGAAAATAGGAAAACATATCGTTACAAAGACACTGTCAAGCCTCTTATTCTTGTTAGCAACTCCTTCCTTCACATACTGACAGATATTCACCTAATTATGTTTGGGAATGTCCACACATACTGCAGTGCAATATAGTTTATTTTTTCCACTACACAGCCTGTGTTTTCAGATATGTGTGGGTATACTCCTGACAATTTCTCTTAATTGAACTTGTTTCATCGAATTCAAGATGGCTGGTGCTCCAAGCCTTTTTTGTATACAAAATAATTAAAACTTTGATAAAACAGTGTATTACAGTATTCAGCAACCCTGATTATGAACAAATGTCCAAAGGAATTTCAAGAGTTAGTGGCTTGAAAGTGTCAAAGAAAGCTGTTTTAAACTTAAAAAGAGTGAGAATCATAAAATTATAGACTCAGTTAAGCTGGAAAAGACCTTTAAGAACATTGAGTCCAACTATTAAGCCAGCACTGCCAAATCCACCACTAAAGCATGTTCCTAAGTGCCACATCCACACATCATTTAAATACCTCATGGGATGCTGACTCAACCACATCTCTGGACAGCCTATTCCAGTGCTTGACAACTCTTTCAGTGAAAATATATCCGTTCTTTAAAGGGTGCTTTCTAACTACCAACTACATCCATGTTTCCCAAAAGCAGCTACAAAACTGACAAGAAAAAGTGTCTTATCGTTTATGGGTCATATCCAAGCTAAATTAATATCATATCCATTTATACATTTATGAAAAGAGTAAAAAGCCTATTCTTCAGAAAGATTCCTATATGATTTGATGCAGTTTAGATCAGGAACATTACAGAGAAAGGAAAACATCATCTTTATGCTGAAATAAACATTTTTTTTAGATAGTTATAAAATACAGACAAGGTAAGATTGTTCTTTGGATCTTAGAAATATGTTCATGAAATCAAAAGACAATTTCAATTTAAATGAAAAAGAAGCCTCTCACTAGTATCTAACATGGCTCCAAAATCATCAATATTTACAAATGTTCACATCTAATTTGAGGGCATTTCATTACACCATCAACAGTGTGGTGATAAACATGTTACTGGTCTGGACTAGAGTTTATCTTGGCATTAATATTATTTGTGTCTAATAATACTGAAAATCTTGTAAGAAATGCCAGGCTTTCTCAAAGCAAACACCTGGGCCAGTAAAGATTGCCAAAGTCTTGAAGTCTGTCAGATCATTTTCAGTTAAGTGGGATGCCCATTGGTAAAGAAAACTACACATATTTTTTAAAATTACTTTGAAGCTAAAAGAGAACTTACACTTTGATTTTTCTCTAAGGCTCAGTGAAGCCTTGAATAGCTTGTATTTCATCCAACCCAATCATGCCCCTCTCTGGTGAGGATATATGTGCTTTCCATTGCAATAAGTGATGCTTCAAGTATCTATTTTTGCCTTATCTGTGTGGTACATTTCTTCTTGATATTTATGTTTCCACATGTTTTATTCTAGGAGAAATTCCAGAAATTTCAGTTAAGCCTTACAATTGCTCCAGACAAAGAAGAAAGCCTTGATCAAAAAAAGAATGGTCTGATTGACAGGTCAGCTTCAGAATAAAGCCAAACCTGAAGAACAGTAACCCAGAATCTTTCCACGACCAGAAGAGATGAGCACTGAGAGACCTTCCAACTTAATCAAACACACAGGGCAGACAAGTATTCCTTCCCTCGAAAACATAAGTGATTTTTCATTAAATATCACTGACTGCAACCAGGTTGTGGTACCAGAGGAAGTTTTTTTCACCGTTGCTGCTGCTGGGATACTGGAAAATCTGCTTATCCTTATTGCTGTTGTTAGAAATAAGAATTTGCACTTGCCCATGTATTTCTTCATTTGCAGTTTAGCCATTTCAGACATGCTAGGCAGCTTGTACAAAACTCTGGAGAACATCTTTATCATCTTGTGCAAAATGGGATACCTGACACGACATGGAGACTTTGAGAAGAAACTGGATGATGCCATGGATTCCATGTTCATTCTGTCTCTGCTGGGGTCTATTTTCAGCTTGTTAGCTATTGCAGCAGACAGATACATCACTATCTTCTACGCCTTGCGGTACCACAATATCATGACCCTGAGAAGGGCCTTGGTTATCTTGGCAATCATTTGGACATTCTGTGCTGGCAGCAGCATTGCCATTGCCCTCTTCTCCTATGAAGCAGCAACTGTCATTCCCTTCACTACTCTGTTCCCTTTAATGATGATTTTTATCCTGTGTCTGTATGTCCACATGTTCCTGCTGGCTCGATCTCATGCTAAAAAGATCGCCTCACTGCCCACCAGCACAGTCCATCACAGAACTAACATGAAAGGAGCAATTACACTGACTATTTTTCTTGGAGTTTTCCTTTGCTGTTGGGCTCCCTTCGTCCTTCACATTCTCTTAGCAAGGTTTTGCCCACATAACCCTTACTGTGCCTGCTACATGTCCATTTTCCACGTGAATGGGACACTCATAATGTGCAATGCCATCATCGACCCTATGATTTTTGCATTCCGAAGCCCAGAACTGCGGAGTACATTTAAGAAGATGTTCTACTGTTACAGGTCAAACTGGAACTGGTAAACACTTCATGGAAAAAGAATAGTATAGAAGCATCTATGGGGTGCTGTGCAACATCAGTCTGCAGAGTTAAAAATACCAAGTATTATGCCCAAGTAATACTATGCTTGTAATATACTGCCAGTGATCTTTCAGAGGGCTACCAAAGAACAAATAAAAGCTAAATAAGCACACAAATCTTTGTCAACCAGACCTCCAGAGATACCACTAAGCTAATTCTGATTATAATTTTCATGAAAATAAAAAACACCCAAACTTTCATAACTATCTTTTGTCATTTCAGAAAAATTCAAACTAAATCTGCATCATGTTGCATTACCCCAGAGATGAGCCAACTCATTTTGTATCAGTAATTTCAAGATGTATACTATTTTAAAATTCTGTTGTTTAAATAACAATGAAGTGAACATTTGTTTCTAAACTGCACATTTGTAAAAAAGTCCCTGATTAAGTAGAAAGTATGGACTTTTTAGCTGAAAAAATGAACTCAATACTCTTCTTTAACATCTAGTCTCCTTAAAATCAGGCAATTAATGATCTCTAATTTCAAAAACAATTTTTGTAGTGCAAGTCCAAAAGAAGAGGATGTTGGTTTAAAAGATATTTTTAGTCACTGCAGAGTTATTTCCAATATAAAGTTGTTGTGGCAGCAAAGACAGGTTTTGAATTTTAAAACCCTTAATCCAGGTCTGGACTAGCAAAGGGAAGTACTGAGCTTGTCATTGTCAGTTCTCTTTAATAAAATAATAAGCTCCACGGAGATTTAAAGCACTTTGATTCAACCATGACATGCTACAATAAAGAATTCAAAAACATAATACCAGAGGCAAAATTGATGAATTGTCCACCTGATAAAGTTATAAGGGACAATAAACCTAAAAGCCTCTACAGAACTAAGTAAAGAAAATAAATTAGAAAAGAGATACTAAATTGAAAATTTTTCAAACCTATGTATTTATCGCAAAAAACAGGTTCATCTATAAAATGCAAGTTCAGAAGGGAGTTCAGATATAATCATACATTTTATTTTAATAAGAATTTTTTCCTTTCCATCAAAAGCAGAATAAATGTAAAGCTGCACAGTAAGAAATGACTGTTAGACTTGGGAAAAAAAAGAAAAAACATACAGTGTTAAAGAATAGTCAAAACAAAATATCTACAGTACTGTAATACCAGATAATAATTTGCACACAAATTATAAACTTCAAAACGATAAAAAATATTGGACAGAAAATTGTGATTGGCTGTCTTTAAATTAATTCTGCAACACATGAATTATCAACCAAATGCACCTTCCCTCAAAACTTTATTTTCCATCTGTTTCCCTAAAACAGACATAGTTAAAAGAGCTAAGTAACCTCCACCACGTTGGAAGAACGGCATCTTGTAAAGAAGTCTACTCTAACTCTACACATACAAAGTCTCCACATTCAGACTCAGCTTTCCAAATATAAGTGATAATGCTATTCATACCATAAAATATTAACCTCATAACATCTTAATATGGAGAAATAATAAGAAAATACTATGCATTTAGCCCCACAATGAGGAAAATTCAAGAGAGACTCATGGCAAAAAAAAAAAAAAAAATTAGCAGTAAAGCATATAATTGACATTCTGTATAAAGTCCTTGGATAAGGACTCCTCTCATGGAGATGCTGGTAGTTAGGGCTTGGAAAGGTATCCATGTGAAAGATGGGGGTGGAGTAGGTCACGGCTACAGCAGACCCCAGGTAGTGCAACCAGCTACTGCTTCCTTCGACAACACCAGCATGAGCAGCTCAGGGTAGTCCTGAGACAAGTGTGGTTGGGCCTGGCTGCCTTCAGCCCTCATCTGACAGCCCTCGCCTACACAAAAGTCTCAGGAACTGGGTGGTGCCAACAGCATCCCCAGGCGCAGGGGAAAGGCAGTGGTCACTCACACACCCCAGGAGACAGAGCGCAGCTCCCATTCCTGCACTGCCATAACTTTGCTTTGCAACAAGGACCTGGGCTTCTACCTTGCCAAATAAAATCTATCCTACAGGCACGCCTTTGATCGTGCTCCTCTAGGCCCTCCTTCAAGGGCAGAGCAAACTGTCCTCCAGGAACCCAACATCTGTTCACTCCTTCCCAGACTGTCCCACTGCTTTTCCCAGCACCATCCTCAAGCCTCCAGCCACCATTTATCTGCAAAACAGAGCAGCTGTGCTTATGCAGGCTATGGACCTGTGAGGGTTGGGTTTTTTCCATCTAGCTTGTTAAAACAAGGAGTCAACATTTGGGCAGCAAGATTTTAGTATGTTTTATGCCACATTGCTTTCTTCAACTTAAAAGTATTTCTGCAGTTACTGCCCAGATTGCCATGAGATCCAGGCACTGTCTGGAAGTGGTTCCCACCTGATGTTACCAGAAATGAACTGCCTATTCTTTGTAGTCTACCTGGACTCATCTGCCCATACACTCAGGTGAACATTCCAAAGAATTTGCTCCTGTTATGATTCCTGGAGAACACCCAAACCTATGGTTCGAGATTATGTCTTTAAATTGGTGTAGACACTTGATGGCTGTTACTGTTATACTCTGTGTCTAATACACAGACAACCAACAAATTTGGGAAAAGCTACAAGGTAGACAGGTTGCAAATTATGAAAACTGCCTACTATTTTTCTCCATTTTTATGTTAGAGACCACAAAATTTGCCATGTTCACTGGGTAAATTTGTAAGAAATGCAGTTCCTGTGCATTTGCAATACAGCTGAAATCTGTGTCCACAATATTAGATTTCAAGCTGAGCCTGGGGGTTATGTAAAACAGTCAATATAAAATCCTAAACAAACATATAATTTTTTTTTTCATTTTGCACTAGTTATGATTAAATGGAGCATTATTTTGAAAATATTTCCTTTCTGGGGAGAGAGTCAGGAAGAACACAAAATATACTGGAATAAAAAAGCTTCAAGAAAGATTTTAAGTCTGCCTGCATGTTGCATGCCAGCAGAGGAGTAAATCTCCATATTTTGTCTCCTAATTGGCTGTAAATTTGACTTGCATTTTAGTTGTTGTGCAGTGTCCAAGAAAGTTTCTCCGTCTCACATACTATATGTCTCCATATATTTCCTTATGTTGCTCTTTGAACCGAATCTTTAAGCCATGATTTGCAAAGCTTTCATTGTATTGTGCTTAAGTTACTATTTAAATTCTCCTCTGATATATTTATGTGGTAACAGTGAACACTTTTCTCAGATTTTGGGACTTCATGTAATCTGCCCAGCTTTATGTTTCAAATGTTTGGAAGGCAGACCTGTACCTCAGATTTGGGTGAAAAAAAGTTCATTTTGGATCTACCAGAAGCTAACAAGCCTGAAAGGAACATCTAGTTCCTTGAAAATCACAGGCAATGCTACAATCAATGTTTCATTTGGAAGGGTCCACAGAATTTCACATGCCTGCGGCAACAAAACATTTCCCAGTCACTTATTGCAAAACCAAAGAAGAAAAGCTCCTCCTCTCTTTTTGTTGTTTTGAACTGAACTTCATGTTCAGGAATAAAGTGGACAAATCTGATAAAGACACCTAGGGGAATTAATTCCACTGAAAGAGTCGGCATGCCTATGAGACAAGCTTGCAGTTTGATTTTCACAAATTAGAAAGACAAATACACTTTATTTGTGAGAAAATATAGTTTAGACTTTATTTATTGGAGAAAAATGAATTATGGTTCTGGACAAGACTTTCAGAAAAATAGGTACCTTGGATTCCTATTAGCTGAATAAAATTTCAGCTTTTCAAACAAAATTAACTCTTCAAATGATAAATTTATTAAAACAGAATTATACCCAAGTAGGGTCTGTTTTTCAGTTCTCTACAGGTAATTGCAGCAGATGGCCACCCATTGCATTTTTATCATTCAATAGCACTTTAATATGGTTTCATTTGAAGTGTCATTTTTCAGAAGATACAATGCTGTTTTAAGCTTCTAATCCAAAGAGAATGACTTGAAGTACAATTCTGGAGAACCTAGTGTGACCACTTAAGAATAAACTTTTCATATCCACTTGAAAGCAGTTTTTTTATGTCCTCAAATCCCCTCACTTCTATAAGACAAAATCAAACTATGGAGCTATCACACACAGTCTAATGAGTAACCATTAACTATCAAGTAATTCTGGATAACTCATCTGGAGTACAAATGTCTAATGAGCAACTAAAATTATGTATTGCTTTCCATAATTTTTTTTTTTTACAGTAAGACTATGAGATGGGTTTGTTATTCCACATTCCATTGCTTCATCAGCACCTTTAGACCACCATTTATTACAACTTAAGTCCTTGAACAGTTACATCTAAACTTTGTATGAACTACCTGGATAAAGGTAGAATTAGTCTGAGAGGAGTTACTCCGTGGGCAACTTCACACCCTCTGACAACCTGACCAAGGATGGAGGAGATGGCCTTGTGGCCTGGGTGGATACTTGTATTGGCACTTCAGCTGTAGTAAGTTGTATAGAAGGGTTCCCAGAACAAAAGGACAGATTGCCCTGATGGACTCCAGAGGAGTCCCATTGCCATTGGTCCCCGCAGTGCCCGGACTCTGACCTGGTGGTTACAAGGTCAGGCACTTAAGAGCAAATTTCACAGAGTCTGAAGCCACTCAGAAGCCTCTATGTTGTCTTGGCATGAGAGCATTCAGCTCTGCAAGGAGTCTTGGTGTTAGCATAACACCATGAGGTTTAATACAGCCTCTAAAGCCATCAAGAAATGTCTTCAGCCCCTTTAAAATCCTATCATGTAGGTTTTTCTGGCTAATTGCCCCTGACAATTTAAATTTGGTCTCAGTTTGGTGGCATTGAAAGTCTAGGGTAGATGTCTTCCAATTCAGAACTACCTTCCCAGTCCAGGGACTCCTGCAGCTACTCATTTTCAAAATTAATTAATATTATCATGCCAAATATGCATTTGAGCTTTCACTTTAATTTTAAAGAGCAATCTACAGAGTTACTTCACTGATGCACCATTTCAGTCTTACAGTCCACAGTCTTACATTTTCATTTACTTGAAACCACTGCCAAGCAATTCGCGTAATCATATCATCTGGTGTGACAGCTAAACCTGTCTTAACTGCCAGTGTGCACAATGAGGAAAAAAGGAAGAGGAAAAAAGTTCTTCAGCCCAGCACGGAGCAGTCCATGTCAGAGGGCAAGATGAGGGGAACTGCTGGAGGCCTCAGGGGTCTCGTCTGCACTTAGCTTCCTCTCAGATCACAGCAGAGCCTTTGAAAGAGGGGGGGATTTGGACAAAAGGCGGCTGCTCGCTCCTGGATGAGCAGGCGGCTGGAAGAAGCACAGCCTTGCAAGTAGGAGCTGGCTGGTTAAGAAGGGGCTGAGACTGGCAGCATTTCTCATTAGAGGAACTGGCACTAGGGGCAGTTAGAAGCCTGGGAACAGGCCCAGGGAAAAGGGGTGATTAAAAATAATCATTTTTTTAAATAACTTTTAGTGTTAAATGAACTAAATCAATTGTTCAGCCTTTTTCTATACATAGGGGTCTTTGTCTGGGTGGCTAAGGAGTATTAGGGGCACAAGAAAGCTCATTGCATGGAGGGGTCCCTGGGTTCCCAAGGAGGAAATGTTCCAGCAAAGCCATGGTCAGGTTAGGAGAGACAAGGGCAGGGAAGAAAAAAGTAATTTCTAAGATTGGGTAGAAAAGAATGGAAGTAAGCAGAACAGAGAAAGAAACAGGTGGAGAGGACATATTCATCTTGCATTGCTGGAAATACGTGTATGGAGCTGAGAGACAACCAGAAATGAAGGAAGTAACATTCAGGGTCCAACAAACAACAGAAATGTTGAAATGAGTGAAAGAAGTAGAGATGTCCAGAATATGGCTTTTGCTCTTGATTTGCAATAACAACCAATAACTGGTGGATTTCTTCAACTTTAATTTTCTATTCTATCTTGATGCATCGGATGAAAGTGTCCAGGCACTGGCAGCGAGGGCTGCAGGGTGCCCTCTGTGAGAAGAAGCCAGTACTTGCCCATGGTGGGACAGAGTCGGTTCCATCAGCTTCCAGAGATCCACCACAGGGCACGGCTGAGTCCTGGAGAAGAGATGGAGGCACCTCTGTGCTCACGAAAGAGTAACGATGGTGCAGCCATGAGACAGGAGTATGGAAAAAAAGCAAGAGAAATATCTCTACAGACAGTGATGAAGGAGGGTGAGAAGGTGCTGCAAGTGCTGCAGGTGCTGGAGCAGCACTCCCCTGCAGCCTGTCGAGATGACCACGGTGAAACAGTTATTTCTCTGCAGGCCCTGGAGATGACCATGTCCCACACTAGAGTCCAAGGAAGACCCCATGCTGTCACAGGTGGATACTTCCTGTATGAATCACAACCTGTGGAAAGCCTATGCTGGATAGGTTTACTCCAAAGGGCTGCAGCCAAGGAGAGGGCTGGAGCAGAAATAAAAGCATGAAGTGTAAGGCATGGTAGAGAGGATCTGCTCTGGACTGACCACAACCCCCATTCTCCATCCTGCTGGGGGCAGAGGAGGGCAATAGAGGACTCAGAAATTAAGAAATTAAGTAATTAAGTTGGGTCTGGAAAAAAGGGGGGTGGGTTGGAGAGGGAAGGTCTTCTTGGTTTTGTCTTTGTATCTCACCATCCTACTCTGTTTTAATCAGCAATAAATTAATTTTTCCCCCAGGCTGAACCTGTTTTGCTTATGACAGTAACTGGTGAGCAATCTTGCTACCTGTATCTTGACCCACAAGTTTTTTTTCATCTTATTTTCTCCTCTTGAGCCGTTGAGGAGGTGAAGTGAGTTGAGCAGCAGGGAGGGCACCTGGCAGCTAGCCAAGGTCAACCCACCACAATCATTTAATCCTACAAATAAGATTAGACTTTCTAGTCTAGAGATCAGATGCTGAAAATTTGCAGCGATGGGCAAACGACAGGTGAAGGAAATGGCTTGCCATAGACTAGTTTAGTGAACCAGTTTTCTCAGACATCCCAACCTGAAGAAACCTTAGTGCTCTTACACACAGGAAAATGCTTACTTAAACTAACCAGTAAACAAACCCCAGATAATAATGATAAACATTATTATAGGCTACACATAAGCCTTGGACATCCTTTTACCTCAAAGCACTGGGATACACAAAAAAAATCTCCTCTCATTCCAGCTAAGGGTAGTAAACTTTTCAGGTATACATGGCTTTGTGTGCTGAGTACAGTCTGCCAGCTTTCTGCCATCAGATGGTGACTGGGTGAAAACTCTGAGTGTTAGAAGGCATACTGAATTAAACAGAGAGATGATAATAAAATGGTTCAGCCTAGATAGTGCCAAGAAAACTCTACAATATTTTATATTGAAAATGCAGAGCAGTAGCTTTTTAAACAGTATATTCCATGACAGCTGTTCAGGAGTGTTTGCAACATGGTCCAGATATTTAGTATTTATTTGTTGTTCAAGCTTGAACCTTGTAATCTTTTTTGCAACCAATGCCACTCTCCGCGTGTCAAAGGCAACATTTTCTGACAATACTCGAGCACAACACAGAAAGGAGGCACAAGTGACTAGTCTGTGAAGCAGTTATTTCTGTGTGTTTGACATACTGGTGCCAGAGCTACAGTCACATGACAAAAACAGCACTTTCCTCAGAAATTCCAGTGAAGAGGTGACTAACAGAGAAAAACTATCTTCAGCACCATCGGCTGTTACTACTGCCAAGGAGGAAGGGCATCAGTGGTGGCAGCAGTTGGAAGGAGTGCCTGGTGCCTGGAAGGAACAGCAAATCTGTGGCTATCTGAATCAATGCCATATACAAAGGGACACGTATATTCACAGATATACAGATTCTTTCAACTCAGTCACACAGACATTTGATTTAGAGACTAAAGAAGCATTGAAGTCTTATTTTTTTTGAATGTATGTAAATAAGGCAATACCATATCTCATGGAAGGAATTGAAAACAGGTCCTGAAGAATCTATAATGTAAACAGGGGTAATGTTGTGTTTTCTATCTTAATTATTAATTTGTTTTTCATTTCCTTTCAAAAATATTCAGTTTCTGCCTTAAATCATCATCATAAAATTGTCTGTCATGATCCTGGTCTCTGTTAATGTATCATGTCTGGAGGTCAGTCATAATAGAGTCAGATTAAGTGTGATGCTTCTGGTATTTCAAAAATAACCTCGTAATTTAAAATTTAAAACATATTGCACAATAATTTGAATTTCAGATGTTGAGGTTTAGAAAATATTTCATGCACTATATGCTTTACATCCATTCTTTATCTAAGCACCTTACCGTACAATTTCCTCCGCTGATTGTCCTCCCAGCAACTGAGGCATAATCACAAAATTTTACTTACATGACTAAAATTACTTAATTAAATGTCTGTACTAACATTCAGTAGTCTATTCAAATGTTTGTCTCTATATTTGAAACAGAAAATGTGAATAAAAGGCAGTACTGTGAAAAAGAAGGGCTAGATAACCTGAAAGACTTGGGTGTAATTTGGTGCCTAAAACAGGAACACCTGCAGCTACTTCTTTGCAAGAGAATGCACACAAGCTCAGATGGCTCTGTATTAGCCTAAGCCTGTGATGGGCAATTTCTCCCCTAAAGAAGAGTGGTAAGTTTTTTAAATCACCTCGTATTTCCTGCAGCTAGATTTGTAGAAGCTCAAGCTTTCTTTTTAAGGGTTTGGAAAATGCTCTCTTAAGAGAACATGATAGAAAATGAGGGGGAAGCAAAAGGTCTTAATTAACTCTGCTCTCCCAGCCCTTCTGGCTATTTTACTGAGAAAGCCTCCCCTCTAAGGAACATACCACACCAACTGGCAACGTTTTGAAACAAATACCTAAAATAAGAGTCAGAAATAGCATTTGGCAGTTCAAAAATGCATCTGTTCTGTTAATGATACTTTCTTATCAGTATTTTTGGGTCACAGATGAAGCAATATGAAAATGAAAGTGATTTTACATCAGGCTAGTTTTACTCACACTAATTTCAAGTTGAGGCACACTTTTCTGTCCATTGGCAAATCTCTTGCAACAAATATATTTGCTCAGGTCTGCTAAACAAGCCCTGGAAAGGCATATTTGGCCTGGCTTGTGCACTTGACCAGTTACCAACTTCTCCACAACAGACTGCAGGGCAGACTGCTTTGTCTGTGAGTTTGTGTGCCCAGGACACAGCTTCATGAATTAAGACAGCAGTGGGGAGAAGAAGCTTTTTCCACAAAAGAGAAATCTGATGCACCTGCAGCATGCTGTGTGAAGCCAGTAGGAGCTTCTCTTAGAAGGTAGGAGAAGCCACACTCTCAAAGTGCACAGACCTCTGCAGCAAAGCGTGGCAGCCAGTGTCACAGGATAGGTGACACAGAGCAAAGGAGTTGTCAGCAAACGTAACCTTAAGAGAAAGAAAAGGCAAAGAAACTAACTGCTTCACTTTAGCAGTGCTCTCTAGCAACAGGAGGAATAGTGTCACAGTTATCAAGGAAACATGTCAACCACCACTGCACCCAAGATACTGTGGGTTGCAAGAAGTTGGCACAATAGTCAATAAGAAATGAGAAAGGACTAAAGAGAGAATATTAGGAACTAAATTTTAAAGAGTATATACTTGGTAAAAAAGGAATTTAATTCTAGCATATCTGCTTCAAGCCTAGCAATTTGTGAATAACCTGAAGCGCAGTCTGATTTTTGAAATGTTTGGCTTTTGAAGACTATTCTAGTGTCTGTTATTGCCTGCATTTACTAGAATCCCTTTTATCCATCATCAGTAGAGACATTTTGCTGCACTTTAAAAGTCACTTTTTCAAAAATCTTTGTGTGCACTTTCAAGACCTATCCTTTGCTGCTAAATCTTCTACACATTTTTTCATGACCCACTCACCACCTTTTTCAGCCAGTTACAAGAGGAAATCTTAATGTTGCTCTTGTAGACTAGTTATCTCAGGGTATTTTCTTGTATGACAGTACTCAAATTTATTACAATAATATTAGCTGGAGGGAAGGTCTTCTGATTAAGTAATGAACACATTGAAAGGTGGGGAGGACATATTGTGACCATGGGGAGGAAGCGTTCTTATAACAGGGGTAGGAGCTTCCTCGTACTTTCCTCCATTAATGCCAAGGTGGTCCAGGCTAAGAGTAGTATCTGAGCTGCATTACAGGAAAAGCTGTAAAACATTTCATCCCATCCTCACCACTGTAGCTGAAGGATCCCAAGAACTAGGAACTCTGTACTCTCAGCACACACGCACACACACACAAAAAATTGTGGGTCTCTGCAGCTGAAAAAAATGTTCTTTAAAGGAATTAGTACATTAAATTAAAGGATAAAATCATCTGGCTAAAAAAAGACTCTATCTGGAAATAGAGACCAGAATGCAGCCAGCTTTTATTTCTCAGAAGGAGGTTAAGAATAGAGGAGGTAAGCAACAGGCTGATGATACTCCAGGCAGGGAAGAAAACAGCTGTGAGTTGAAACCCAAACATGGTTCATTCTGCAAGAAAGAAGATAAAGGTAGAAAAATCATTCCTATCATAAACAGAGCAGTGAATTAATTTGTTTTAGTTCTGGTGTAGACTGACCTCTGCATGAGTTGTTATGGTATTTTAGCCCCTGTTTAAATCACAGGGGCTTTCTAACAAGATTGTTCTAACTCTTGGATTTTGACTCTCCTTTTCAATAAACATACACAACGAGAGCAGTGGATTTACCCTGTGGAATTTAACAGCCCCTACACTAGCTTCCTTAAGGAAGAGTAGCATTTCTTCAGGGCACAACTGCAATAGCAAAGCATAATGGTGAGAGTAAATAGCAGATATCTGAAATACACTTTCAAATATATACTTCCATGGGAGCAAATTAGCCATAATATATGAAAGGCAGTACCCACACTTCAGCCAGCATTGCTTCCTCTCCACTCCCAGGCCACGACTTGCTGTCTACATTTCAAATGTATGTGCACATGCTCAAGATTCAGATCAAGACTCAGCGTGTCCTCAGCTGCCTCAAAATAAATTTGTGTATTATCTTTGGCATGGTTTACACACCATTTGACAAGTTACCAAAACCACAATTACATATACTTGAAACACAACCGTACCCATTCCCAAAGCTGAGCAGGCAGCAGCAAACAACAGAGAGAAGAAATGCAAGTAGATCCTTTTTTAAGACATGAGGAAAGGATAAATTGACAACCCATCAGGGCAAGGGAAACAACTGACAAGGGACTGCATGTCTTTCATGCTGATGCACAACTTGGTTAAGTCTATCCTTAGTTTTGCAGCCCATGACCTTTGGATCTGTATACAGATGCCTGTTGTTCAGTACCCTTTTGTTCTAGGAAAAATGTCTTTCCCAACCATAGTTCTCAGCCAGTTGCACAAGTTTCCTATAAAAGAAATGAGCTATTACACCAGTATGCCTTTTGGTCCCTCAGAAAGGTCACAAGTGTCTGTGCTGCTGCGGGGACATTGGAAGAGCCAGGGGAACACATGCCCATGCAGAATCTGGTCTAAACAGAGGCTCTCAGAGCAGGGTGTTACAGGGAGCAGTCCTCCTGCCTTCATTTAAAGGGAGTGAGTTCTACCTACCCTGAAAACAACTAAAAAGAAATAGCAGGTGACTTTTTGACATTTCACTAATCTTCTCACAATTTTGTCTCCACAAGACTGACTTGAGTTGTTAAACCACATATTTTTGCCTGTCAGCACTGTGCATATCTCTGACATGGGATGAAGTTCCACAGAGCTATTTGTACATGTGGATGCAATAGGAAGATTAACAATAGACACCTAAAAAAATTTATCAGGAGGTTCAGATATGTTTGATGAGCTGTTAGCATTTAGATCACCAACATATATCACTTGTCAGATGAACAAAAAAATAGGATGGATAGATAGATTAATAGATAAATAAATAGATAATTTTACATTATAATTAAGCTATTTTGCTCCTCCAGAAGCAAAGTTAGCTACTCAAAAAAGCAGTACAAAAGCCTCAGAAACAGAAGTTGAGAGGCAAGAAAAAATACGTTTTTGGGAAGGACAAAGAGAAACAAATAATGATGCCAATATGATCAAAGCACAAAGGACCGTGACTATTTCCCACTAACACAAGGACATGAAGGAATAGTGGTTTGTAGGGGAATTAAAAATTTCACATCCTTGCAGAAACAAGAAACAGAAGTAGTATTTCCATCTACAGCACTGATGAGGTTCAAAACCTTAACGATGAAGGGAAACCCTAAAAAATCTAAAGAATCACTGATTTAAATACTGGGAAAAAACCAAAAGAAGTGGAATTCTAGAGTCAGAATCTTCTGACAACTATAGCCACAGCTTTTATTTACAGGGACTTTGTGAATGTAATGAATTCTTAAACTGATGAAGACAGCTTTCATGTTAGTGCCAAAGACAGAACTGCAGTCCAAGGAAAGGTCCAGAATTTCTCAAAATGAAAGCATAAAGTTATGTCTTATATTTTATGCCTCATTTTGGCACAGTATTTTATTTGTCAGAATGCAAGGGGCTTGCTACTTCTGTTCATCTCTCTTACAGACAGGAGTTTCCCAATCTCTTACTGCAGCCAGTGGTTTTAAAAGCATGAGTATTTTGCAGTTCAAGGTAAGCACGGTATAGTTTTATGCACTCAGCCAGGACAGCACTTGATTTAAAGCCAATCTAATGATTACTGACAGAAGTCCCTAGCATATTTTGCAGACAAGCCATTATTTTGCCTGGCCTCTGAAAGTTCCACCGATCAAAATCTTGTATCTCTTACACAGGAAAAATCAAACAATTACAGTCATTAACCAAGGAACAATAACAGAATCTCCATTAAAGATTTCATTCTAAAAGACACATTCCAATCTGATTTATTAACAGCCCTGTCACATTGGAGGAGATGAACAATTTTTCTTTATCTTTCACTAAAAATCTTATTACATCAACTTAAAGGCTATCAGAAAACAATAAGTTCTTCACTTCCTTTTTGCCATGTTGATTAAAGTAAAAAGCTATTTCCCTGCCTAGTCATGCCAGATTCAATCTAAGTGCTTACACCATCGTTATCACCATGGCAGCTATATTCATAGTGTTCTTCATTGTCTTCCCAGCCACTGTAGCTGCTGTTTTAACAAACAGTATAATAAAAATTAAAATTGCTCAAAAAGCTCTTCATAGATGAATTTTCTTGTGTATAAATTTACCTTTTCCCCAGATAATTAAAATAGTGTTCTCCAAGGAAATTACATTTCCTGCAAAAACCCTCTATTGATTTGATTTGTAAAAGCTTACAGCAAAACTAAAATAGTTCAAACTGAAACAGTTCAAAATCAGTTCTTTTTTCAGGAAGTAGAAAGCTATAAATGCTACTTGAGATGATAAATGGGACAGGGACATTTTGATAATGTGAAGTCAGATATCTTGAGGACAAAGGTTGGTAACCACAGTCCTCTTCATCTCTAGTAGTTGCATAACTAAAGATTTTGAAAGAGAGTAGAAAAAACAAACCTAATAATGCTGCCAAAAAAGTGACTAAATTTGCAGAAAGCCACAGTGAATAGTTACTAATTTGTCCCTTACCCAGCCAGAGATAAATATCTGTATTTCAGGGAAACATGTTTCAGCTTCTTTTATTATTATTATAATTACAGTGAGTAATTGAGGATTCAGACTGTGTTTGTAGGCAACAGAATAAATACATGCAGTGAGCTTCAGAGAGACGATGGCGAAGGAAAAATAGTAAGCAGGCAGCTGGGAATATCACGTATCTTACCCTGGAAGAACATGTGGCATGGTATTTTGCCGGTGGCTGATGACCAGCTTTCTCATTAGACTTGTTATGTTTAGGTACAACAGCATTAAGACAATGTATCGTGCTTTCAGGTCTGTGTTTGCGCTCACATTTCTTCCCACTCCTAATGATCTTAAAGAGACACATTATTTTTGCACAAGCAGGATTTCAGTGTACAGACCTATCCTCCCACTCAGGAATCACTCCAGCTTTGATGCTTGAAGTCAGCCTTGAGTCACTGGAAAACTACATTTAAAGACCTGGCAACTCCAGCCCGAGCAGACGCTGTCTCCCAGGCAAGACCATTCCTCTGCCTCCTACCTGTGTGCTCCTAGTGGGATCTTATCCCATCTGGTGCCACAAGGGAAAAACCAGGCTCCTTCACCTTCCCAAGCAATTGTGCAAAAGGAGACAGGGAAATGTCTCCTGCTGAGACAGATGGCTCCTCTCCATGTTAACAGAGTTGTCAGTGCAGTGGCTCTCCCTGAGACAGCAGGAGTGGCTCCACATGAGTCCGCTCTATCTTGTATTCACATAAAGCCAAGCTCAGAGTAACAGTAACGCACAGTATCCTAACTCTTTGTGATCTTTGTACTTCCTGGTTTGAATCTTCTAGACAAGTGACTTACAGGGGATAATATTGTAGTGTCCTCTAGATCATAAGGAACTCACATGGCCAGCATGTCTCTGTGCAGTAGCACCCACGTGCTCTCATATGTGGCACGACACCGGCCACAGATGCATGTCCACTCACTCTAATTTGCTATGCTCTGACTGATAGCTGGTTTTAGGCAGTACCTCAGCACATAAAACCAGAACTCCTTGCTTACAACACCTGGTCCACATGTGGAAAAGCACTCTCCCATCCAAAACAGTAGGGAAGAAGAGTACGCTGAGATAGAAGCATGCTGTCTAAGAGAGGCAGACTTGCTTCCTCAACCTATCTTCTACCACTGCATGACCATATCATTTCAAATGTCATATGATTTAGGGATCCATCATGTTTCCTCTCCAGAACTTACAGTTTTTAAGCTTCTAAAGTCCATGAGTAATTCTGTGCTCTTTTAAACTACTTTTGCACTATTTTCAAGCGAAGGTGTCTGTCAAGGCTTAGTCTGGAACCAAGAGAAGAATCCTAATACTGGCTCTCCTGAGACCGGTGGAAAGGGGAACACAAACAAGCTTCCTTCACCTGCTGCAACAGTGTCGCTCCTCCACTCAAATTTTTCATCTCCCCCAATCAAGTTAATAAATGTCAGTACTACCTGCGGCTGGATTCTGGCACAGGTGATGACCCCAGGTGTCTTTGACCACATTAACATGAGCTCTCAGGGATTTCCCTTCACTGGCAGATTTAGGATCCCTGTTCCTTTCCCTGTCTAATCTGATGACAGAAGCCTGTTGGGTAAGAAGCAAGGTGGTTCATCAGGCACAAAAGGAAGAGCAAGAAAGGAAGGAGAGAAGGAGGGAGGGAAAGAAGGGAGGGAAGGAGGGCAGGAAGGAAGGAGGGAAGGAAAAAGGAAAGGAAAAAGAAGGAAAAAGGAAGGAAGAAGGAAGGAAGGGAGGAAGGAAGGAAGGAAGGAGAGAGAAATACCAGCTTAGGAAGGTTGGTTTCATTTTCAAGAAAAGGTCTAAAACTGTGGCTTTCACAAGGGCAGAAAAAGCACAGTGATCCAAAATCAGACTGGCTAGAGACTCAGGGCTGTGCTGCCGGTAGCCTGACAGCAGCTGTGGAGAAACTCATAAAATTATTTGGTTCACTGAGTCAAACATGACGAGGAGAACCTAGAAAAAACCTCCAATTTTCTCCACATATAAGAAACAATGAGCCATTAAAGGAGCCTGAAGCTGAAAAAGGAAGGTTGGTAGCAATTGCAGTCAGCAGGGATACTGACAAGAATGAATCAGAGAACTGCATCCTGAAAGAGCACCACGATCTAACATGTTGTAACAATGAAATAGCCAGGAAAGAATGAAACTATTTTTTATCAATGAGCTAATAACCTTTAAATTCCTCTAGTCCCCCTCAATTGTTAATAGGTTTCACAAAAACCCTCCAGCAACAATAACCACTGTAAAGAGATGTGATAAAGAACTTGGCAAGGACAGCAAGGGTTGCAAAAGAGAAGAAAGTGGAAAAATAAGTCAGTCTGTCTGCATGTGCTGGGATGCTACCAGCTGCTGTGTAAGACATAGATTTCCTAATAAAGAGATAACCTAGTTTTTGAAATATGAAGAGTTCTGAAGTTGTAAGTATAGAATCTTCATTGACTTTGTCATAAAAGAGCAGGGAAAAGGAGAGAGGCAGAAAAGGGATCCAGTTCGTTTTTGATAGCCCCGCTATCCTTCCATTAATGTCGTCATCCTGGTCAACTCATTACTTTCTCTACTTGTCCCTGAACTTCTTGAATCATCTTTGACAACTTCACCTTTCATCACAGAGCTTTCTGTCACTTGGATTTCTCAAGCAGGTTTAAACTGCTTGAAGGAAATTTCCTCCTTTTCTTTCAGCTTTTGCAAGAATGCAAAGTCGGAATGAACTCCAATGTCATGCCTTCAAAATAACGCAGGTCACTTGAAAGCTGTGAAGTGCCTCTGTCACTGTTTTAGTCTTGTTGCAGTGAAGTTGTATTCAGCTTTTTATCTACTTATTTCTGCACCTGTACAATCCCTTACCTCCAACTGCACAACAAAGGCTTTGAGGAGAACAGAAATTCTTCTTTTGTCTCAGAATGCCACAAAGAGCCAGAGAATTTGGCAGAGTTTTGCAGAGATGTGCTCTCAGCACCGTGCAATATTTAGACCTGCAGCAGCCTAATTTGCCTTAGGAAATTATTCTTCCACAGAGTTTTACTTGGAATAAAGTCTTCAGAGGACCATAGTGTCATCTGCAGCTCATGCACTACAGGTTTCTAAGAAGAAGGGCAAGGCTTTTTCTTCTGTGAAACACACTTACATCTCTGCTGGTTACATATGAGTTCAGTCCTGTTCTGTTGAAAGAAGCCAGTGGTTGTGGGTGAACCCCAGGCAGCAGCTCAGCCCCACACAGCCGCTCACTCACTACCCCACAGTGGGATGGGGGAGAGGATGGAAGGATAAAAGTTTAACAATTTGTGGGTTGAGATACAAAGAGTTTAATACATAAAGCAAATATTGAACACAAAAGCAAAGCAAAACAAGGAACACAAAAGCAAAGCAAAACAAGGAATTCAATCACCAATTCCAATAGGTAGGCAGCTATTCAGCCATCCCATCCCCAGGAAAGCAGGGCTCCATCACACACAACAGTGGCTTGTGAAGACAAACACCATCACTCTGACTGTTCATTCTTTGTCCTTCTTTCCTTGAGTATTTTATCGCTGAACATGATGCCATATGGAATGGAATGTTCCTTTGGTGAGGTGGGGCCAGCTGTCCGGCCTGTGTCCCCTCCCAGCTTCTTTTGCACCCTCAGCCCCCTCACTGACAGGGCAGCATAAGGAGCTAAAAAGGCCTTGCTGCTGGTAAGCACTGATCAGCACTAACTCAAACAAGAGTTTGCTATCTACGCTGCTCCGGTCACCAATCCAAAACACAGCATCATATAAGCCACTACAAAGAAAACTGACCCAGCCAAAACCTGCACTTCTGTGTAAAGAAATTATATTTGCTTCTGCTGTAGGAAGTATGATCAATTAAAACACTCAAACAAACAAACCAACAAACACAAAACCCCTTAGTAAATACTATCAGTAAAGTTTAAAGGAGAAAATAAGAGTAGCACCAGTAGGATCTTTAGTCTCATGAAATACCTAAGCCACCTTGAAGGAAGAGAAAATGTAGGAAAGGGTGCCATTAACTTTTCATTCATAATTTGGCTTCCTCATTGCTTTTAAAGGTGGAAGTTTAAATTCTACGTAATTTATGGATTTTTCACATATATTTTTAATATATGCTCTACTACTATAGAGTACAACTGTACTACTTAGCAAATACAGTGGTAAATTATGTTTAAACAGACTCAAAAAGAGGTAGAAATAAGATTGGTTTACCCCCCTTTAGGAGAAGGAGAGGTTAAAACTTTTGGACATTAATATTTTTGTGCGTACTGTTCCTTTACACAAAAATACATTGTTACAAATGGATGCTTTCTCAAGACTGCAATAGACAGGAGAGAACAAAAAAGGTTTTATAGTTTATATGAAATATACTTGCTCACTTCTGCTTTACAGAGACAACACTTTGCTGAAGTGAACTTGCACAAAATCTCACTAAGTGAAAGTGGAGAAGCAGGATGTATATTCCTGTTTTGACTGCCAGTACTGAATCTCTCTTTCAGGTGGGACATTGGGAACAGTCAAGGACCTGTACTTCCTCACTTGTCAAATGGAAAAAGCTGTAGTTTCTGAAGCAAGACACTCAAATGCTCATATAGAAGAGAAATGTACCATCTCTTTTCCATGACCATTAAGAGAATTGACGTTAATACAGTTCAAACAATCTACCGGACCAACATTGGAACAAAGTGTATTTTTGAAAATTTGAGTTAAGATACATTGGCAGAAGTCTACAGCATGAGACTCACCTAGCAGGTATTCCTACCGCTTTCTAAAGCCTTGTCATGTTCCACTGCAGCCACATTCCTTTGCAAAGTTGCCATTTATACAAAACTACCTATATTACATCCTCTTGAGAGTTATTTAACAGGTATTAGCTACCCACTGAAGCAGAATTATTCAAAAGAAACAGATAGGTTTCAAGTTTTGACCCTGTTTCCAGTCTTTAAAGAAAGATTGATCTTTATGGCATAATCCAACTCTCCAGAAAAATCTCCTAGCTCCCTGCTGTGTATCAACAAAGTAGTGAAATATCAAGTGATGTCATCTTTCAACCAGTGCAAATGGAGATAGCAAAATGATAATCCTGAATGTGTACAAATATTTTAAATCCTATCCTTTAGAGCCAAAAAATCTTCAGAGCAATTTAAAAATTAAATCTTAACTGGCTTGTCATTACTGATTTTTCTAAGAAAAATATAATTTAATACTATAGTCCTTCAGTGGTAACATCCTTTTAAGTGTGTTTGCAGAGAAACAGTACTCCACCATTTGTGCTCCTACAGAAATCTTGGACACATACAGAGAAACCCCTGCATCATCAGAAGGTTCAGATATATAACTCTCAGGGTATAAGATAGTCGCTGGATGAAAATGTATTTTTCCTGATAATTATAGAAGAAAATAACTCAATATGGGAGATGCAAGCCTCTGCCTTTGGCATTTTGCATCAATTCAATTGGTTATTGAAATTCCAATTGGTCATGGAAAATCCAGAGTTCAAGCCTGTTAGAAGAAGAAATCCACAGTGGTTTTTCCTTTTGGCAGCTGTTGTTCAGATGTTTCTCTGACTGTTATGAGATAAATAAAGCTTTTTAATTATGAAAGTGCTTATCAAAACTTGAATTACAGCAATATAATTTCAGCTCATGAAAAAGCAAATTGCTGCATGAGACCAAATCATTTGCCAAGCTACAGATGAAACAGTTTTGAATATTGTAGAGATGATAAAAAAACCAGATAGTTCATTCAGAGAAAATAACAGGAACTTTAAGCCCCCTCAAAATCTTAACTTTTATTGAAAAAAATACAAAACAAAACAAAACAAAAAAAAATACCCCAACCCAAGTATCAGCAGGAAGGAATAGGAAGAGCTATCTCTTTTTATTTTTAAAAATAGTGAAGCTTCCTGAAAGTACGTTTGAAGCAAAAAGTATGATGGAAAATATACTACATTCTACATTATCAATTTTTTCCCCTTTTTTGAGAAAGGCTTTTGCAAGTGCCAGAACTGTTCTATGCTGCTAAAGCCAAATCTTTCTGTGAAAATGCGTTAGGGTCAATTACTTTTGTATGGGAATGCTTCTGAAGCCAAGGGGTCCATGGCCACTTCAAAATTCCAGAATAAATGACAGGCAGTGCCTGAGATCTAAATCTTAAACCGGGACATAGTCACATTTCATAAAATTGAGTTACAAAGTACAATAAATATAACAACCATAAATATCTTACAAAAGCATGTTTGTCCTGTAGACATTCATTCAGCTGTGGTTTGCATGGAAAAGACCCCACCTGGAGTGCTGCATCCAGCTCTGGGCTTCCATCATAAGAAGGACATGGAGCTGCTGGAGTGATTCCAAAGGAGAGCCAGAAAAATGATCAGAGGCTGGAGCACCTCTCCTATGAAAACAGGCTGAGAGAGCTGGGGTTGTTCAGACTGGGAAATAGAAGACTTTGGGGAAACCTTACAGCAGCATTCCAGTACTTAAAGGGGGGCTAGAAGAAATATGGAGCGGGGACTTTGTACATATATTTTAACATATATTATTCCATGAACTTAATTCTTCTTTCTGGTTTGTATTTATTTAATCAAGTAATTATTCCATCAATGTTTCTCAGTTCAAGCAGACTTTTGTATAAAGCTACTTCACAAAGCAGGCTGTTCATTTGTACTGTGATTTCTGACTCAATCTTTGTGCTAAATTTCATACATTTCGGGTGCTCTGTTCTTAACCTGAACTCATGAAAGCTTCTATCATGAACCTTCACATTTATAAATGCAGAAAGATTTCCGTTGGATCATATTTATTTACCCCTTAAGAAGAGTAGAATTATCACTGTTCACTAGTTCTTGGGAAAGAAACATAAAATTTGCTAATTTTTCATTTAATTTATTTCAAAATTTTAAGACCAGAATGGATTAAAACAATCCACCAGCCTGACTTTCATAATAAAGACCATAAAAATCTCATCCTAGGATTTCTGCACCAAGGTGATTGGTGTAGTAATTCCTCACTATTAACAACTCAGTTTCAGCAAGTTCTTCCCACAACTGTTTTCACAGCCTCTTGATTCACTATTTTAATACAAAAATGGCACCAGACATGAAAAGTCACATTTCCACATCTGTGGAAAAAATTACTCCACTGATGGTGCATACACAGTTCTTTTACTTGTGTTTTCTTCCTTCATTCTGGCTTCAAAGTGAAGCATGTACTCTGTATGAAGATGTGGCAGAGATTAATGACACTTTGCAAAAACAAATTGCACAATGAGTCACCCCATATCTTTAGGCACTTGAATTTGTCAACTACAGAACATGAAGACAATGA
The DNA here is from genome assembly GCA_013400975.1 of Atrichornis clamosus. Lineage (NCBI taxonomy): Eukaryota > Metazoa > Chordata > Aves > Passeriformes > Menuridae > Atrichornis > Atrichornis clamosus. Next base: position 29,056 of record WBMZ01000455.1, on the reverse strand, counting down.
TCCAGCTAAGCAATTTACTCAGGGTTCATCTACCTCTTGCATTGGGCCACATTGCAGAGATCCTTAAAGAAGCTCTAAGCAAGTGGACGCCAAGACTGTGGGAAGCATAACACTGCTGGCACTGTCAGCAGCTGGCTGTTACACTTAGCCCACAGACAACACCAAATTTAGGTGACTGAATTACCTGGGACCCTCAAGTCAGTCCATGTGTCTTTTTTTTTTCAGTTCTGCAGGGATACGGGGTCTAGTAGCAGGATCTCCAGCATGGCTCTACTGCCCCGGAGTCACCAAGTGTACATTCCCGCAGGTTTTGGAAAGACAGTTTGCAGTTCTAAAGAGCAGCCTGTTCCTATGAATTTGCTTGAAATGGAGACTGGATCAAGAATGCTGCCATAAAGCTAATGAACAGCAGGTGCCAGCCAGCTACAGATCTTTTCACAGGAAGACCTGCAAACTGAAAAATAGGCCCTCAAATCATCTGACTGCAGATAGACTAAGGGGATTTTAGATCAAGTGGCTATAATCAAAGACAGCAACCTTACAAAAACAGGTATTAAAAAAAACCCTTGTTTTTATTCATCACTGATTTTCTTTTTCCCACAGGATGAATCCATTTCAAATTTAGTCTATTTGTGCAGAGGAATGTATTGCTGCAGGAGGCACAAGCAGTGCTTATCTTGAGCTGCTATCAAAGTCCATGGTTACTTAAGGAAAATGTTCTCAGTTAACCCATAATACTGCTAGACTGGAGCAGTAGATTTGTGAAAGAGTAAAATTGAAAAAATCCAAAGCATTACCCTGAGATTAGTTGAGTTGGTTAGAGCATGGTGCTACTAACACCAATGTTGTGGTTTCAATCTGCTTTTACCTACGAGTTGGAATCAATGGTCCTTGTGGGTCCCTTCCAACTCAGGGTATTCCGTGAATCTGTGAATTACAATGGCCCCATTTGCAGTACAAGAAGAACAACACTGGTAGAGGGTCACTGACAGCTAACCAGCAATAGCCCTAATGCTCCCAACAAACTTTCCCAAAGAAGCAGAAGAGATTTTTAAGTGATTCCTACTCTATACAAGAAAAATAATTTCTGTATAACAAAAACAACATCCATTTTTTATAAATACCTCAAGTAGCAAAATATTAGCTTAAAACTATGGTTGTAATTAAAAAATCTCTGTCTAATTTCCATGTTTTTTTCCATTCCAAGAGCAAGAAACAGCATTTCATATTCTAATTCCCCTTTTTTACAGAAAATTTTCAAATTCTCCCAGGAAACAACAGGGAGAATTTGACACAAGGTTCTATCTTTGCCTTGTTTGTGGTTTTGCCAAGGCATTTGCACTACAAATAATGTTTTCAGACTACCATCACCCTTTTTAAGTCCTTGAAATACAGTCTGCACATGCCTCCTTCCAGAACTACTCAGCCCCACACCACAGGCCAAAACTGAAAGCAAGTGGATGTAAATGTTCAAATTACAATATCTGGTAGGAATTATTAAATTTAACAATCAATAATTTGTCAAGTTGAACTACATCGGTCACTTCAACCTAGAGGTATTTTGCTGTGTCTTTGTACTATCCTGTCTTTGCTTTTTGAAGTTTCCATGTCTGAAATGTATTTTAAATGAAAACAGATACTATGTTGAAACATTCAGAGGAAAATGCAGAAACCCATCAAGTACAACTTTTAAGGTGTGCTTCCCGGGTGGCCTGGCTTACTAGAAAAGGAATTCCAGTCTGATAAAACCTGACCTTACCTTACAGCTGAGACCATTGCTAACAGCCAGGTCAGAAGCAATGAATATGACACCCTTAAACCTTGAAATCCTATCGATGGTGGCAGTTTCAATTAATTAGTTAATAAAGAAAATGGGTTGCATTTGGTTTGTTTTCAAAGGACAGAGTCTCTCTGCTTCAGAGTTTTTCACACTGTAAGGAGATTTCGGGCCTGTTGCAAAGATGCCATTCACAGGCAACCAGCCATAGTTGAGAAACCAGAATTTAAAAAATTTAAAAAAAAACTAAACAGAAGTGCTACTTAACCACAAAGGCATGAGATCAGTATTTTAGAACTCTACTTTTAAAAATACCTCACCTTTACCTCCCTACGTTTATGCCCAGGATAATGCTACGCTTCTGCAAGCAATCTCGCAGCATTGTTTGAAATTTCATTCATTAGTGTTTGCAAAATACTTTGAGACTCTCAGAAGGAGGATGCCACAGAATTCCAAGTATCTGCTTAATTAGCTCTGGGCAGAAGGTATTTTATCCAGTCAAGCTGAAAGATCAAAAATATAATTGAAAAATAAACTGCAGAACAAAACAAAAATCAATTTAAAGATGGTTAAGCACCTTCCTATTTCTTTATGGAGAAAGCTTAGTATATTTCTTCCAAAGTGCATGACTGCCAGTACCCCATGGACACCCCCATCCAGGGCTGGAGTGCAGATAAGGGGCAGCTGCTGCAGGTAGTAGTGACTTAGGACAAGGTCTGGGACCAGCCTTCACAGGGCCTCTTCTTTAGCAGCTCTATTAGTTCACCACAGATTTCCTTCACTATTGTTAACCCTATTCATGTCATTGGATGCTTTTGTTTTTTCACAGCACCAAAATCACTGGCACTTCATTGGCCATTATTAATTCAGCAAAGTTTTAAAGTATGTGAAAATCCAGGTGCCCAGCCTCCCTGCATCTTCTCTCTGGTTCTTCCCTGAGAATTAAACCTTTCATTATTCAGTCCAGTTATTTATTACCCTCTTTAAAAATTCTGTACAGTCTTCTAACTGACATTTTCAACAAAAGGTCATCTGAAATACACACAGTGTTCCTTGTATTGCCTGCCTTCCCCTCTAAAGGTCCACCAGAGCTAATGTTGTATTTGTCATCTATTTACTCATTACATTGTGCAACAGGCCTTTGATCCTCCGCTTGTCTGTATGCCAGGGCTGTCTCCCATGAGGTAGCTCTAGGGTGGCTTTCCTCTTTTCCATTCCCTTCTAATTAAGCTGGACATGTTTTCAATATCCCCCACTCTAAATAAGAGTCCAGTGTATTCCTTAAAATGCCACAGCTAAGTTCAGTTATTGATTGCACATGACTGGAGCACCAGGCAAAACCAAGGAGCAGCATGAGGAGCTGGGAGCCTAAATTCACCTGTCACTTGTTGTACCTAAAGTCCTTGCACCTTCCAGCTTTCTAGAAGCTGAGCACCTCTGTTTTGGACAGCAGGAACACCAAGGACCAACAGACCCACAGATACTATCTTAAAAATTGCTTTAGTCAAAATTAGTCAAAAAGATGTTTCTCCTCTTGTTTCACCAAAGGGACGGTTAGACTTTCCAGAACATAACTAAACCAGCAGGCTACACACCATTTTTTTATTCGCAAGGTTTTCCTTCAAAAATCCACCTCCAGATTCAGAGGTGGCTGTACCAATGTCCCTTTTCAATGTGAAAACCTGAATATTTAGCAGTTTCACTGTGATATGAAAAACCTGGATTTCATTTGAGGATTTGCCTCCTACCTCTTCATTTTTTATGCACTTTATGCAGGGACATGAACTGTCATTGGAACTGCACTTGAAATTTAAGTGACTCATCTCTTTTCTCTGTCATTTGAAAGGAGGACTGTTCAAGCACCTGCTTTTCAAACTGTAAGTACCAAGCAGGACACTTTAGACCAGGAAAAGTCAAAGGTTTTTCTTACCTTTTCCAACTGACTAAAGCAGGTTCCATATGATGTGACCTTGCAGAGACCCCCAGCCACAACACTGGATCCTGGGGGCCCACTGAGATGGTTTCTTGGTCTGAGGAACACGAGAAATAAATTTATTTCTTGACATACTAATTTTCCACTAATGCTTAAAATATTCTTATTTTCTTTTCTGAAGAGGAAGGAGCGGTATCACATCCTGAATTCCTACTATATATCTTTGTGGGAAGATATCTTACAAGACACTTCAGTGGAATGGGATTCAGTCACACCTGGTGAGGGTCTTGCACACAGACTTTCAGTCAAGTTTCCAGCACTCATTGACTCTATTCCTCTAAAACTGAATTCAGCACAAGTGTGTCTACCAAGACATGTCTTAATGCAGTCTAGTCCTCACAGTGGGAAAAGGCTATTCATCTTCATCCTCTGTAAGAGTCAGGTGTGAACTTAACACAGGTTTAAAATGCCTGCTTGCCCAAGCTCCACCACTTATCTACCACTCTGTGAGAAGAGAACATTAATCTCCTCTCCTTGTTATAGCCAGGGCACTTCATGTTCTCTGGGAAAAACTTTTGGGAAAGAGCTACTTGTAGGTTCAGTGGAGTCCCTCTGAACATAGGTCAATGTCAGCATTATTAATAATGATGTTGCTGTATATTTAAAACAAGGTTAAAATATAGGAATATTTCCTACTATTCTTTGAATGGAAGAATATCTGGATAGATTCCCCTGACTTTAAAAAGCACAAGGAAACTCTGAAGCAGAAATAATAGTAAGGTCTATGTAAGCCTATGTAAGCACTATGAACTGCAGGGATATAGAAGTTCAGGGGCTCAGGTCCTGACTCTAAACCCATGCAAGCTTTTTCTGAAAGCAGTTCAGAGCAAAGAAAAAGCATAATACAAAGATGATCATTATTCTTAGGGTCATATTTTCAGGGTAGGTGAAGTAGGCACAAAGTTTCTGTTAAAAAAAAAAACCTACTGAAAAAGCTAATTCATGGACAACTCTGCTTATTGCCTGCCAAAAGCAATTGTGTCCTGTTAAAAACTAGGGAGAAAAATTAATCCCATTTTCTTTGTGGGTTTTTGTTTTGTTTTCTTTCTGTTAATTAAGGCATTTATGCAATAGGACATCAAAAAATTCATTTGATGTCTTTGAAAATCATCTGGAGCCAGCATACAAAGCTCATCATTCCATTTCTCATCTTGCTTTAATCAGGTGTAAAACCAGCCTAATTGAAAGGAGAGGAGTGATGAATCACCATCTGGAGGTAGCTCTGCAAATTACATTCTTACCACCCTTCTCAAGGAAATTATGAGCTTGCAGGAGAAGTTTGTGTCTGAACGTGCAATCCCTGATCCTCAGCCACCCAGAGCATGTCTGGGACACACTGGAAGGCCCTTCCAGCCTCTGTGGCCAGGCTTCCATCAAATCAGATGTAGGAAATGAAAGCTTAGTCCAGCATATGAGTTCTGCTACAGAGCTAGTACATGACCAAGGCATATACTCCGACCTGGAAAGACAGAAGCACTCCTAAGCAATGTATTTTTTGGCAAAAGTTTTGCATGCCCTTACCATTTAAAATGAAAGCCTATTTAGAGAACAGAGAGCATTTGTTCCTGTGTTGGGTCTGACCGAGATAGAGTTCACCTTTCCCCTAGCAGTCCTCACAGTGCTGTGCTTTGCACTGGTAGCTGGAAGGGTGTTGATAACACAGCAGTGTTTTGGCTGCTGCTGAGCAGCACTGCCCCTCTGACATTCCTTCCCCATCAAGAGGGCTGGGAGTGGGTAAGAACCTGGGAGGGCACACAGCCAGGCCAGCTGACCCAAATCATCCAAGGGGATGTTCCATACCATGTGATGTCAACTCAGATATAAAAGCTCAGGGAGAGAGGAGGAAGGGGGCCATTTGTTACTCTGCAATGTTTGCCTTCTGGAGAAACCACTCTGTGTCCCGAGGCCCTGCTTCTGGGAAGTGTCTGAACATCACTTGCTGATGGGAAGTAGAGATTAACTTTTCTTTTTGCTTATGCACGTGCAAACTCTCGCTTTTCCTTTGTTCTTTTTGCCTAAGTGCTTTTATCTCAACCTATGAGTTGTTTTCCATCTTATTCTCTCCCCTACCCCACTGGGAAGGGGAGTGATAGAGCAGAGTAGTGGACACCTGGCACCCAGCCAAGACCTAACCACTACACACTATAAGCATTTTAGAGATCTTGACATTTTCCAAATTGTGGAGCATGATGTACTAAATGAAAGTATATTGATACATACTACATAGAGAACAAAAGAGGCAGCATCATCTGCCATTGTGGAAATGTAGTTTTCTTCTAGATTTGGATTATCTTTTGTTAATCTGGTCCCACCTGAGCCAAAAAGATTATGGTAGGTCTAGGAAAACAACATAATGACAACGAGGTATGAAGATACCTGTAGAGATTATATAGGCCAGGATCCTTAGCTGGGGAAGAGAAACTTTATAGAAGAATATATGGGAGTAGGATAGTGAATGGCATAGGGAAATTGAATGGGGACTGATTATTACTTTTCTTTACAATATAAGAACTATAGGGCGTTGAAGAAAACTTACAAGTAGACATTTCATAAGAGAAAAAGATCATTTTTCAACTGAACATATCTCACCTCTAACAGAAGGTGTTGTGATTGAAATAAAGAGATCTAAAGGTGATTAGATAAATTCGTGTAAGACACAATCATTGAGAGCTACCAGTCACAAATCCGTAAATATAACCTCCCACCCAAGAAGTCCCTAAACCATAGCTTGCTGGAAGATCTACTGGTATTCCAGAGGATTACCAGACGCATGTCCAGACTTTGCATAATGTCCCTAAAGAGCTGCCCTCTCTCTTGATGATGACCCTTCATTCTCAGCACTCAGCACAGCCAGTCATGCATTCTCAAGGTTTTTTAGGCAAGAAGCTCAAGAAGAAATTGTTGTGGGAATAATGCTTAAGGGCCATAAGAATTTACCTAATTTACTAGATCTTCAGTGTAACAGACATTAGGGGAACTCCTGGTTCTGTCACACTGATTTGCTATAATTTTCATACGCTCAGGATGCAAAAAGTACTTGAGGTTTTTTCCTTCTATTTCAGATTTTCACTGTTGCTACTTTGTTCACAGGGAGGAAATCCAGGAGAAACGCTGCAGATTGGGAAGTAGTGTAATAAATAACTGAATGACGAAGAGCAGAAAGGCTAGAAAAATTTAAACTATACATTCTCACATACATTTCATCTGTCAATATCATCTGTGACTTTATATTTGGGAGTAAGAACTCATGTAGACGTGTATATAAGTCTAGACACACACACATATACCTCAGATTCTCCTTTTTTGCCCTGTTTGAAGAACAAGGGGTTCCAAGAAACACACAGCTCGGGTTGTAACACATGGTAAGACTAGAAAAGGGAGAACATCTCACCTGGAGATAACACAGCACAAAGTCTTACGCAGGCACTTCCACCACAGCCTGAGTGACTTTTTGTCCCTCATGTGGGGATCCCCATTTCCACACCCATGTTCCCATATCTCCTTCACCCACCCTGCCTAACAGGAAAGGCACTGTGCATGCAAACCAACACAGCTGAAGACTGGGACCGTCCTTTGCAACTTTGCAATTCCTGAAATCACAGCAGTGGTCACCGTGAGTTGGTGTTCTTTGCAAGACACTGACAAGCAACAGGAGAAGGATTTAAAGCAAGGCAAGCAGGAGAATCCCCAACAAGGCTTTGGAGTAAAACAGAGTCCTTGGAGATTTCAGAGAGCAGACTGTGTGAGGGAGTTGCTTTCCTAAAGATTTAAACCTTTTCTGCCTTCTTAAACTTTGTATGTGCAGGAAATTCCTGCACTGATTTGTGCAGGATTTATGAAAAACGCAACTCAGGTCTCTAGAGAGACATTCAGAGAAGGTTTTCTAAGAGGAAAAGCCTACGCAATGGAAATGAATGTGCAACCCACTCTCAAGAGTGTTCCACGCTGGTCTGTACCGCTGGACACTGGTTGCACAGAGGGTGCAGGGCTGTGGGTTCCAGAGCTGAAAGCAATCATCTCTCCCAGCCCAGACTCAGAGGCAGTGGTACTCAGTATTTAGAGCTCTTTGGGACAGATTTGTGCCCACCTGGAAAGGATCATAAAGCCCAGGATCATAAAACATTCCTTTGCTTTACCCAGTCATAGTTGTTTGGTTTTAGAGGAGATGCTAAGCCTCTTGGAAAACTAGTACTTCATAGTACCTTATTGTGGCCTTGGCCTGGAGAAAAGTTTCAGATTTTTTCTTTTAATATTCTCCATGATAGTTATCTGCTTAAAATGCAGATGAATTTATAGAAGTTGATCCCACCTGCAATAGGAGTCAGATAAGAATAATTGCTTATTAAGAACTTTTGAATAGTGACACACAAGTTAGAAGCAGTGAAGTATTCTGTCATCAAAGCAACAGTGAGGCAATCAAAATTAGTTTTGGAGCTATGGGACAGAAATAGTGTGATCTGAGCTTTTTTTTCCAATGGGTTAAGCTAAACCATAAATGACTGGCTATATAAGCGAGAGTAGTGTCTTTAGGTGCAGGGACATGGTGCAATGACAGTCTAGCAACTAATTTTCTCATTAGTGTCCTTTGACAGCAAATTTCCTATTTATGCAATGCTGGCTTGTCCCAGTCTATCACAACACTGTTTTCCAGGCTCTGACAGAAGTGACAGTATGCTAAATGCTGCTTTTATTCTGCAGCTAAAGAGGGGAAAGAAACATATAAAAGCATGTCATGGTTTCACAGAGATATGTATTTTATATTCACTCATATAGTGTAAACAGCCTGTTTTGCAGGAACTGTTCTAGCCTTTTCTTGAAAATATTTTCATTTACCCTTAAGCTATTTCAGCTCCCCACCTGTGAAGCTTATAATGAAGATGTGATGCTGGCACCTAGAATGTAAATACTTTGTATTAGTCTGTAATTCTTGTTCAGAATGCTTCTTAAGAAGGCATCTGTTCAAATGAGACGTGAAAGTCTGTAATGCAATATTCCCTCTGTGAATAAAGTGGCAGAAACATTACAATGAATAACCAAAAATGGGGGGGGGGGGGTTTCCAGCAATCCAGTTTAATAGTTTCTTCATGTGTTTGTGTTTATACATCAAACAAACTTCAAACAAAACAAAAAAAAAGAAGTAATATACAATTCAAGAAAATACCCAAAGCTGTTACAGTTTTGGCTTCCCCTTTGTTGATTTACAGTTATGTACAAGACTGTCTTATTTGCAATACCCAGTGAAGATTTAATGATTTATTTACATCAGCTGGTGCCTTTCACTATGCAATGGAACTGTCTCCTTTTGCCATTTACATTCATAGTTGCAAGAGCCCACATTCAGGTGCTATTTATGGGTAGGGTTAAGAAATGGAACGAAACAAGGCAAGATTCTCACTGCTGACCACAAACATACCTCTGAAATACCTCTGATATAGCTGAAGGACGATTCCAGCACCTAGTGCACTGGTATAACCATTACATCAGTCAGCATAATAAGGCATCTCCATTGAGAATAACATTCCCAGTCATGTCAGAAGGAGATATATGTGAGGTGAAGGAATAATACATTTTAAGGTACAGCAGACAAAACTTATCTCTGGTGCTAAAGGTGCAACTTACTTCTCCTGTCAGACACCCCCTCAACAAATGAAGACATAAAGTATGCTGTCAGTGTGTGGAGGAGAATATTTTACAATTCTTCTTACACAAAACATAAAATTAGAAGGGGAAAAAATTATTATTTTATCATAATATGCAAACTATGAGGAATCACTGAATAATTTGGGTTGAAAGGGAGGTAATCTGCTCCTAATGGTTCAAAGCAGGGCCAACTTCAAAGCTAGAGTCAGCTTTCAATGTAGAGTAGATTGTTCAGGGCTGTGTCCAGTCAAGTTCTGAATATCTCTGAGGATGAAGTCTGCACAACCACTGGGCACCTGTTACTGTGTTTGACCACCCTTATTGTAAAAAAAGCATTTCCTAAAACCCAATTAGGACTTTTACCTTGACAGCGTAGCCTAAGACTCATGGAATAAATCATAATCCTTCTATTGAAACAAGAGTTTTACAGCATCTCTAAACTAAGTGTGACAAGCATTATTCTTTCATATTTCAGAAGGAATAGTTCATTTTCTGATATCTAATCAGTAGGTTACCACCACTTGTAATATTTAATAGCTTAAATCACAGTATGGTGTGGTTATACAAATCAAGATATGTACCGTCCATGGTGGTCAAGAAATCAATGCCACAGCTGCACTTCCTCCCTCTGCCATAAGCCCAGCGTTTTGTAACATCACACAGCTGTTGCAGAACAGCAGGTTTGTGAAAGCATGACTAGATGCAAATTACACAAAAGGCATTAGGGTTTCAGCTTAGAATCCTCTCAACAAAGAGGAAAACTGTTTGTTTGGGGAGCAAAAGTCAGGACTCTGTTATAGCTACATGTGCCTGAGGTTTTGAAATCCCTGTTTTGCCACTGTCTGTTATGCCTTTTGTTTATCAAACTTGTTTTGTCTCTCCCAAATTGAAAGATGCAATCTACAGTACAGCTTCCTCCAGTAACAAAAGCTGTTCACAGCCAAAAGGCTTTTCTAATGTCTGTGCAAAGGCAGCCATTCACTCAGCCTTTCCATCTCCACAAAACATTACAGGATTATCTGGAGGCCATATATCCTTTGCTTCCCTAGCCCTGGCAACAAAAGAAAACAGACAAACTAGGATCAGCTCAGACTTCATATTCAGCCTTAGAATCCACCCATGGTACATGTTGTTTCACAGTGATAAGAACACATTTAGCCACATATGACGGAGTACTGTATCCAGCCTGGAAAATCTCATGGTAACATTGGCCTCTTATATAATACACATTTTATGACTGTAACAGTCATGACTGGAATATAAGACTGCTGATATGTGCATGTATATTGATCATAACTGCTGACCAAGGTGTGTGAAGCTTGATAATTGGAGCTATTTCTCTGACTTTACGTCTTCAGAAGGAAATGGCAAAAAAAACCCTGATAATTCTGGGCATGAAAATTAGCCATGCTTGTTTTAATCTAGAGAGAGAAATAACATCAAAAGAAACACACATTGAGAGGCTGGTGGGTTCATTCACATGGCAGGTCTCACTCATTGCATTTAGCAGAAAGAAAAAGAAGGTTTTCGCTGTATAATTCTCTTATAAAATCCAATCTTCAATATGGTAAATGAGATTCAAAGTATTTACCCCCATAAAGCAGATGCACTGAGTAGCTCCTACCACCAGCACGAGAAAGATGTGTGAAGGGAAAGAAATGTAAAATCACATGTTAAAAAATGGTTTCTCATTGCTGCAGAAATCACGACAACTGAATGGAGAAAAATTCTATAGGCATTTCAGCAGAATTACAAGATGTAGGAAGATGTTGCGTCTCCATTATTTTCCTTGGCTTGGTTTTGTTTTCCTAATACTTGTTTGATAACCCACAGACCATTCTCAGGCTATAGCAGCAAATTATCTCTTTGAAGGTCTTCCTCATTTCCTGGCTACGAAAAGCATAGATCAAGGGATCGACCACCGAGTTGCACATGATGAGAATGAGGTACATGTTGAAGTGAGACATGAAGCAAACACAGTAGAGGTTTTGAGGGCAGGAGATCATCAGGATGAGATGAAGGAAGAATGGAGCCCAGCAAACAATGAAGATGCCAAGAAGCATAGTCAGAGTGATGGCTCCTTTCATGCTGGTTCTTTGACGGACAGAGTTGTACCCAGGCAAAGCAGCGATTTTCTTCACATGAGTACGAGCCAAGAGGAACATATGGATATACAGTGAGACCATGAGGAACAACATGGTAAAAAACATAGTGATGAGACAAATGACCACATAAGTAGATTCATAATAAAGAATGAAGATAATGCCACAGCCCGTGCAAAAGCTCCAGATGCATGCAATTATAAGCCCTGATCTTTTCACTGTCATGATGTTGTGATAGCGTAGGGCATAGAAGATAGTGATATATCTGTCTACTGCTATAGCCAGCAAACTGCACATGGAAGCCACCACAGATATGCAGATCATGGAATCAAAGACATTGTCTATATGACGGACAAAGGCATCTTCCATAATGAGGTGTCTATTGTTTATTAAGTATATGGTTATGGTCTCCCAAGCATTAGACACACTAACCAGCATGTCAGCCACTGCTAAACTGCAAACAAAAAAATACATGGGTGAATGCAGGTTCTTGTTCTTAACTATTGCACATATAACTAAGATGTTTTCAAGGAGGCTTACAATGCCCAGAGTTAGGAACACCTCAGCTGCGATGACCACTTGCTCACATGGCGATGACTTGTTCTTGGCAGTAGGCAGAGTGAAGTTGCTACCAAAGGCACTCAAGTTTAGTTCAGAAACATACAGCTGAGAGGACGTGTTCATCTCTGGGAGCTAACACATTCTGTTCCTTCTGAGGTGCTTGCCAAGGAGTGTGTTAAATACATTTTCCAAAAGGCAAAAGATCCTGAAAAAAAAAAAAAAGCATGACAATTACAGGCAGAAGTTGACAAAATAAATATCACCCATTTTTATTTAATTTGGCTTGTACATATCCTGCTTCTTCCACACCATTTTCCTCTACTGATTCTAAGTTAAACTCTGGTTGGCTCAGAAATATTCTACCCATCCTTACTGGGAAACTAAAACTACAAACTAATGAAGAGATTCATGCACTCTTTATTCATAGTTTTGTGTATTTGATTTGGTCCCCTGGAATACTTCCCCAGAATGCCCTGGAAATTCTGCTGAAAAAAACCAATAAACAGTTTTCGCAGTCCCAGCTCTTAGATCCCAAAAATTCAGGAGGATGTAGTATTAGGTTCAGCAGAAAACGCTCACTTGAATACAATATAAAGAAGTTTCAATTATTGCCACAATAAAGAAGGGAACATTTTCAGTAAAAGATTTAAATGCTTTCCTGACCTTTGTACCTTTAAGTTGGCATGAACTGTATTATAAACAGCTTATCTGTGCAATATTAACATGATCATCTAAAAGCATGGTATTAAATACCTAACGAAGGCAAATCCATACATTTCAGGACACACTAAGATTACAGGATCAGTCTGAGTAGAATTCGATTATAAAATAAATTTTGTCTTCCAGATCAAGAATATTTCATTCAATGTATTTTTGGTAATGACAATATTCAGGGAAAGTTGTAAGCCATTGGATTTTTAATAAAGGGAACACTTAGGGCTGATTGTCAGTGACTTATTGCAAATAAAATTCAAAGCATATCATGCTAAATAATTTTCTGCTTTTAAAAGTAGCTTTTCATTTGCAATCAAGAATTAACTGTACCTATTTACCAGAGCTGCTCCTTCAGCTGCTCTTCCTCTTCATCGTCTGCAATCTTTCCTCCAGAGAGCTGAAGTTTCAGCCCCCCTGACATCTGGGGCTGGAGACTCCTGGGTGGGAATAGATGAAAAAAAATAGAGGGAAAGTAATGAACAAATCCATTGAGTCAAAGCCACGTATAAATTACTTACTGTGCAACTGCCTTTTTATAGACTCCAAGCAATAATGACTTCAGTACTCAAACTGTGGCTCCTCCTCCCCTTCTTTGCCCCTCTGGACTTCTCTTTCCACAGATCTTGTAGCAAAGGCTTGGGTTTTTACCACCATCTAGCGGTCTTCCCCTGTCTTTCGAACTAAACGGTGAATCTGATCTGAAATTCATTATGTGCTGTCTATAATATTAAATGGGAAAATGTACAAGGCATGCTCCTTTCCAAAACCATTTCCTTTTTTTGTTTGTTTTCTTTACTCTTACTAGTGCACTGACAGTAAGTTCACACTGCAATAGTACTCCAACAGAGGTGTGAACAGAAGGCTATTATTGAAGTGGGAGGTGTTTTACTGTTATAAGAATTTGCCTTATATTCAGTTTTGTTTGGGGTTTTTCTCAGAAATAAGAACCCACTGTTACAAAACTCAGCAAACATGCAGTCAAAGCCATCACGCTGCTAATAGAAGATATATTGAAACAATTTGTATTAAAAAAAAATTGAACAAATAAACTGTGTTCTGTCTCCCTTGCTAGAACAGAGATTTCCATGTAGAAATGAAAGGAGTGCACAGTGTATCATGCCAGGAGCCAGGGCTTCCCAAGATGGATGTGAATTCCCCCAGGGGCCTAAGAACTGCTAAACTCAGTGCTAAGTATTCCAATGGCTGAAGTTCCTCTGTGGATCTGGCAGTCAGGCAGTTGATGCTCCTTCTGGGCTTTACCCAAAAGATGCAAAATCAAAAGTGCAAGTCTTTAAGAAATGGTCTCTGCTTCAGGATGCAGTCTGGGGAATGCAAAGCACACACCTTCCTGACACTACCAAATGCCCTTTGTGTTAGCTGCTAACCAGACAGTCAAACACCATGCAGGATTTGAAGTTAATTTGACAAAGAAAGTTTCTGCTTCTCCAAATCACCACGCTTCAAAAAATTAGTGGGTTGAGGTTTTTTCATGGTGTATAACACATTTTTCTTTAAAAACCACCATCAAGAAACACTAGCTTTATTGTTATATCCTGTACCATTTTTGTATGCAGCTAAAGTTTATCATTGAAAAGCAGATAAATCCCCACTTCTATTTACTATGTTCCACAGGAGGTTACTCTATTGTTACCAGTGGCTAGCCCTTCACTCTAGGGATGCTGAAACACCTGGACCACTGTATGAAATATTTTTATGTACAAATAGTCCCTGCACCAAAGGCAACAGTGGAAAACATTTTTATTATTTTGAGTAAAATGGCTCCTTTAGCATAATGCAGTTATAGTCAGGAGATGAACTTTGCCTGTCACTTCTCCCCAGCACTAGAAAGAGAATTTAGATTATCACAAACTAGAAGGTCGCAAACTATGCTCAAGTGCAGCTGTTAAATCTGAGTGGATAATGCCAGCTAGTGAACACACACACACTCCCTGCTGTATCTCACCTGTCTATGTGTCAATTCTGAGCTCACAGTTCTTTGCTATGCCCAAAAGAGGAGAATAGAGAGGGTCATCTGCAAGTCTCTTTTTGTTCTTTAATGTAAGTCATGCTTTTAGATAATTTACCATGATTATCTTTGGTTATCTTTGGCATAACGTTTGATTTTCCCATTGCAGATCCTGGAATTCAGGCACCTAATAGTAAAATTTTACTTGTTTAGTGTTCTTATATCTAGCAAGAACTGTGCAGACATTGTGCTCTTTCCACTTCCAATTACTTCTCATACAGTATCCTACTTGGTTTTTGTTGTTATTACATTCTCTTGTTAAATTCTGTTCTTTACATTATAAATTCCTCTGCACGTTCAGTTTAAGAAAGTTCTCTGCAGACCAGTTTAGCTGCCTTTACAAAAGTTTTCAACGTACCTGGTAGGGCTCAGTAGACCAGCCAATTACAAGAAATAATTTACCCATCAGACTGGATGGTTTGGCTGTTATCCCTTAGAGCAATGCCAAGTTTATTACCTATAAATTATGAATCAGCATTTGGATTCTTGTTCCACAAGCCAGACACTGCAGTTGTAAACCTTGGTACAAGTGTCTATGCTAAAAAAATCTCCCTTATTTACAAAGCTTGCAGAAAAATTGTCTGCCTGGAAATTGAGTAGTGGTATAGGTGGGTTTGGTTTTTTCATGTTAGAGGATGAAATGAAAAATTACTTCCCTCACCCCACTCCACCTCCAAAAAAAGGAGTTCTATCATTATATTGTTGCAGTAAGCAGCTCTTAAGTGTTAATCTTGACCAGCAAGTAGCTGAAGGGGAGCCCAATCAGCCCTGGGTGGAGGCAGGCAGTAGAGTTTAAAAGATTTGAAGTAAAGGGAGCAGATTTGGGATTCTCTTGGGAAGACTCCAAGAATGGCTTCCCAGCTGGAGGACTCCTGAATGAATAGGCTTATCTTTCAAGTGTTCATGATCAGCTCCCTTCACCTTGAAGTTTCTTTGGGTTCCAGGAAAAGAGATTGAAAGTGCTACACAAAGGTATCAGTGAACAGAAGAAAGAAGTTAAAGAGGATCCTAGCAGAAAAAGAGATGCCAGGGCCTGTTTCTGTCCCATGCCAATCTTTTCAATTGTGAAGCAGTGAGAGAGAGCAGAAGCCACTCCAGACACCTATTTGTCTCTCAGGTGTCATCAGTGTGGGAGCTGTGACAATGTCACTGGCAGCAACAGCCGGGCCCTGCCTGCTGTCAGCACCACTGGCCAGAGCTCCCCTTCAGCTCCCCTTCACCCTGCACATCCTCTGGAACTACACTGACACGTGGGTCATGTCACACCACATCCACACCAGCAGGGAATTGTGTGCCACCTTCATGACAGGAAGACACTGATTTTATCAATAAATGGATAAATGAGGCCAATGGACGGACGTGGCCCCAAAGAAGTTTCTGTAGAAGAGCTAGTTACATTCAGATGTGTTCTTGTATTAATCTGTCCTAATCTTAACAGGCTCAAAGAGTGTTAGCAGTGTTAACACAAATCTGCCAAACTTGTCTAGTGCTAACACATTCTAGCAATTCAATTCCTGTGTCCTTCTGTAGCTATTTTTATCTATTTGATGAAAATACATTTGTTCTTCATAACATATCTTAGATTGGTTCTCTTGGCCTATTTACAAAATCCCTCCTCTGCCTACTTCTTGCCTATGCTGTCATTAGCATAACACTTCAAAGCCACAGAGGATCCTTCCAGACTGCTGTAAGAGATAACCTGTGGATCACCAAAAGGAAAGATCATGGCCTTCTCTACATTTGAACCACATAACAAATGTTCTCTAATTTCACAGACTGAGAAAACTATTTGTCTTGGCCCCTGTGCCGAGTAGCCTTGTCTGAGCCCCATCAAGGTCCCCACTCTTACCTCCTTAGCATTACCAGCCAGTTAGCCTTTAGTAAAGACAGGCAATTAGTTGAGATTTAAAAAAAAAGATGTCGTTACTCCTTGTCCTTAAATAAAAAAGCTTGATGAAGTGATGACAGACTGTTGGTAGTTCAGTCCCCTTGCCTGTCCAGGGGATGGATGAAAGCCTAAAAGTTGGGCTTTGCAGTAAGCAGTGGCAGTGAATACTTTCTTTTACATCATGACTCTAGTCTTCAAATCAATATTTGAATTTTTTTTGCAGAAAGATAATGAAGACTGAAAAAAGACATCAAAATATCGTGCAAACTGTGCCCTGTTAAAGGGTAGCATCAGCCATACTTAGTATGATTGCCCTCGCACTTTTGACTGTCAAACCTTTCTTCTGACTTCTTCAAAATGTTTTGAGATAGTCTCTCAGTACCTATCAGTGAAACTTCTTGCATTAGAGTAGAAAGCTGAGAAAGATGCAGTACAATAAAAAAGGCATTTAAGAAAGATATATCCTAGTAACCTAAAGTGGATGATGTTGTAAGCAGCCTCCTAAACTGTAAAAGAGTGATAGGAGGTTTAGTAACCATCATTTTTATGTGCCACTAATTGGAGCCAATTCCAGTAATGAATCACACCCCCAGCATTTTATTACAGGATGGGTCAGAAGTACAGACCTGCTGAATCATAAATAAGTGCCAGCTGCAGTCTCCACAAAGAACAGATAACCAGCAGAAGACTGTAGAAACTTTCTGACAGAAAAGAGAGTTAATTCAATAGTCTGCAATAGAGCAGGAAAAAGAAAAAAAACAAACAAACCACTTAGCAGGTTCTTATTTGATACTTCTTTCTGGGAGGACTGGCTGATGCCCCAGAGTGATGTGAAACCTTTAGAGGACCTCAACAGGTTGGAGAAAGGGGCAGAGAAGAACGGTCTGAAATACAACAGAGGCAAATGCAGGGTCCCACACCTGGGGAGGAATAACCCCATGCACCAGCACGGGTTAGGGGGTGACCTGCTGGAAAGCAGCTCTCTGGAGAAGGACCTGGGGGACAACAACCTGTCCATGAGCAAGCAGTGCTCTCGTGGCCAAGAAGACCAGTGGTATCCTGGGATGCATTAGGAAGATCATTGCCAGCAGGTCGAGGGAAATGATCCTGCTCCTCTACTCAGCCCTGGTGAGGCCTCACCTGGAGTGCTGTGTCCTGTTCTGGGCTCCTCAGTACAAGACAGACATGGAGCTCCTGGAGCAGGTCCAATAGATGGCAACAAAGATGATCAAAGACTAGAGCACCTCTCCTATGAGAAAAGGCTGAGGAAGTTGGGTCTATTCAACCTGGAGAAGAGACGAGGGGATCTCATCAGTGTCTATCAGTAGCTGAAGGGTGGGTGTCAGGAGGATGGATCCAGGCTCTTCTCAGTGGTGCCAGCAATAGCACAAGAGACAATAGACAGAAATTGATGTACAATATCCGGGAAGTTCCACCTGGATATGAGAAGGAACTTCTTTACTATGCAAGTGACCACGCATTGGAACAGACTGCCCAGAGAGGTTGTAGAGTCTCCCTCACTGGAGATATATAAGAACTGTCTGGATGCAATTCTGTGCAATGTGCTCTAGGATAAGGCTGCTTGATCAGGGAGGTTGAAACAGATGACCCCCTGTGTTCCCTCCCAACCTGACCCATTCTGTGATTCTGTGAAAGTGTTTCTTGCTAGACCACAGAGAATACTTAATGTGTCTTTATTCATTAGTATAATTTTCAAAAATAAGTGATTAAAAGGACTACTTCAATTACATATTGTGAGACGTTTCATGTCTCATTTCTGCAAGCTTATCTGGCAGTATGGCAGAGGCAAACATTAAGAGCATATTGTTCATTTGTTTCATATAACGCTTGTGCATGAGAATGTCTTTTTTTGGACATGAAATGCTGCTAATTTGTTGTATAATTTGGCTCCTCAGTGAGTCTTCAATGTTTGAACATTTTAACTTTGTTAGTGATCACAGGCAATTCAGTGAAAGCTGATGTAAAATATCAAATCTTCAAATTACATTTTAATGTTGAGCACAAAAGCTCTAGATTTTACTTTACAGTAGCATAATACAGCATAAAATGGTTTGGTTGGAGGAGACCTACAACAGTCATCTAGTCCAATTGCCACTTCACACTGACAATTCCCCATTTTTCCAGCCCAGTTTTTAACACCAGTGTTAGGTACACATTAGCTGCCAGGTGGATCTTCCAGTCACCCATTTACCAACATGTATTCACAAGCAGATCATTCTGCTGCGGGCACTATTCTAGGTGTGCTCCAACATTCTTTTCCAGGAAGAAACAGATGACCTTTTCTGCAATTTTCTTTATGGGATCTAAAATGCAGCCCAGCTTAAGACATGTTTTGTTCCTTTTGGGACCAATGTAGGGCTCTCTGATTTTAACAGGCCTGCCTTGTGGTGACAGCCTACCAACCATTTCTTTCGGTTCAAGAAACGGAGCTCCCCTTTCAATGGCAAAGGTCTTTTAAAGGACTGTGCAGGCCAGCCGTGATCCACTGTGAATCTCACCTGAATCACCAGCACATGGCCTAAACACTGAATCTTAACCCTCCCCAGCCTGATGAGAGACCAACAACCACACTTCTGCCCTAGGGTAAGGTTTCACACAATCCCAAGATACACAATCCCCCAGTTCTAAAATTCAGGCTTTGCTCTTCTGCTGTCTTCTCTCATGGTGCAGCTCTGGCTTCTGTTGCAGCTTAACTCCACCCTTCCTTAAGTTCCATTAAAGTTGTGAACTCCCTGGTTTAGAGTTTGTGTCTTCATCATGGAACAAACGTGAACAAACACTTGTACAAACAGATACTGCACAGTGTCTGAGCATATTGTTGCATTTACATTAACAAATAAAAGCCAAGAGAATAAAAACACTAGCAAAGAACAAACCTTCCAAACACAACGTGCTGTGCTTAGATCATACTTTCCTACTTTATTTTAGTAAAAAATAAATATTCAAATCTACTTTGAGTATAAAGAGGCACGCAGTCCTTAGAATGAGTGGCAAAATTCTGATTTCTGTTTTTTTAATGAACTTCTGATCTACAGAGATGCCTTGAAAAGCTGCTCACTTCCCTCGTCCTTCAAGCCAGACAAGCACAGGAGCACAGCATGAACCCTCTCCTGGGTGCATTGTGCTCCCCATCCTGGCCTTGCTGCTTGGATGGAGCAGAGAGCCCTCACAACTCAGTGTCTTTTTGTCCTGTGCTGTCTCTCTAGTCAGTTGGTGGCATTTTAGCACAGCATGAGTATGGGAAGGTAACAAAGAAGCTGAAAGAAAACTTCAAAAAGATGCACAGTGAGAATAATCATTAATTCACTATCTCACAAAGAGACATTGCTACACAGAGAAAACTGCAGATGCAGTCATGTGGGCATGCTGCTCCCATCAAGTGTAAATATCTCTAATTCAAGGCATATGATAGCTAGGCATAGATACACATGTTATAAAGGCAATTTCTAAGAACACCGTGGCAGCAATATCAACATTTGTCTCCCTAGAAGTAGTGTTCAGTGCTAATATAGCATCTCTGTAATAATATACAGGTTCTTTCCTCACTCTCTGTTCAGCTACTTTCTATTTAATGAGGTGTCTAAGTGCACCAAAAATGAGAATTAAATAATAGCCATTTAGCTCAGAACTGATTTTTTTTCTGTCAGTCCCTCACTACACTACATTTTCTAATCTTTCCAACAATAAAGGCTTGTAATAAAGAGGGGTTTTTTTAATGTCAGAATTTGTTTTTAATCAGTGTATCCTAACAGAAAAAAAAACAAGCAATATTATTTCAGAAGTTGGAATTATTTTTCTTCTAGCATTCACCTGCTAAGGAGTGAAAGGGTGGAATATTGCTATGGCTGAAATTAAAGTTGTCAAAATGAAAAAGGCAAATTATGTTAGCCAGGAGTAAACAGAGTTGCAGAAAGAAAAGTAGTTCAGTAACTGAGTCTGAACACAGAATATCCTCTTCTATACTGCAGTAACCAGTGCATGTAGTTGTACTATTAAGAACTTAAATCAATTTACAATAAAACATTGTTCTCAATGACAAGCTGTTTACTGACCTGCAAAAATCAAGTGACTCTTGTGAGCCCCGCCAGATTCCTGGAACTTAAAATTTCAAGCATCATTAATCCCTAAAAAAAGCAGGAACCATGTGTCCTGCTGTACTTAATGTCTAATTCAGTATTAAAAGTGAAGCAGAACCTGAGAAAAGTCTTGTCATACTGATTTGATGAGGCTTCTGATATGATGCACCTTTCTGGCTTTCCTGAGCTTACAAGGTGCCTGGTTATAAAAGAAGATCAGAAGATAATTTCTTTTTGGCATGTTTTGAAACGTGAACAAAAAAGCCTTTCCTTTCTCTCCACACACACAAACTAACTAACAAACAAATAAACCACAACACAAGAAACAGGGTATGATTTTGGAAAGAGGACAAGCAAGCTCTGGTTCTGATGAAAATTCACCCAGAAAGCCCAGCACATGGATAATCATTCAGGCTAAGAAGGATGGCAGATTTGTGTCTCCAAGAAAACACTTGCTATTGGATCAGCTGGCTAATCAATTTCTGCAAGAGCTAAGACAGACTATGCAATGGTTACTCAACTAAATTACATTTCTTCATTCCATCTCTAATGGCAGATAAATAAAAAGAAAAAATTGCTTCGTGTCTACAATTTTTATTACTTTCTTTTGTTGAACTCTTCATTAATTGCAGGGTGGAGGTCAATGCTGGCTAAACATCAAAGCCTTCAAAATGGTGAAAACCTGCATCCTTGAAAAAGTGACCTTAGTGCTTATTAAAGATGTTGAATACCTAACATGCTCATCAAATTCTATGGCTAATTGAAAGCAGGGGTTGGAATATTTTCATTTGGGGGATGAAAGACAAACACTTCAAACTTCTGAGGGAAAAATGTTAAGCTTTAATCTTAAGAAAAAAATCAAACTCAATTTTTCCTGTTAATCTGTATTTAAGTTGCCAGCCTTCATGGCCTTTAGGGCTGATGGGCAGAAAACTCAAGCACTCTTCAAGAAAATCCCTAGGGAGTTGGGAGGGGGGATGCAGTTGTGCGGACACTACAGCAGAACCACGACAGGAGCGCCTGTTCCACACGCCCATGTGAGACACATGGACAGACTCATCGATGGAGCAGTAGTTTGGTACCACAAAAGCAACATGAGAACATCTGGTTCTGGAGGCTACACTTGTGCTCCTGGTACTCTCCTGTGTACTCTCCAGTGTTGCAACAGATGGCTAAACAGCAAGGATTGCACTTAGTACAAGTACATTAATGTCACTCATGTCATGCAGCTACAGAACATTGTTCTGATTTGCAAAAATGAGTATCCAGAGATTTAGATCAATTAGAACAATCAGGACAAAAAGAACTTGCAACTCTCCTGACTTTTCTCCAGAGATTAAATTTGCAGGCAGAGCAAGTTCACGGGCTCTTATTCAAAAGATGAAACAAAAGGAGCCTCATTTCCAGAAATGAGAAAGAAACTTGGTCAGTACACATCTCATTTTTAGGAATAGAATTAATATTGACCTGCAGGACCAGCATTATCAAGTTCAATGCTACCATCATTTCTGAAAAACAGGAAACACAAAGTATACTTCCCAATACAATCTGAATTCAGGTTTAGTAGTAGGACAGTTGGAACTTTGTTTTAATACACAGTGAGAAACAAACTAGAGAAAATCAATTATCTCATTGAGTGTGTTCCCTTAATTTCAGATTTGCAATAAAGTGATATTTTTTGTGCTGAGTTAAAATTAACTGCCACTAATGCAGTGACAATAGCCATGAGAAAACAAAATGGTAACACATAGTCTTCTTTTTCAGATTTACAAAAGTCTATTCTCAGCAGACTAAGCAAGACTAGAAAAAAAATTGCAGTGCTTCTCACTTAAAAATAATACAATTAATTAAAATACAAAGGCAAATGAAAGTTTACTATTACAGAATTTATAAGAGAGATAATTTAATCAACTAATGAAATTTCCACCTCTTCATCTTCATTAGTCTTTCTAAAAGGCAGTAAATTTGCAGTAACAAGATGCAAGGAGCGTCTCTTTAAATTATTTTCAGATTAACACAGCAGGCCTGTGAAGTGCCAGAGAATAACAAGAAGGCCATGGGAATTGCTTGGGAAGACATGTTCCTACAATTTAGAGGATGCAGTGAGAAGAAGTTCAGGACACCTGATTCTCTGGAAGAGATATATTTTTCTATCCTGATGGTTTATGCTGGATTTAGCACACAGTGTAGAGTTTATGCCCTACAATGGGATGATGAATGCCTGACCTGACACAGAGTGAGAACAGGGTGGACAGGCAATAAGCACTGCCCTAAGGCATGCCACTATCAAGTTAACCTATCAAAATTGTGTAAAGACATTTGAACAGCTGAATTAATCTGTATTGCATCAGAGCTTTGCACAGCCACATTCCTAACAGAGGATCAGAACATTTAACTTTACTGCCTTTTCAAACTGCAGCTCCTACATCCGTTCCAGCTGAGATTCTTGCCAATTTTAATATTGCAGGCTAATGTGCCAACTACTTGCAATTGTGTTAATAAGGCTTTTTTCATGTGAATATGTGTCCACCACAAACAGTCAATAAAACCAAAATACATCAGATCTTTACCTTTCAGCCCTGTTCAAATTTTTTTCTCTATTCTCTCAACTCATTTTTTAAATTTTATTAACTTTTGATTATTTGTGTTTCTTGAAGTTGACCTACAAAACCATTGAATTCTTGAATCTTGTTTTCCAAAAGGCATTTCAGAACAGATTTTCATTAACAGCAGAATGATTACTACTTTTGAGATTCAGGTCATATGTTTGGGTCATTAAGTATTGACTTAAAGGCTAACTCCACCAAAGGAAATCTTTGCCAAACCACAGCCTTAAACACAAAAAGAACTCTGCTAGCTTAAATGCTCTTCACAAACAAATAAAATAAACATAATTGACCTTAATTGTTGATGTGTTTGCTAACAAACTACGTCTGTTAGCAGGAATACAGACGCATAGCAAATGTTTTTTATCTACTGAAGCGCAGCCCATTAATAAGGGCGAGAACTTGCTCAGATTAGCTGAGGGAGCTAATTAGTAGATGAGAGCAACGAGGTGGCCACCCCCAACAGAAGGATGGAAGTGATACCTGTCTTCCTCCTCTCCTGACCCAGACCAAATCACAGCATTTAGCTGCCTGAAAGCCCGTATATTTATTTAAGAGGAATAAAAGTTGAGTACTCTGAGGTTTGCTGGTGTTTCTAATCCAATGCTGGTAAAACACATTGTCCAGGGAACAAGGTCAATAATACCAGGTTCTCCTCTCTCAGAAGAAGGTTCTAATGACCAGCTACCATTAAGACATCATGACTTACACTTGTTTGATCCTCTTCCCTATCCAGAGAGCTCACTTTGGTATAGCTTCAACAAAATACCATTGCCTACAGCAGTGTCTTAGACGAACAATTCATGCTCCTTAGGAACTGGGAGGCTTGGAGTTGAAGCTCCTGACTCCAAGGGGGCCTGTGATGGAGGCACCACTGCCCTGAGTGAGCGCTTGGTCCCCAAGGCTGTTCAATGAGTGGTAGGCACCTCTTTCACTACTCAAGGCTGTATTTACAGGGCTCAAATGCAGCCTGATGCTATATTTATTTCACCTACATCAATCCCAGTCGCAGTGTAACCATGATAGAAAGTGGGCCAGACAGAGCACAGAGGTTAGAAGGACAAGTTCTAGCTTCCCTTCCTGTACCAGGACACAGGGCAGCACACACCAAGTGAGTGTGCTAGCAGGCCAGGAGCAAGTCCAGGAGCAAGGCCAGGAGCAAGGCCAGGAACACTAAGCTGTAAATAATATTCCAAAGCCTTGAAGGCTGGGAATGCACACAATCATGACAGGAAGATCAAATTCCATTTCAGATTCTGTCATCTATTTTAGAAATGATATATCAATGAGAGATACGACATCTCTGCCAGGACAGTTTCACCTGGCACTCCTAGTTGTACTTGAATGGGTAGAGATGTTTCTGTGTATAACATCTGTCTTTTTGCATCTGTAAATGGTCTGAGCAGTACAACTACACCTCCAGCAAGAAGCTGTACCACTGTCATGTAACTGATGGCACTAACACAAAACACGCGTCTACATGTAAGCCCTGGGTGAAACTGAGAATTTGAATGCTCACACACAATCTCTTAGAGGAGAAATGACAGCAGACCATTTCTATTTGCTGCCTGAAAAAAGGCAGGGCAATTATGAGAGCAAGGCTCTCTGCCCTTGTTGACAGCTACAAAAACTTTCTTTCAGGTCTGATGCTGAAATCTTCATTAAAATACACCACCTTTTTGCATTTTTTAGAGAAGTTGCACTCTCATATTTCTCCCTGAAAACAACTGTTATATCTAAATAACTTTTTGTGTGAATTTTTAGTACTAATGGCACTTGATTTATTGTTTACCAAAAAAAAAAGTAATACCACTATTAACAATTAATGCTTCTTTAACATGCTTCTTGCTGGCAGCCAAAGGTGTTGCTTATTCACATGAGATTAGGTTGCGGTGTAAGAGACATGCAGGAGCTGAAGCTCACTGAGGAGTGGATTTTCATCTCAGTGCCTGCTCAGGAACAGGACAGGGCAGATATTCAATGAGATTTTATCACCCACTATATCTTCCAGTGCTGTGGGTGAGAAAGTGAGCATCGGTCTGTGGTCCCAGGCAGAGGGGGAGAGCTGCGGGAAAAAGTTTGTTACAGTGCAGTACAGGGTTGCAGAGGGATGGGGGGAAGCAGACAAACAAACATTACCACTCATTTTGAAAGTCAGAGTCCTGCAGTTAATGAGAAAACTTTTCACTAGGGTCTGATTGCTGCTATCATAATTTTTTTCAGGTTTTTTTTTCAATTTATGCACCTGATAGGGTATGTAAAGTGATACAAAGTAGTGTTGTATCTGTGCCAGGAGCAGAGACACATGTTGAGAACTGATCATTGCAGTGGGCTGGAGAAAATGCTCAGACAGTGGAACGGGAGCAGGAGAAGGCCGGAATCCCTGAGTGGTACACAGTACCTAAAATGTCACCTGTGTTTTTCTATCAGGGGTGAGAAGTTAAAGGAACCCATGTAAATACATTCCACTATCCCCAGTTTTCTTTAATTGATCCAAGCTAAAACATCACTTCATTAATTGTTTCTGTTTCTATTAGCATTTGGGAAGCCAGTGCCCTCTGCTTGATCCGTAAAATGAGTGGGCTTGTTTCTTAGTAATAACATCAACAAACTAATAATATTTTGCAAATTCCAAGCTTCCTATTAGATGAAATTCTACTATTTGCTTTCAGTCAGGAGAAAAGCTTAAATAAACAATATTGAAGTAATTTGTTACCTTCTAAAACCACAAAAGTCACATTGGGATTTTACTATTAAAATACAGTAAATTAAAAATTAGAAGACTTTAAGACAAAATTAGCTGAGCAATGGAAGATAGACATACTTAATACATTTACTTTAAGTTGTGAATTAGTAGCATGTCTAGTTCAACTGTTAATGGCAGAGAACCTAATGACAGTGACCTATCCTCACACAGAAATACTGATTGATTTCAGAGGAGGCAATGGAAGCTCTCAGAATATCAACAAGGTGCAGCTTTAATGAAAATTCTATCCTCCAGCTTTTCACAGGATCATTCTACCCAATCTTAAAAACACATAATGGTAAATTTGGCCATAAGTAGTTCAAAACAATTTGTTTCCTAATATGACTTTTTCTCTTCAAGGGCACTTTGACCACAGATTAGGAAACTGTAAGTTTCAAGGAACAGATTCAAACAGATGGAAGACAAATATTGCACTGAGCAGGTTGCTGTGACTTTCAGGTCTGAGCGACGCCTTGTCCAGAAATTCACCCCCTTTGCCTCTCCTGTTTCTTGGCTATTATTAAAGGTCACCACAGCAGTATTTTACCCCCAGAAGTTACTGGAAGTTGCCTTGGCAAGCAGTTGTGGAAAGTTACTCAAAACCACATTGATGATTTAGGTAGGGTTTGATATCCTTGAGTACATGTGGCTGCCATTATTGCAGTGTGGAATTGTAAAATTGGATTTTCTCTTCAATGGTAGGTTGTTTCACTGGTGTTGAAGAGGTAATACAGATCTTCTTCCTCATCTCCATTTTAGACTATACATTTTTTGTGGTTTAACTCCAGCTGGCAACTAAGCACCACACAGCTTCTTGCACCCAGTGGGACAGGAGAAGGAATCGAACGAGTAGAAGTGAGAAAACTCATGGGTTGAGATAAAGACAATTTAATAGGGAAAGCAAAAGCCACAGGAGAAGCAGAAAAGGCCTTGACACCCGGCAAGTGCTGCTCAGCAATAATGAAAATGTCCCTCATTTATCAACACTGTCGCAGCATAAATCCAAAACACAGCCCCATACCTGCTACTATGAAGAAAACTAACTCTATCCCAGCCAAAACCAACAAAACAATCCAATGGTTTTCTGCTCAGCAATTTCTAGTGAATATATAAACGTGACAGAAAAAATAATGGCTGCTTCTCTTTTCTCTTAATTGTCTTTGGTTTTTTCTGAACATATAATAAAAAATTATCCCAGCCTGGCCAGAAAACTGCTTCTTACAAAGTCAGCAGTGAAAAAAGGAATATTTCTATTCCTGAAGTTGGAAGAGCAATGAGTAAAGGGGTATCAAGGACAAATTTTCTACAAAACTGCCTACACCACTGTAGTTGGCACTGAACTCAGGTTGCCAAACTGCCAAAAAACCATCTAGCTTCTTCTCTAAACTTATCAAAGGCGAGAAACTAGGTGGTACATTTCAAACAGCTACAGTAATTAGCACCTTCTCCATCCCCTGTTAATTGCCTCCACAAAAACAAGAGTCATAATCATGCTGCACTCCAACTGTCACTTCGTTACACTAATTGCACAGCCACCAAATTTTGAAAGTTAAAGTAATGCACTGATAAACAGAATCCTCAATATATGCCACAAGTGTTTAATTGGGTCTCAAGGAGGCAGAAACTTGTGCTGTGTAGTTGTGATGAAGTAGATCACTGTAATGGTTACACGTACTTGAGAGCAGACGCGCCTGCAGAAGCTGTGAAAAATCACGTTGTGTTACTACTCAGTAGATGGAGCACAACTACACAATATAAAGGTAGTCACCAGCAGTAATCTGCCTATAGCTCTGTAACCTACTTGTTTTGCCATCTCTGAAAGAAGAGGATCATAGACTTCCAAACTTGCCTATCTTGCTATCATGTTACTCTTGTTGCATGGTACACACTGCTGTTCATATATTAATGTGCACAAATAAATTTAGCAGCTAATGGAAGAGGCTTTATATACTCATTATTACTTGCAGGATTTTAAGAGGGACCTGGTTTTCAAGGACTGCTGAACACATCATCTTTCAAAAAATTGGACCTTTTAATATTATTTCTAGTAAGGTGCCTTAAAACATAATTTCTAAAATCAGTAACTTTTTAAAATTCAGCTTAGTTGTACTGTGATGGGTTGGCCCCAGCTAGCAACCAAACACCCACCCTGACACTTGCACTACTCCCCTCTGCTGCGGTATCTGGAGAAAATATCGGGAAGGTTAAAAGATTCATGGATCAAGACAATGACAGTTTAATAAGAAAAGCAAAAGTGTTGTGCACGGGCAAAGCGAAAAGAATAATTCATTCACCTCTTCCCACTGGAAGGCAAGTGTTCAGCCTCTTCCAGGAAAGGTGGGTCCCAGCATCCACAATGATTACTCAGGAAGACAAACACCATGA
The DNA here is from genome assembly GCA_013400975.1 of Atrichornis clamosus. Lineage (NCBI taxonomy): Eukaryota > Metazoa > Chordata > Aves > Passeriformes > Menuridae > Atrichornis > Atrichornis clamosus. The sequence goes on along the minus strand of WBMZ01000455.1, from coordinate 521 downwards.
CAAACAGGACAACCTCAAATGTCCTCCCTTCCTCCTCCCTTGCCCCAGATTTTACTGCTGAGCATGACATCATATGGTATGGGACATCCCTTTAGTCAGCTGGAGTCAGCTGTCCCAAGTGTGTCCCCTCACACCCCTTGCCTACCCCCAGCCGACTGGCCTTTGGAAGAGTGGTTTGGAAAGAAAGTCATGATGCTGTGATAGCACTGCTCAGCAGTGGCCAAAAGACTGTTTTAGTCACAAATGCAAAGCACAGCATCATACAGGCTGATATGAATTCCATCCCTGTGTGCCAGCAACAAAAGATGGTCTGGTCTCTTTCTTTGTCCTACACACACAAACACACACACACCCTTGCTGTCTCTGATGGGCAGTGTAATTCATCCTAAGATAAGAACATCATTTGGGAATTGCGAAGCAACAGTCTGGACAGTTGTGTAATGAATACGTTCCAGAGATGGGGGAGCTGTGAGGATTGCAACTGACATTGGTACACTTGTGTCATGGTTTGAGCCTGGCCG
>WBMZ01000453.1:0-129613 GCA_013400975.1 Atrichornis clamosus | reverse complement strand
CCGCCCGCCGCCGCCGCCCCCCGCTCTTGAAGTTTGCAGGCGATTTCCTTTCCAGCCCCGGCCTTATCTCGGCCCGCACGTTGCCGCGCGGTGACTAATAGCAGAATAACATTGTCTCGGGATAAAATAGCGCCGGGGCTGTTTACCCGCTCCATGGGGGTTCGCTATAAAAGGGCGCCGGGGACCGCCGCGCCAGCCAGACGCGCCGGGGCGCACCGAGCCGCGCCACGCAGGGCACCCGCCACGGCGCTCCGTCCTTACGCCGGGAGACACTTTCTCCGCTTTTTTATCGTCTTTTATTAATTTTTCCTGTTCCCCCCGCTTCTTCCATCCAACCTCCGCCGCCTGCTATGGATTATTCCCACATGATCGTCTCGCTGCTCTTCGTGCTTTGCCCGGGGCTGCTGCCGGCAGGTAGGTGCCGGTCCGCTGCCGCTCGTCCCTGCCCGGGTCCAGCCCTACGGGGGGCTACGGTGTCGCAACCGGGCTCCGTGTCGGCCTCCGGGGAGGGTTGCCCGAGGGATGCTGCGGGAGGGGATGCGCGGGTGCCTTGCCTTGCCTTGCCGCGGGTGCTGAGCTCTGCCGCTCCCTTCCCGCAGCCCCCGGAGCCGAGGTGGACGCCGCGCCGCCCCCCGCCACCGTCGCGCACCGCCGCGCCCGGCGCTGCTCCTGCTCCTCTCTACTGGACGAGGAGTGCGTCTACTTCTGCCATCTCGACATCATCTGGATCAACACCCCCGAGTGAGTGGAGTGGAGGGGCTTCGGCAGTCCCCCAGTGAAGGGTTCCCCTTTGGTTAGGAAAAAGGGGAGGGAGGTGTGAAGGGGAAAATTAAGAACCACAAACCCCCTGCAGAAATGGGAAGGGGAGGAAGGAATAGTTCTTTGCACAGTTTCTGCTATTGCTTTAACCCCCCACTCCCACTTTTCTGACGCATTTAGCAACGAGACTGGTCACCAGAAGAAAGCAAGCAGGATTTGGCCACCTAGATTAAGCAGATAGCTCCTAATAGCCCTAAAACACCTGCCTTCCTAAAATCTGGCCAGGAGTATTTCCTTTGGGTTCTGCTCAGCAAAGGCTGCAGGATACTTTTCACTGTGAATCAGAAGCAGACAAAATGCCAAAGGCATGATTTTGCCAGCCTGAATTTGACCGTTTTTCTTTCAGACAAGTTAGGAGGCTGAAAAGTGTACTTTGACACCGGGTGACTCTAGCTGCCTTTTACTGCTCTCTGCTGCAAATTAATGCGACCCACGTGTTAATAGGATTATGCACAGTATCCATTTCTACACTCACCTCGGCAAAAAGTAGTGAGCCAGAGGCTCACTTAATGCTGCAAACACTAATTCTGGTGATTTGTTCTCCTGCTGGATTTCTTCTGAGTGCAGAGAATCTGTTTCTCACTTTCATTGCTTCTTTCAATGTTGGCAGTAGCCAAAGTTCAAAGAGATGAGGTTTTATTGCTTTCTATTGCACAGGGAGGCACAGGAGCCTTGTGAAATCACAATTAAAAGGTCATTATCCTTGTCAGTAGCCATGCTAATGAATATGTTGCAGGATCATCAGAAGCATTTGCATAGAAATTGTGACTAACAAGGCATTCCCAATCCCACAACCTTTACTCATGCAATCAATGCCATTGATAGGATTGCCAAAAATACCCCACAGTGTTTTGAAGCCACTGAATAATTTGAATGACTTTCATGTTTTCTCTTTGATCGTAGGAAGACTGTTCCATATGGTCTTGGAGGCCCTTCTCGACCCAGAAGGTCACTGAAGGACATGGTGCCAGAGATGCCCGCTGAACCTAGCAGCAGATGCCGATGTGCCAACCAGAAGGACAAGAAATGTCTGAACTTCTGCCAGACAGGAAAAGATCTCTGGTGCGTCTCTTGTTGCTACTCTTTAAAAGGCAATGCATGTAAAAGGGATAGATTGTGGTGCACTTACTCATTTTGGCACTTGCTGAGTGAATAACCTCCCCAAAGCCTTGCCTCCTACCTGAGTGCTCACACTGCTATGATACATACTATGGCTTGGCCCAGAAAGATTGCTTTATTACATGCCTTGAGAAGTGGTTGATGAGATGCCTCACCTTGCAAACTGCAGACTTGGCTATTTTTTAACAGCAGCGCCTTTCCACTTTTAACAGGGCTCAGTCCACAGTGGAGAAAACCTCACGGCACCGCATCAAAGCCAGCAATTGCTTTGGACCCAAATGCATGAACCGACAGCTTGTTGACAGCAAGAAAATCAAGCGGTGAGTTTCTTCTCATCCTATTGTAGTTCCCCGGAGCAGCAATAGAGAGCACAGTTCACCTGCTTTCAGGTCATCGTGAGCTTCGCTGGTGATTTCAGCTTGAGAGTTATGAAGGAATCAGTGAGGATATTTTGAGGGCTTTTCTTCATGCACTGGGATTTTAGCTTGTAAGGACATGGGTGCTCTGCTCAGCCTGGCATCCTCTGCTTGCATTCAGTGCTCAGCCATATGCCCATAGAAAAGTATGGCATAGAGAAGTTTGCCAGTACTAAAGAAGACTCTTTAGTGCTATTTTCACAAGCAGAACAGGATTTATGGGAGCAGGCAGCCTGATGATTTTGGGTAAGACCTAGGCTCTGGAAGTAAGTTTTTGAAAGTGGGGCCTTCTTGCTTGATTACTTACTTACTTGGAAAATGCACCCATTCATTGGAGTAGGATCAGGTTTACCTAAAGGAAACAAAACAAACAAAAAAGAATAACACTGGAGACCTCTTGACTGGATACATGCTATTTAAGGAAGTCTAGGGCATTTATTTTTGAGTGAATATTTTAACTTATTTTAGTGTTTGCATTGAAATTATGAATACAATATTTCAAGTGGCTTAAGTTAGCCTAGTTCTAAGAGAGGTATAGCAATCAGCAGTTTATGAGGATCCCGTGGCAGAAATCTAGATTCAGGTTTATTTAATCAAAAACTAGATGTTTGTGCAGTGGAGATGCATCCTCACTATTACAACAATAAATGTATATTTCTTGGTTTTGCAGGCTGGAAGCCATTGGTAACAGTATCAAAACTTCCTTCAGTATCGCAAAGCTGAAGGCTGAGCTCCAGAAAGGGCGAAAGCTCAAACATAACAGGGCGAACCAAAGGCAAAGCATCTGGGAAAGCCTGAAAGCATCCTAGTGGGAAGATTACCTGAATCTTTCTCCACAATGCTTGCTGACAAAGCATCACCAAAACTCTCTCTTGATTCCAACATTCCACGATGGCGAAGGGCCCCCCTGTCCAAGTGTTTGCACAGAGAAGCAAAATGCGAAGGAAGTCCTGTATTTGGAGATATTAAAACAAAGTATTTCATCATTTTGGAATTCATATGGATGGGTAGAAGGGCTGAAGGGAAATCTGCAGTAGCATACATGAAAAGCCATCTGTCTGAAGAAACATTTGAATACTGCTTCTGGAATGTTACCCATTGATTGAGCAGCTTTCAGGGTCTACATCAAAAACATCTTGCAAGGAAGACCTCACAGATATGCTTATCAAGGACAGAAAGCAAGATCTGAGTGTACAAACTTCAAAGCGAAGAACTCTACTTTTTGATTAAAATGCAAAAATGAATGCCACAGTGCTACTTTAATCAGGACTTACTGCATATATACATGTCTACCTCGCGTACTGTTTGTTGCACTCCTGCTAGAGTATTTTTACACCTTGTTATTGCCTTTACTAATCAGCTGCAACCCTTTGCCTTTTTTCAGAAGTCTAGTTTACTTGTACAACCAGAGTTATCTGAATGGGGGTTAGGCACTCTGGTTGTTTGCATAGTCAAAGTCCTTTGGCTTTGGATACCAAAGGACTCTTCAATATAAAATAAAGTTAGAGGACACTACTAAGTTTCCCATAACAAGGATATTTGGCCAACTGAAGTTCTAATAATAGAGTTTGTTGTGTCTTACATGCTACCAAAAATGCACTGAAGTGGGAATGTACCAGAGGCTGTTGTGAGATTTATTCAGGGCCTTGTTTGGTGGCAATGCATTGAGACAAAGGGTTGTTTTGAATTAAGTCAAAAGGCTAATATTGGGTGAATGTTTATAGCAGTGAATTTGTTCACATTGTTGAATTTGCTGACAGGTTGAATCTTATGTGCTTATTTTTGTGTCTTGTATTTATATTCACACAAGTTCTTCATTATATTTACCATGTTGAATACACATTGAAGTAGGCCATATTGGTCTATGCATGTTTTATGTATTTCTGTATGAAATTGGGAAATGCTTTATGCCTATCAAGGTAAATATCTTCAGAAATAAATATTTTTAATTACTGTATTGGCTTGTTTTTCCTTAGTCTGCAGCTTCATGATCGTAGAGGCAGGTTGCCCCACATACAAAGCTGACCTAGGTGAAGTGTGTGCCTTTCTGTCAGACTACAGCAGTAAAACTTTGTGCCAGATGTGAGACAGCAGATGATACTTGTTCTAACTTCAAGCTTGCTCATCAGATTTTCATGGCAAACTATGAAATGGCCAAATTAATTTATCCTGGAGCAGTCTTCTCACATGTCTTTTTCACCCAGTAGTACAAATTCAAATGTTGGATGCACTGTAGCTTTAAAATACGGACCGTGAGGGTTTAGGTACAGATGAGCTAGAGGAGAAAATGCACACACTGAAAAATTTGTGGGCTGTATTGTTCTAGGCAGTACTACTTGTTACCGTGCTGTACTAAAAGTTTCAGCCCAGCCCATGCAAGCTACAGATGGAAACTCAAGGGGACCTAAGACTGGGAAAAAATGGATAAATGCTAAATTTTCATGTCTCCAAACATTGGCCTTAGATGGTTTTATCTGAAAGATGCTTAAAGCAAATAAATGGATTTAATAATCTCTGATCCTGAAGAGAAAAAAAGGTATAAGACTACTTGCTGAGGCAAGAGAAAGGGCAGGTCTATGCACCTGGGGGCAGATGAGGGGTAGCATGGTGGGTATGTGTGTTTGGGGAGAAGGGAGCAGGGAGGGAGTTGTCCTCCTTCCACAAGCAGGACAGAAGGTCTGTGGTGGGAGCATTGCCAGCAAAGGGGGCAAAAGTGGGGACCTCTGCGAGCACATTTCCCTGTCAGTGGAACAGCGAGTTCTGCTGTTGGCAGCAAACTTCCTTTGGGAGGTTCCCGCTTGCTCTCCCCACACGTAGCTTCTTATTGCCATCCCTACAGCAGGGTTCCCTCTTGAACGTGGGCCACAGCAGCTTGCTTTCCCATGCTCTGAATGAGAAGGGAGAGCTTTTATAACCACAGTGGGAGGATTCATCAATATTTTAGCTGTTTCTACCATCATGACTTTTGGTTGAGTTCACAAGGCAAAATTAATAGCCCTGCTCTGAAGTGCTACAGAACTACACCACCAAGATGTGACTGCTGGAGACAATCTCTGTTTATGTCACTTAGTCATGATTTCAGGTAGCAGCAGAGGATGGACATTCTCTAAGAAAATGGGGTTTGAATAAAAAAAATTACCCTTTTGAGGCAATTTGAGAAACTTTGCTCCTTTTATTATTTTTACACACACACATATATATATGTATATATAACTGAAAAGCAGGCAAATAAGTACAGCAGGGTAGCTCAATTGGTTAAAGTAGATAGGTTTTCAAAATAGTTTTGCTCTGACAATACTGAAGGACCACTTGAAGTAATGAAAAGAAACCTAGTTCCCATTCTGATAACTTGAACTAGATTACGTATTTTCCCATGGTAAAGCTAAATACAATTATCAGTTATACTCTCTGATATTGAGAGGAACTAAATACTTATGAAGCCATTAAAAGTACAGCTCACTGTATAACTACATGAACTCTCTAACAGGCTAAATTTTTGTATCAGAAATGTGTCAATCAATCATTATGGGGTTCAGAGTCATCCATGCAGATGTGCAGGTGTACCCAGTATCTGCCTTGTACACTTAGGCAACGTTGTGACAGCACGGTACGAACTAGAAGGTGATGTTCATCTTCCTTTTTAACATCATTCTCTTCCTCCAACTTCATATCATCATTTCCTTCATTGGCGTAATGGTTGTCTCCTTCTTTGTCTCCAGCAACAAGACTGCTTACTCCTTCATTTCCAGTGTCATTGTCATGTACTTCCACATTCATGCCATTGTTTTCTTTGTCCTCCTTCGAGTCAACATTGCCCTCTTCCTTTTCTTTTCCTTTCTCCTCTCCCAAGGTCTTGCTGGTCTGGTCCTGGCCGATGCTGTTGGTTCACAGCTCCTTCTCCTGCGGCTAAACCACAGCCCCAAGAGGAGCAGAACTCCGGCAAGAACCCAGAATTGCCACTGCTGCAGAGCACCAAAGAGCAGGTCTCCAAGGGCCTGGCCCTTCTGCTCCAGGGGCCCCTGCTCCAGCTCCCGCAGCAGCCGAGCCATCTCACGGTCCAGCAGCTCCTTACGCTGCTGCATCCGCTGGTGCGTGGCCTCATCCAGCTCATCCCTGACCGGTCGGGGATACTGGATGATGCTTTGCACGAGCATAAAAATCAGTGACAAGAAAGCCATGACCTGCAGGCGGTCACACAGAAGGGGTTGAGTGTGGCCGGGATGGAGGAAGCTAGCGGGGGATGGGAGCCACAGGGATGTGGCAGCAGGAAGGAGAGTACCCTCGGCAGCTGGCAGGCGGCAAGGCCTACACAGCTGCCCCAGCAAGCACCAAGCCCTGCCTAAGGTGCTCCCACGAAGGGCTGGGCTCTGGGTGCAGGGAGAACTCAAACCCTAGTGCCAGTTCTGTTCTGCTCCGGCCCTTGTCCAGCCCTGCCTCCCCTCTGCATGTGTGCTCACTGTTCGCCCAGGCTGTACTGGGGCAGCAGCAACCGCTGGGGCCATTTATAGCTGCCCCCACTGTGACTCAGCCCCTGTGCTGTCACACGCAGAAGAGTGCATCACAGGCCAGCCCCACTTGCCGTCCCCACCGCGGCTCAGTGAGTTCACAGTGGCCCTAGGCACCCAAAGCCCCAACAGCCACAAAGTGCAAACCCATTAACCAAGAATCTGGGAGCCCCAAATCTCTCCTTTACAAAGCAGGCAAAAGTGGTACAACCCCTGTCAAATACAAATTTGCGTGACATGACCAATGGATGCTTTTAGTATATAGGTGCAAGATTTATCTATTTTTGGAGGGGGACATTGTTTATTATGACTATTTATATTTATTACTTTGGAGGCAGGATGGCATATAGCCTAATGTTTTGTTACAGATTTAGTAGGAAATATTTCTGAAAGAAATTGTGGGTGCTTGGAGGATGCACAGGAAGTTATAACATCATCCAATCTTAAGGCCTACAATTCTTTACACCAGCACTGTCCTGCCTCACATATCTTTTGTGCAGACAAAGATGTCAGCATTTCTTTCCTGAATTAGTAACACTTTCAAACATCTGTTTATTAACTGACAGCAAGATCACTGAGGAACAACTTATGGCTAGCACGGTAGCATAAGATGTCGCAGTCCCATCCAAACTACTTCTGACACTACAGGTGGCTGATCAACAGCCTGGCTGAAGAATGGCCAAACCACTGGAATCAGGAAATACAAGCATTGAAAAGGAAAAAGGAAGGTCCTCTAAACACAGACCTTCTGAAGCTTAGCTCCTTCCACTAATGTGCTCTCACCCAACAACACATAAAGATGTGCTCCTCCTGACACTTGCTGGAATGGGCTTCTCTCATTCAAAACAGCCATTTCAAGAGAAACTCTACTTGGTATTTGATGTAGATGTGTCTGCATTTTGATGCCATCCTTGGCACAAACTTCCTCCCTTGCTTTTTTCTTACTGGAGATCCTTGGTACTGCATATGAGGGAGCTGTTTATGGGGAAGAGGTTCTCTGATGCTGATCACAGCACAGCAGGAGGTTTTAGCTCTCTTGGGCATCTCAACTTCTTTTCAGATGATCTCTCAAATAGTCTTTATCAGTTGAGTGCTGCTGGAGCACATAATTTCTGAGTAATCGCCTTTATCTCCACCACACATGACCAAGAGCTGGCTGCATTACTAGGTTTTCTGATCCATCATATCTAATAATAAATGCCTTATAAATTCTGCAGTCTAGATTAGGTCCCTATTTCACAGCTCTATGTCCTAAGTGGTACCTAGCATGGAGGCAAGCAGAGGAAGACAGGATCACGACAGCCACTGATCAGTCATTCACAGGTGTTAACATGAAGGAACAGGAGAGATTCTTGAATTTCATGGGCTAAGGAATGATGAAAGCAAATAAATGTATTTCATAATCTCTGATGCTAAATAGAAAAAAATTACAAGATTTAATTCATGGATAAAACTGAGTGGTTTGGGTTTTTTTTAAATAGACCTTTACAAAGAAATACAATACAAGGAATGTTATACAAACACTGACACAGTCACCACTGAAAATTTCTGAAATTGTTCTGGATTTCTTGTCAATAGTAATTTGTTTGCAGCATTTTTACACCCTAACACCCTAAGGCTGAATAAAGCCCATATCATGTTTCCTTCACACTGTTCTGCTATGTTTAGGAGCAATAATTCAGTGGGGAGATGACATTGCTGGCAGCCCTGGTCTGACAGGGGCACCCAGCCCAGGCAGGAGGAAGGAACTGGGAGCCCCAGTGCTTCTGAAGGGCAGGATGCAGTCCCTGGAGTCATCCTTTGATCTCTGCATCACCCATACTAACTGCTCAGGATGCGCCCAGATCAGTGACCTCTGTCAGGCGTGAAGAGACCTCATTAATGCTCCCTGTTTTTCCATTTCTTCCCCTACCAATGGTTGCCTTTGGCAGAGAAAATAAACAAGCAAGTAGTTGAGATGCTGTCTGTCACTCAGCCAAAGTGGCAGGCGAACAGCTGGTGTGGGATGTCCCTGCTAGGGTAGGGGCTCTGTATCAGCATCCCCATCCCAGTTGCTCATGTTTTATCTCCCAGAAAAGAACATGTGGAGAGGATCAGTTCTGGAAGTGGAGGGGCCCTGCAGCAGTGTCTGTGCTTATTAAGACTGGTTATCTGAATTTTGTAGGTGGCTGGCCCAAATGATGCTGTGAGTGGGCTTTAGTGGCCCAAATTCCTGACTAGCTGCTTAAGAGATTCTTGGGAGACCATCCTAAAAATAAACTCGTTCCTTCTAAGGTTTATTCTGTTCATTCCTGGACTCAAAACCTGGCTTCCATCCTCCTTTCCTTCCCAGTAAACTGCATCTGCTGCTTGCTCATGCTGCAGTTTTGTGTAGGATGGGCACTCGCTGGCCTTTTGGGTTAGACACGGTCCCCAGAGTCATTCAAAGTAAGAGCCGCACACAGCACTGAGCCTGAGCCACAACGCAAAGAGCACAAGAAGGATATGATGCCCTGATGGCAGGGGCTTGCAGGCTTTGGGAAGAGTGGCAGAAGCTGTTTTGTGCTGCCCAGCTGGCTTCAGGGACCCACTGGTGTGCAGCAAGGGTGGAAGGGGATGCATCCCTGCTTCTGTCCCCCACCCCACACAAACACACTATTTGCCTTCTGGCATAGCAGCATAAACTGCAGCTTACCCTGGTTTACATTAATGAGCTAGACTGAAAAATGAGAGTTTAGCAGCCTGTTTGTCTCATTGAATAAGCAAAAGGGAACATGAAGCATTTTATCTTCAGGCTGGCTCACATACAAGTACCAGGGTCTGTCCCAGAGGTTTACTCCTTTTCAAAGCTCCATGGCAGAGAGAGATTCAGTGACTTAGGCTAGAGCCCCTGGTGAGAAAAGAGAGGCATAGTATGTGCTGGGATTTATGGCACCAAACACAGAGCACTGTAAAAGTACATTCTTACTTATAATAAACGACCTGAGTGAAAAAATATTTTACCTGAAGCCAATGGAAACATTGTGCTGACTGCAGAGGCAAGGCTGCAGAGTCAAGGCTCTTGTTCTTCTAACTAGAACTAATTTCACTTCTCTGAAAAAGTGAACCTTTCACGACCATGATCTATCTCCTTTTGAGGTGACAAGTTCTTCTAATCCAGGATGAAATTTGAGAAGCATAAAGGGAAGCATATAGGAAAGAGGGACACCACTTTCCAGTGTGGCCTAAAATACACCTGACATATGACTGAAATTCCAGCTCACACCAAGATCAAGGAAAAGCTCAATTCCTGAGCTGTTATCAAAATATATCTCCCTCCTCTGATTTTTCCTGGGTTTAGAACAGCCGTTTCTGGAATTGTAAAATGTCTCACAGGAAAAGACAATTATTCTCTGAAATTAAGCTTGCTATATATTTTTATTCAATGCTGACTCTAATTCTTTCTTTCTCAGCTGGTTTATTTTCATTTTCTCTGGATAAAGACTGTTTTGACTATAGAACAAAACACGGTATACAATAAAACAAAGCTTTGACGTGTGAGTCAGGCTTCAAGTCAGGAAAATACTACAATGCTTCTGAAATTCTTTCCACCTTATCTACATAATTCTGACCTAATTTTTCCAGAAATGGCAACTCTAATCTGTACCATGTTATCATGAAATGTCCCTAAATAATTCATGCAGGATGTCCTAATGTTGCCTATAGAAGTTACCAAATACCAACCTCTTTGTTCATGTTTCCTTACGTTAGGACAAATTTAGCTACCACAACACATTTCTATATTTACAAACACAGAATGAGCTGGATAAACCGCTGTTTGAATGCTATCTGATGTTTACTTTTTTCACACTCAACTGTTTGCCTCTGTGTATATAAAACCATATCAATTTTGACTTGGCCTGCATCAAAGCACTATTATTAGGTTCCTTGGGTAAAAATCCAACTTCTATCCTCAGCCAATATCTTTATTTAATGTACTGTTCTTCCTTCGTGACCTAGGAAACAAAAGGACCGACTTTTTGATTAATTAGAGGAGAATGCTTGGAAGCTGTGGTGCTAAGTGTAAGTATGTAGAGAGACAGAAAGCTACAGATAAAGTACAAAGATAGTGGCAAGATCATTTTTTCTGAGGTAAACATCGTGCGAACGACATTTCAGAAATGTAGCCAGAATGAGTGTTCATGTCTTTCTTTATTTTATATCTCTGATCAAATCTGAGCTAGGTGAAAAATGATAGGGAAGCCTATTTTGCTCAATATGGTTAAACAATCAGCTGGTATGTTTTAGCAGTGTGCCTGGGACAAGCTCCTCTGCTCTGATCAGGTCAAGGAGACCTGAATTCTGCCTGAGCTCCACTGGGCCAGCCAACAATTCCCTCAGCTTTAGAGGCATCATTTCTGCCAGTACAAATGAGAGCAGAATTTGACCCCAACAGGCTTCCTTCTTTCTGGTATCACCACATCAGGGACAAAGAGACGCTGGTTTGCTGATGCTAGCACAGGCCTTTAGTGACTCTTGCTGTTCTTGGTCTGAGTTTGGAGGAGTTTTTTTGCTGTTTGTTCGGTTTTTTCTCCCTGCAAGCATTTGCTAGTAATAAATTAGATAAATATCACTTTGGTAAGCAGTGGGGCAGTTTGCCTCTGGCTCAAAAGAGCTGCATTCAGAAATGGATGAGCCCCATGGAGTTTGCGGTTTCATTGACCTCTCCAGCTATTTTGGGGGCTGCAGAAATGATTTGAGTTCATCAACTGTAATTCAAGCCCACACTGTTGTTGTTGTGTTTTTCCCTCCAAGGAAATAAAATTAAAAAAAAAATAAACCTAACTCTTTTTCCTAGCAAAAATGTATGTTATGTGCCAGTCACTAGAAACAAATCCAACTTCTAGTCTGGCAAGAAGAAAGCAGCACTGTATTTCGGTCATATTTATTGGATTTACATTTTCCTCTGCTTTCTCCATCTCTTTTCACAAACACAATTCAACTCAGGACTTGGTGAAGTGTCCATCGTGAAAAAAAGCTAGTGCTCTAAGAACATCTTGTGCAAAGGTAGCCACATGCATTGAATGTTTTGATGCACTAGAACGTCTCCTTTTGCCATCTTTCTCATCTTTCTTTCAGTCCTATAGTTGCAAGGGTTTGTCTTTATTTTGCTTCTAATTTTAATCTTCTCGTATTTCTAACAGGAGTATAAAGCAGTGATATTCACAAACTACACAGCAAACTAAAGTGGACAGACAAATTGGCCTAAAATGTGCATGCCATATTGTTAGCAGAAATGTGCTGGCCTTTAAGGTGTGTATTTGCCTGTGAGATGATTTCCCTTGAGTAGCATAAACAAGCACAGAAGAAGAACTATAGCATTTTGTGTTGGAGAGGTGCCTTGAGAGTGCCCTGCGGGTTTTTCCCTCATGACTGTACCTCTCATGTGACCTCAAAGCAGACTCTCTTTCCTCACTCATGGACTCCCCAGCTCATCCATCAGGCAGCTGACTTAATTATGCTACAAGGCAAGCAGGGATCAAAGAACTCCTGCTGCTGAAAAGAGGGATCATCGCTGGGCTCATCAGAGCCTGCCCTACTCGATGCTGCTGCCAGTGTGCCCTTTGGGGGATAGGAGACAGGGTGGCTGCAAGATCAGGGGATCAGTCACCTGGAAATGGAAAGCTCCCTTCCCACAGGGCTGCAGGCTCACCACTGGTAATGCCATGAGGGCTGCTTTGCCATGCCAGCTTCTCTTTCCATAGCTACCATCTGAAAATGACCCCACAGGTCTTATCAGTACCTTATAGCAGATTCTTTTGAGAAAGCGTCTCAGCTGGGAGGGCTGTCCAGTCATCGCAGCTTCCCTATGGATAGACGAAACTGGCATTATTCTGGTGAGTTTGGAGGAACACCACTGATTTCACCAGCCCAAAGGTTTTAGTGTATCAGTCATGCAGCAGTTACCTACAGCTATGAAACCCCCAGACACCTCAGTGGAGGTCCATGTTTCTTCCATGTATTCATAAGAATATTTTCTTAATTTTCCCAGAAATTTTACTCCCCTATCTCTCTAAAATCTTATGACTTTTCCTGAGGACTTGGCCTGCTGTTTTTCCTTCTGGATCTCTGCTAAACATTATGTCATTCTCGGTACACATCCAGCTGGACACTTAGCAGCTATGTGCTTTCCAGTGGCTTCCAAATGTGCATTAACGCTGTTAATTTAATTTTACTTCACCCTGAGTCTGCTCCATCAGGAGCACAAGGACATCTTTCACCTGGCTGAAATGCAAACAGCTCATGAACACTGTCCTTTGACCTGAATTGGCAATAGATTATAGATTGCTGGTTCCGGTGTTGACCCTTTAGGCAAGTCAGAAAGTTGGCTAGATATTACTACACAGTAAAAATTTATTCTTTGAACTAACCACTTTCTGTTGAGTAATTCTTTTTCTCCACAGACATTTCTATAAATGTCTATACATGCACAGGGGTCAAGTTTCCAAGCAAATTACAGTCTTTTATTTTTCTTTTTGCACAAGCATTTATGTACTGTCCCGGTGACCAAATGCAACTTTTGTGAGCTGCTTCTGTATGAAGCTGTGATAGTAACTGTATTTTCAGCCTGTGGTCTATGAACATTGAAGAACTGTGGAATATGATTAAGGAATACAAGTTTATATGTGCTTTACAGCAGCCTGCATATGCAAAATTCCTGGAACAGTTTCCAATTCCACTGGAAATTTTTTGGTGGCCCACATTAAAAATTAATTAAATCGGTGGTTATATATGGAAAGTAGGTTGGAAAAAAAAGTTGCAAATTGAAGCCGTCAGCATAGAAAAGTGCAGAATTGAGTCCAGCCACATAGCAAATAAGAAAGGTACTGTTCTTAAAAAAATGTAATTGTATAAATACATTATCAGGTGTGTGCAATCAGGTACATCAGGGAAATTTGAGGCACTTACCAACCCTGCATGTATACTTGTAAGCATGAAAATACGTGCACATGTTATGTATTGTATAGGTATGCAGGTCTTTCCAATGTTGTACCACATATTTTGGATCTACTTCCCATTGTCAGAGAAGTCCACAATCAAGGGGCTCTCTGCTTTGATATCTGCCTCTTTAATGCCCATTTAATCTATGGTGAGAGTAGCCAAATTCTGTAGGTGCCCTTGCAAAGGATGCTTTGCAAAGGGTGCAGGTGTTCTTAACACCCTTGTCAGGCACTGCTACACAGAACAGTTTCTTTTGCCCAGGCTTCTCATCTGTTCAAATCAGCTCATGTTGTTTACATGGATTTTTTTTTTTAATCATGAGGTCTACAAGGAGAGAGGATATTTGCCCTCAGTTTTCACTCTCTGGACAGCACAGTTGGGAAGCTCTGAATGGTTAATGGGCTAATTGAAAACAGACCACAGGTTTAAGTTGGGGTTTTTTTCTTTTTTCCTTCTTTTTGCTGCATTCCAATTTGTTTAGCTGCTCGGCAGGGATTTGACAGGGACATTGTTAAGGAGACAAAGAACCTGTGGCTGGGGTGACATTAGTGTGCTAAGAGATGCCTCCTTTTCAGCTGACAACCTAACCAAATTGGATCAGGTATCGGAAAGACTGATGGAACACTGGAGGACATGAAATATTTAGTAAATGAGTGACCTGCACATCCTACCTGGCCCTGGCTACAGTCACAACTTTGCAGGGGAGCTGATGCAGAACTACCCTTCTCTCTCCACCTGACAAGCTCAAACAACTGATAAATTACCAGAACTAATTGTTGCCCTGACAAACCTTTGATCTCTGGAAGAGTCAATCTATAAATTATGAGCTCTTTTTACATGTCACTGCTGATGAAGCTGTTGAAATAGCTATAAAATCAATAATCCTTGCTGTCTGGGGATCCTTTAGTTTTCTTCCATTTATTCAGGAGACAGTTCAAAGTGTCTGCAAATGCTCGTTTCCGTCTCTTCCCAGCATCCTGCCCAAAGAATGTCGGGCACTGCTGCAAGAGTGAGGCTTCATTAGGGAAGATGAGGAAAGCATCTGAGAAGCATGTCAGTCTAGATGAACATTGAGTAGGAAGCAGGACAGCCCCCAGATCTTACTCTCAGCCAGTTGGATGGTCTCTCCAGGAAGAGAAAATTGTTAAAACTAGGGCAAAAAGGCAAGGTGGGAATTTTTTGGATGATAATTAGCATTGTGGGGAATGGCAGCATCTTCAAGGTGACAGTGGAATAGAAATATCGATTATGGGTCCCAGTGTCCAATCTCTACAGGGAGATTGGCTGGTCTGTTTCTGAGGACATGCTGCCTCTCCCAGAGACAGAGCTCCCGACTGCCAGCATAGGTCTTCTTCACCTGCTGCCATCTGGTTATGGCACAACAGAGAGCTGGGGTACAAAATTCTGCTGTGGTCTCACCTGTGTGTGGCCTCATGTGGCCAGAGCCCACCCTACCCAGCAATGATTGTACCTTCTGGTTTTGTTCTGTACAAAGCTGTCTTTCCTGATCTGAAGGAACAAGCCAGTATTTAGCCAAATAGAGTGTCTATAGGTGGGATCTCATGTATAAAATTTGGTCCTAGACCTGTCCTGCAAGAGTGTGTCGTGAGTACCACATGATGGACAACCCAATGAAACCTCGTCCTGGGGCTATTTGAGCAGGCTGCTGGTGCTTTTACAGCAAACTCCGTTACAGAGCAGTCAGAATACTCCAGAGGTCACGTTTCTCTTACACAGCCACTTGATGGCTTAGTTTTTATCTCTGATGAGAGAGCACTAGCTAGAAAAATAGAACACCACTGCCCAAGCACATGCATGAAGCTGGATCTACAGCAGATGTTGACTGATGCTTCACTTTCCATTCTCCCCTGAAAGCTTGTACACAAATATGAGGTTTTGTAATGGGGTTCAATGTGGTTACTCCAAAGCCATCTGTGGCCTGGTCACCAAGGCTTGTCCTCACCACAAGCAGAAGAGGTGCTCCCTAAGAGTGAGATTCCCCTCTGACGTCCTCCAGACTGAGGAACACTTGGACTGGGTCACAGCATCAGTTACAGAAACAAATAGCTGAGACATTATTAGCTTTAACGAGCTGTTACTGAGTGAAAGAAATGGCTTATATAGTGAAATCCTGCTCTTGTCTAGGCAAATTCTTCACTGTCTTACCAACCTTGGAAGTACTCCAGACCTTCAGCCTATAGTAGTATGCAGGTAATCCATAGAGAGTTTTTTCTCCAGGTCACAAGGCCCCAGGGCTAGGAAGCGTGGTCTGGAGGACAGCCCTAATCACCACGTGTTCTAGGGAGCTACATTGTGAAGAGGCAACACCACAGAGGTGAGAATGGTGCAAGAGTGAAATGAGGCGAAGAGACTCAGTCTGTACAGCCTCTTGTGGCAAGTGCCCTTCTGACCCCAAGGGTCCCATGAAACTCTCTACAAAGAACTGCCTTCCAAAACAGGAAAGGGTCACAATAATGCCCCAAGATGAGCAGGGCAGGGTTATCAACCTGGTTCTCAACCTGGTATTAATTTAGTGGCAATTCAATACTGAGCAATTTACTCTCAGGATGCTATTCACCCTGAAATACCAATATGCTTCTCATCTGAGTAAAGGGTTTAGAAGCAGATGTATTCTCAGATTAGGATCTACTAAGAAGCAATGAGGGTGGAGCAAAGGAGAGATACAGCCAGGCTAATTTTATGAGAAATGGTTAAGTGCAAAAATCTACGGGATAGTCTCCAAGGAAATGAGATTATTCCCAAGATATTATGCTATGTGTAAATGTTAAAAGAGGTGGGTATGAGCTAGGAGAACAGGTTGACATGGAGAGGCCATAAATTGGATGGTGGAAAAAATACGCAGGAAGGATCTACTAGCAGTGTGGAGACATAGTGGGAAAAAACTGCCTGGTTCAATCCTGCCTAATTTACGTATATCATGGATACACCTGAACTGAAAGGAGTTTTCCTGTGGAGGCATCTCTCTTTCTACCTTGACCTCCTCCTTGTGAAGGAGCCTATGGAGGGATATCCACCTTACGCTCATGGAGTGGCATTTGAGGGATGAAACCATGCCAAACAGGCAGAAATTTATTCAGTATCTAATTTTCTTATGAGAAATATGAAATTCCCACAGAAGAATAGCAGAACAACTACTTAGCAATTGTTTTCCCATAGATAAACAGCAAACTTATGATATGTTCCTAGAGGTAAGCAGGAATCAGATGCACTGTAGAACAGCTGCACAAGAAACTGATGGTGCATCAAGAAAATAGCATAAAGAAAGTTATTGAGAGGAGACTCTCATCATCTTAAGCTGAGTTTCTAGAACAGGCTTAATTACCAGGAATTAACTCTAGGATATTCTGTGAAGGCAACAAGACAGAGGGAAGAAAGAAGCAAGAGGGAAGCTAGGCTGAAGAGAATTTGATTCCCATGAAATGTTGAACGAGGCTAGCCCCTGCAGCGTGGCCTACCATCCTCACACAGCTGGGCTGACTGAAGAGGAAGATATTACTAGTTTCGACTGTTATACTGAGAAAAGAAAAAAAAGTCCTTCGTGGTCTTTTCTGACTTAGTCAGCTATTTAAAGAACTTGTCACATCAAGATGTTATTTATATCTCTCCCATGACAATTTTTCATTGGGAAATCTCTGAAAAAAAAGAGGAAAGTAAGACAACTCAAATCACATTTCAAGAATAGAATTATCAGAAAATGGTAATTTCAGTGTAGTTAGAAAGGATGTAGAAACAGAACGGGAGCTCTTGATCTCTACAGTGTCACAGTACATGCCAGGATCTCACTGTAGATCAGTTCTCACTGTACTCACTCCCACTTTGAAGAAACCTTGTGAATGCATTCCATGTGTGACTACCATCAGAAAGTCAGACCATTTAGACAGCACTATCATTCCTTGACAAAGCTAGGTTAAGACTATATTTCAGTGTTAATTTGGCTGGTGAAAAAGTCAGAATGGGTCAGCTGAAGTTTGTCGATGTTGTATCAAACATACAGAAAAGAACAGGTCCAGGCCCACTATGCTCTGCCCTGAACTGTGTAGGAGATATCAGTGAATATTTATGCTCGCTTTGAGCCAGGTGGGTACTCAGTGAAACCTAATGAAGTGGCTTCCTGTGTTGAAAAGAGACAGCAAAGATGTGAGATGGGGCCACCTTGACTTGCATCCATTTCTCATTAATGTTTGACAGCAGAAGGTATTGCCTGCTGCAAAAAAAAAACTATTATGATGGAAAATAAGTGTTCTCCTCAGGTGTCTAATACAGTCAATTGCATGCTGCTCTCAAGTTCACTCATGTTTGTGTTTTGCAGCTTTGCAAAGGCACAAAGAGCTCTGCTGAGGTACAGGGAACTCTGTTGCTCCTTGTTTGCGGCTGTTGTTGAAAATGTTGAGGCAGAGTTTGAAGACTTGAGTAACAGGAAGTATGGCACTTGCTAGCAGTGACTTTACTGGTCAGGCATCACCTTCTAACACATACTGGTTAGGTGGTGGCCCTATCACTAAAAGCAACAAAATGTTGTAAGATAACAAACATGAACAGCATTCATGTCCAACCAGCCCAATTTCTGCAATGTTTACAACTATGGGAAAGAGCAGAAGAGAAAAGTAGACAGGGATGGCGTGGAAGTTACAGACTATGATTCCAGGTGTGTTATGAGTAGTCCAAGGTGCTAGAGATATATATGTTGGGTCCCCCAAATGATGGGAGTAAAGCCCTGCCCCCACTGTATTCTTCAAGCCCCACTGACTTCAGTGGGACTTTGGCCTGTGCAAAATAATATGAGGGATAACTTTTCATATGGGCTTCAAGAATTCATTAAACTGGGGTGTAAAACCACCAGCAGAGCTAGAGAGACTCAGCCCCACCACTCATAGCTCCCAAAGACAGGCACTATTGCTAAGGATTTATGTCACTTTTTCCCAGTTGCTGATACCAAGCCTTCCATACTCATCTGAGTAATGCCAGTATTTTTTCAGTGTTGATATAACTGTTTCCAAGTTTACTGATTTTTCTTTCAAGACCCTAATTTTGCTACCACAAAGTTAGTTTGTGTTAGGTTCAGTTTGCAAATAGTTCCAGATACTAACAAGTGACAGGGATAATCAGTTAAATTGAAAGAGAGATTTGAGTCTTCAGCCTTGCAGTGCAATGACACCTAAGATGTGCATAACCATATTTTTCTGGTAATATTTCAAAAAGTCTGTTTCGGACTAATTTGTTTGGGAAAGCTGGTTTCAAGTTCTCATTCTTCCTCCATGGTTTCACTTGGTTGCATCACAAAAGATACATTTCACTACGTAATTTTGCATTCAGACATAATGAAAACTGCCGTGCAAAGCTGAGTGAACTGAAATGCTTCTGTGTTGCATCTCCAACATGCAACGTTCTTATGGAAAGAGAGAACTGGTAAGAAATGGACACTATTGTAAAAGAAAGATTTCAGTACCACAGCCCATAATTTGGAACAAAGTAATGCTGACATAAGACATAAAAATATTTTCCATTGTGAATCAGGTGCCTTGGCCAAGTCTGGAAAGAACTGAATTCTTTTTCTCTTTATGTTTGAAAATGAAAAAATGTACTGTTATCAGGACTCGACATAAAAATAGACACGTTTTATTTAATGTGTCAGCACTTGCTTCTCTTACAGCTCTGCAGTATTCTGAGTGTGTTTTTTCTGACTTGCTAACTAAGTTTCCAGTGAAAATGAGTTACAACTCAGGAACTTGATATTCAAGGCTGCTAAAATTTTGCTATTTTGTGGTATATGAATGCACCATCTGTTCTTCCTAATAAGTAGCTATTTTTAAATTATATTTTATATGGTTTCTGCTGTTCTTTGATAGAGGATCTATGAAACAGCTTAGTAAACTCTGACACATCAGACAGAAACAACTTCAAAAGAGTTTTGATGTATGTTTCCCTCCAAATGCGGGAGTATTCAGTCACATTGATTTATTCATATTGTGTGTTGTTTAGCAGATATTGACACATTTACAATATACAGAACTAATTTTCAGTGATTTATTTAAAAGAGCTGGTGCATGGTTTCAGATAAATACTTTTATTAGGTATTTGACTCTCTGCAAAATTAAATTTAAAAAAAAAAGAAGGCTCAAAATTTGGTTTTCAAAACACTTTCCTGATTTTTTGGATGAAATGGAAGACACGGGCTTTTTTCTACCAGGACCCTCTCCTTTATCATTAGTTTCCTCTGTATTTTTTGTTACTAGTTTTGTCTTTGTTTCCAGTAATTAAATGGTTAAATGTGGGGAGAGGGGAAGGAAAGAGAAATAAAAGTTGAGAACAGAAAAGGGAGAAAAGTTTCAGTCCTGGTTTGTTGTTAAAAATAGGTCAGCTCGTTACAATTATCATCTCCCTTGTTGCAGTTACTGGTGTAGCAACAGCAAGTTTTTAGAGAACTGATAGGAAAAAGTCATTCTATTGCCACCATGCCTCAAGGACTCTACTCCTATTTTCGGCTGTCTTGATA
This sequence comes from Atrichornis clamosus, assembly GCA_013400975.1. Lineage (NCBI taxonomy): Eukaryota > Metazoa > Chordata > Aves > Passeriformes > Menuridae > Atrichornis > Atrichornis clamosus. The sequence goes on along the minus strand of WBMZ01000453.1, from coordinate 109,280 downwards.
ATTTTACCTAAGTAGGTGAGAGACCTGGGAAGTTCAATTTGAAATACCTATGCAAAATTCAGCTTTCTGAAGAGCTCCACTTTCAGAGAAAATGAGACAAACTAAGGGTTCAGTCTTGCCTCCCCCTTTTTCTCAGCTGGCTGCATCTCTCTCTTTCTGTCTCTTGGAAGGAACCATCTCCCCCCTACTGCAGTCTTCATCCTGTGCCGTGTCCATCTGTTTGGGATAGAGTTGACAAATACATGGCAGTTGGATTCCACATGGGAAAACACCCTTGCCCACAGGTCCTCAGGGATTCCCACAATCGGCAGGAGCTGCAGACTGCACCAGCAATGGGACCTGCTCTGTTCAGGGACATCAGAGGAATGGGAGGTGTGTGGAGGAATAAATCAACAGAGCTCAGAGAACTGAAGAAGTGAGGCAAGGCTGCAACATACCCAACCACATATTGAGCTGCAGCACTGATGGGAACTGGAGATGAGGAACTTGGAAAAATTCGGGCATAGAGCATCTATCTTTCTCCAGCTTGCCTGGAATATGTCATTTCCTACTCAGCCTGCCATTTCACAGCTGTGACTTTTTCACAGTGCTCTTTTCAAAAGAAAACAGGTCTGGTCCCTAAAGAAGACTTACCACAGTCCAGCCCCAAGTGCCCTCCTTTAGCTGGTCTCTCTCTCTTCCAGCTGTCTGTCTCTTGGTTTTAATGAACTGAAGCCATAACAAAGTCCAGACAACACAAGGGCAATTCAGTACTGGATTTCTTTCAACAGTGCTAATTCCTCTGGCCTTTACAGGGGCATTGAACCAGAAACACACCTCAAATGGGTAGAGGGTAAAACAACCCAAACAAACAAGTAGGGGAAACAAACTGGAAGGTTAAAGAAAAGATAACCTGTGCCTATTCTTTGGAAAGTAGAATGTTTTCTTCCATCTCAATTCATCCTATGGCCAAGCAGGTCAAGACTGCTGGTACTGGGTAGCTCACCTATGAAAACAAATATTCCCTTGTTGGATAAAGTGCCACACTGTTGATACTCAATGCCTTTTCAGGTTTAAAGGCTCTCCAGACCAAGTAAAAATCAGCCAGGCTAATTAGGATGTGCAAGTCTTTTGTCCCGGTTGTGTTTTGTGTGCCAACGTACATGTAAGAAAGCAGGACCTCCAGGAGGGTACAAGAATATGAGAGAGAGAGAGAAAGAGAGAGAGAGAAGAGGAGATGAGCGTGTGAATGCGCAACAGACAAATGAGTGTGTCTATGTGAGCAATAAAGAGAGACCAAGGAGCCTTTTCTTATCACTGGAGATATACTAAAAGATTTCTTCTTTTAAAGAATGACCAGGGTGAAACATGATTAAGAAATAAGGATAACGGGGCATTTAATTCCTGTGACTCATTCCACTGAGCTGTATAAATAATGTTGCCTGTACATGACTTAATCTGGAAATGATGACGAGAGATAACAGATAAGAACACAAGTCAGCAGCTTCTGCAAAGTGATAGTCAGTGCTGTAGATTTTCTTCCCAGCTGGAAGTCAGGCATACTAGGAGACATGGCATGTGCAGCAAAAGATTTGGTCTTACCTGGAGGAAAAAGACCACCAAACACAGAACGGGTTGAGATGTAGCAGCCGCAGTGCCCTATCTGCCTGTGTGCAGAGGCTCCTGGCTCCCACCAAATCCAAAATTGACCAGAGGCTGGGAAATAAAAGCTGCCATCTCTTATAGACACCAGCCGCAAAATGCTGTGACTCACAGATGATTGCTGGCCCTTCTGGGTGCTGTTCAAAATCCGGCCAGCATTTGGCAGCCCTGTGGCAGTTTGCCTGCTACTGCAGGGCATTATCTTCAGGCTACCCATAAATTTTGGACAAGAACTTTCTCAGTGTTAAGATATGCCTCTGTAATCTGTAGGAAATCTGTCTTGCCTGAGATCATCAGCCCAGTCTACATAGTCTGACAAAGAGCTCTTGGGTTAAGAGTTTAACTCTTTCTCAGTTCAGCCTTGGACCTGACATAGTATTATGTAAGGAAATTATTTCCAATAACACTGCTGGGTTTCCATTGTACTCTTTCTTTCTTGTCAAAAGAGAACTTCTCTAGATATGCAGGCACAGATTACTGTATGAAGATCGGCAGTTTTTTGGGAAACAGCACAACTCTTCACTGGTGAAAAATTCTAGTCTCTTTCCCTGGACATCGTCAAAAGCTGTCTAGGACACAATCCTGAGTAATGTGCTCTAGGATCTCTTCCAACCTTGCCCATTCTGTGACTCTGTGACTATGAGCTTGCCTACGAACTCTCTTGGTAAGTCTCTACATCTAGGAAGTCTACATGCAAAACTGGAGGACACAAAAACCCAAAATTACTTTATTACAGTGCAAGTGTACAGCTCAACAACATCTCTAGGAGAATTCATTAATACTACTTACTAAATTTCTGAAAGGTGTGCACTGACCAAGAAAAAACCAAAACCCTCTAAAAATAGGAAGGAGGCTCTTTTTCTAGAATAAAACACTATTTTGCTGCACCTGAAATTGATAGGAAAAAGTCAATCTAAGTGCAGAGAATCACTGAGGCAAAATAGTATCCACGTGGTTATTGAACAAAACAAACCAAGATGTCAACTGCTTTGTTTCTAGCAGTGAGTGTTTTTACATGGATAAACTCCATATACAGGGGCATATGCCAGAACTGTGACCCCCATGACACTCCAGTTTTACACATTGTGTACTGACATAGGTCTGCACTAACATGGTGAAAGAAAAAAAAAACTTTTGTTATGTAACAGCTGGCTAATATGTACGGTACCACAAAAATATGAGGTCCCTAGCAAGGGAGGCTCTGACCTGTTTCTCTTCACTGTTTCTCCACGATGTGTTTGATGGGCACGTCCCAGATATGTTTCTATTGAAACACTAGGACTGGTTGAAGGCCTGGCTGTTTCCTTGCCTCTTGCTGTCTGAAGTGAAGCTGGCAAGTTCACTTGTCTGTGCCAATGGGTGGAGTTGCAAGGCTGCTTTCTGTCAGGACAGTCAAGCACAGATCTGGGATCTGCTGGGAAGACAACTCCTAACAACTTCCTCCTGTCAGAAGCCTCAAATCTGAGATCTTCTTGTTTGGGAAGTGAGGAGGAATAGCTTTGGGGTTTACTTCCCTTACTATGCAACAGTGACCTGATTCTCCATTAAAAAAATAATTACGTTTTGTCAAAATTCTGCCCTTAAGTGGAAGCCAGCACTGTCAAGAACATGTGCAGAGCACGTACCTAAACACAAACACATGCATAAACACATTTGTATGCATTTATACATACCTATGTGCTGCATAAATATATATATATATATATATATATTTATATATATGTATGTACGTGGATATTTCTGCTCTGTAGAAAACCTGGCATAATTTCAGCATAAGCTAAGTACACACCTGGCCCACACTATAAGAGGCCCCTTGTATTCTGCACCACAAACATGGTAAGAATGCTTTGACCTTCCTGTGTCCAAACCAGGTTTATCCTTGCAGAAAATAAGCACATGAAAAGTAGAGGCAGAGAAGAAATTGAAAAGAACTGGAACAAGATGCTAATTGGAAGAACAGGGATTTGCATGGTTTACACCCTTCTGGGGCCTCCTGACTGCTTTCTTAACCTCCTATTTTTTCTCCCCGTAAATTGTTGCTATTTCAGCACAAAAGCTCAGTCTGGGCCCTATTAATGACATTGAGCAATTTTAGCTCTGCTTAAACTTCAAATTCTTCACCAGAGGAATTTCACTCTTTTGCAGAAATGACAAAATGTCATTCTCGATCAAGGGTACAAGTTTCAACAAATGTTGGCGGGAGTGTTATCCCGTGTGAATGGCAAATACGAGAGCTTTGCACACCAGCAGAGCTTTGCTGTCATTCTGATCCGTTGTGTTGCTTCTGAGAAAACTGTTAGCTGTCAATATGTACCTCAGCTACCTTGTTAGTCTCACCTGTGTGGTTGAAACAGCTGCTGTATGTGGCCTTCTGCAAGAAAGCAGCATATGTGTTGGGGGGGTTTTTTAGCCACCTTGCCAGAAACTGAGACTTTTCACTAGCTAACAGTCCCTCTCAAGAAATGTCAGCCTCAATTTCCTTGCGGACAGCTTGCACATACAATCAGCGAACTAGTCAAAGTTTTCTAGTTCTCTGTTTCACCCCCTGAGTACCTTCAATCCTATTCTAAACTACACCAGTTAGCCAAGCCCTCTGCTACTACCTTTCCAGGTAGTTTGACACTTCCAACAACACCTCCTTTCTTCCCCATGGTGCATAAGGCTCACAATACAGAAATTTCTACCAATTCCTTTGGGAAATCCCTAATTTCAGGAAGGTTCCCAGAAAACTGCTTTCTTAGCTGGTGTTGCAAGGGTGTCATGTTACAAAAAAAAAAAAAAAAAAAGGAAGAAGCAAAGATAGGATTTGTTTTCTTTATTTCTGGTTTTTAATGCAAGAGGTCTCAGTCCGGGACTCAGTCAACCCTTTGCATGACTTTTTAATTTGTAGTTGTAATTTTTATTTGTATGACCTTGTATGATATTTATTTGTGTGATTTTTAGTCTTTTAGCTAACCTTTGCCTTACAGTAATATAAATAAAGGATAAAAATTAAATTCTTTGTACAACACCCGTGATTTGGTAATTTGGGAAATATTTGTGACTGTCATGTATGATGACCTCAGCAAAATGCCTTGGGGAAAGCTACCTGAAGTTATTGTGCTGGGGCTTGCACAGGTAAAGGGCCAGCCCCTCGCACTGTGGGAGGTCTGAAATGTGTTGATTCAAAGGCCGTGATGCAACGGCCTTGAGGAGGAGCAGAAAGCACCCTGCTTACCTCCACCTCCCTGCTCTCACCAGGATCAAGTTCCACTTGAAGAGCTGAATCCAGAAAGGCACATAGGTACCCTCAGAGCAATAGGGAACAAATGTTATTAGCTGGGGCAGCCTGAATTTGAGGTGAGCCTTTTTGCATACCTGCATCATAAAAAATCTCCAATTTTCTGGCTTTTTCTGTGCTGCTTCCAAAATGACATGGTTTACATGTGGGTATAGGCTGACTGCCTGTTGTTGTACTTAGTGGCTCGTGCTGAACAGGACCTGGTGGCTAATCTGCTGTAGTAAGGTCTGCTTAACAGAGAAACATGAAGGACTTTTTCCAGTTGAACTTTCTAGGGGAAACTTGGTATATACGGGAAAAACATGGTGGCTTGAGTTGACTGGATATTTAGCTCAAACCCCAACACCATAGGACATCCCTGAATAGCACTGCCGTTCTGCTGACTTCACACACAGATCACCCTCAAGGCAAGCAATGAGACATCAGCAACAGCAAGAAGCAGTCAGGATCCATTCTGGGCTGTATTTTACCTGAGAGAAGGCTATAAAATAAGGACTTGAACTTGTCTTGTGCAGTTAGGCAAATGACTCATGTGGACAGTAGCAAATATTCAGGAAAAGAGTGTAGAACCAGGCAAGAATACAGCTGTCTGCCTCCCATGTTCGGATGCTTCTATCTTCAATCAATTCAGTTTATGATTAAACAGCAGGATTCATTTTTGAAGCCTTTTTTTTGGTGAACTACTTTGTATCTTTGTCTGTCAGAAACTCTCGAGTGACAAGGACCTCTAGACCATGGTTGTGTTTGTGCAAGAGAAATACTTTCTTTTGTTTGTCTTAAAACTTATGCTTGGTAAATTGATGTAATATCTGTGTCACATACAAGCTTGTCAGGAAGACTTTTATGGTGTTTTAAACATCATAGACCATTTCTTCAAGTTCTGCCCTCAGACCTGCAAATTCCCAATGTGTTTTTGCCATCTGCAGAGTGCATGGTGGATGCTAAAACTCAATTTGTTAGTGTGCACACACACGACTATACCTATTACATTCACAGGTGAAAGAACAAGCAAACCCCATTGTATAGTAAACATGGTGTAAAACAGAGGTGAACACAGCCAGGCCTCTGTTCAAAGTAATTCCTTGCATGAATTCCTACTCTGAGCTGCTATGCCACTGTGCTTTGGATCCTGGACATGTTGGGATAAATTTATTTTCCTAGGAATTGAAGACAACAGGATAGAGTCAATGCCTGGGAGGTTTTGGAAAGGTCAGCAAAGGCAAGTTTGCTGGCGTGAGTGCTCTGCTCTGAGAAAGCGTTACTCCTTGTCCATAGACATCACTAGCCCTAAACACACTGGTTGATAGCTTGCCAAACACAAGATAGATGCATCCAGTTAATCACAGTTGGTAAGAAAAGTTACAAACTGCAAAAGCAACTGAGACAGCTCCATTTACTGTACTGCAGTAGCAATGTCAGATAGTTAGGTTAGGGAGCCCGATGAAAACTCAGCACAGCAAAAATATTCACAGCAGGCTGAGGGGACTCTAGTGCACAGGCACAGAGACAAATGCTGTCACTGCAATCAATGCAGCGGCACTTATGACTTGCATGGTGTCTCTCCTCTCTTTGCAAACTGTCAGTGCCTCATGCAGCAGGGAAAGAGTGGAAGGTGACAGCTCATTTGTATGCTCCTATCTTGTCAGATATCATTCTGACTGCCTACATTCATATATTTTTTGTTCTGCCTAAGCAACGCTTACCTCTCCAGTGAGAGGGAAGAAGTGCCCACCTTCATTAGATCCCATATCTATGGCCTATAAAGACAAGACATGCACTCAGCAATCCCCTCACTATTATTTCCAGGGTCTCCTGTGGTTCGGTTCATCAAAGAGTTTTGTGCGGGAGGACAGGGAGTGCTGCTTTGAGACTCTGTGCTCTCAGGCTAAGCTGCTCCTCACTACAAAGGAGGAGTGGTGCAGACAGGACTGGTTTCCCAGCTGCTGAAATGCAGAGCTCTGCCAGTTTGCATAGGAAGAGAAGACCAGCCAGGTGCCTGTCATCACAAACAAGCCAGGCAGTAAATGTTTAATCTCAACAGGGCCCAAGAGCACCACCTCCACATGCCACTGACTGTTAGAGGCTTCAAAACAATTTCCTAATACCCTCTGACACACTAAGACCTATGGTATAGACTGAGAGCCTGTGCAAATAGGGTAGTTTGTAGAGGGAGGAGACCCATGGGAAGCCCATGTCCAGAAACAATGACGCAGTAGGAAAATGTTGCTTAAAAGTCTGAAATAGCCCTAGGAAGACAATGGTATCTCACACACTACAAAAGAAAGGAATATTCCTCTCCCAGCATGGTTTTCCTTGGCCCCCAATAAAGTATTAGGTTTAAACCAAACATCACGAACAACATGCTCTACAAGATTTGATGCTACTAGAATTTGCAATGCACACAGCCATATCAGTAGTGTACCTAAAAGCTGACTTCTGGGAGGAGTTTGACTGCAATGTTGAATCTTCATTACCTGCTAGGATTGTTTCACTGAGACCAGTGTTCCCATGAAGCAGAAGTCACAGCAGTTTTGCTGGCTCACACCCACTGTATATCAATTTTGCACAATGACAGCTTATTACAAGCTGGCAGGTGGCTGACTTCATTGTACCTGCAATCAAATCTAGAGTTCATTAGTATTCCAAAGGATTTTATAGATTTACTTAGGCATTTTCAGTCACTTGCCCTTTAAGACAGATTTTCTTTTCTCGCCATGCATATATTGCTTTGAGAACATCCTTATTTCTTAAATGCAGAATTAAAGTCTAGATTTTAATTTGAAGTAAATCTTAATGCATCTCTCAATTTTTAGCAATAAAATTGCATAAGAGCATATTTTTTCACATATTCTCTGTGGTTTTGGGGTTTTCTTTCCTGTCACAGAATTTGCTTCCTAACCCTAGGGAACAATCACTGTGTGAAATTCTGCCACTTGTTACTGGAGAGGTTGTTGGCCACTGTGTTTGTCCAGGATGCATAACCATTATGCAAAGCTGTGCAGCATGCACCAAATACAAGTGAATCACCAGTGCAGTCCTCAGAAAGATGTGGTTCCTCTGGCTGGGGACTCTCCTGGCTAAATTTTTCACTTCAGAGAGTTTATTCAGATTGAATAAACAAGACTAAATCACCTCAGCCTGGTGTCTTCTGCAGTCACCTGCCTCTGGGAAGTTTGACCCCTTCTTCATCACAAGACATTTCTAGGACAGATGACAGGAAATAGTTCAGTGTGAGACACCTCACTTTACTTTCTATGGATGCTTAGCTCCAGACTTACATCTGGACATTTCAACAGGCAAAATGGATCACTATGTGTGATCTATATGCTGTTGCTTATGACAGAACGGAGTCGTGGGTGCAGTAGATCTACACAGAGTTGTCCGTGTCAGAAAACAGTTCAGAGGCTCTTCTAAGCTTCCTCAAAGGCATTAATTGCTGCAGCTGCTGTAGAGTATGGAGCTCACCATGGTGAAATATGGCTATTCTGGCTCTGTCCTGGACTGATGGGAGGACACTCAGAGGAGTAATAGACACTCATGGGACTGAAAGCAAAACAGAAAGAAAACATGGCAGAATCTGAATTCCCCATTCTTTTACCTTGAGTGGAAGAAGTGTGTCTTTATTAACAGCTGACATAGCAGCAAATACAATAAAATTGACCAAGGCAAGGGAGAAGCCAAGTATAATGAAATTAGGTTTCTATGAATGAACTATATATTTGATTCCATCATCCTAAATATTAAAGCAGCTAAACGTCTCTGCATGCTGGTGTTGGCAAAACACTGTTTTTTCTTTCAAAAGGGTACCTAGCAACTGGTGGTACTTGCAGCAAAGCACTGCCCAAAAACCCTTTCTGGGACTTGGTTCAGTACCTCCCTACATTGTATCTTGACTGCAGAACAGTAGCTGGGGACCTAAACACTGCAGCAGGAGACATTTCTCCGTCAGACTGGTTCCAGCTTATAAGGAACCTCTCCCATGTTGGCTAAAACCTAAGGAATGGTATGTACTGTATGCCCAAATACAGCCCTCTTCTGTGCCAACACCTTTGATGGATGCCACATCTGTGAGGAAGAGAGACGCAGTCATAGAGTTGATACACGTCTTCATGAGAATAATCAAAAAGAATAGAAATTTTGCAATGTTATCTACAAAATGTCTGGGCTGGGAGAAAGTCACAAGCAGTACTTTTAATTTTTTTGGGTGTGAAGAGAGAGGACAAGCATTCTCTTTTTTGCTGCATTCACAGTCCATCCAGATTATCCTGTAGTCCTTGTCTGCTGACTTCAGCCTTGGCTACAGCACTCCCAGACCACAGCGACGGCCCAGCAAAGGGCTTGAAGACACAAGGCAGGGGATGGACATCACCTCCCACAGCAGGTGTTTAACATATGCTTTATTCAGCTCTTACTGTGTCCTCCCTGCCTGACTTTTTGAGAATACGTGAGTCCATAACTACTCTTCTGCTCAAGGGTAAGTGGTCAGTCAGCCCCAGCCCACCATGTCAGCCCCTCTCCAGAGGTGTTAAGAAGCAAGCCAGTTTTAAACATGCAGTGTTGTTGTGGAGTAAGTATCTTTATTCCAATTGCACAGAGAGGGAAACTATCACACAATATTTCTTATAATGGAAGGCTCCGATCCTAGTGAAGCATGCCTTAACTTATTCCATATTTGACCTGCACTTGCATAAAATTCTTATAACTATGGATTTTCAAAGTATGCTGGAATCTAGAGGCCAGAGGGAAAAGTTGAGTTGTGGCCAGGCCTGAATGGGAGCTGGAAATCTTTTTAAAGATGCTTTTTTGTCTTTGAAGGGATCTTTGCAGTGATCTTTAGTCCACACAATTTATAGTTCTTTCACAAGGCTGAGCATTTTTGAAAATGTCTTGCTACCTATCAGAAGTGACATTCCTACCTTTGCTGTAAAACAAGAGGGACAATCCTCAGTACACTGGATCCTCTGGAACATCTTGCCACAGTGTACAGTCTGAAAGAAGGTGTCCCTTTGCTCCATATCCATATGGACAACAGGTTATGTTAAATCACAAGTATGAATTTTTTACCTTAGTTGACTGCTTTTTCACATATAAGACTGACCTCCATTAAGACAAAAAAACCAAAAAGAAATCAAAAGAAAACCAAAAACACCCCTCAAAACCTGGCGCATGATCAGTAATAAATAATTCAGAACAAATCAGCACAATTACTTTAAAACCATTACTCCTCAAATAAATATAGGACCAAAAAAGGTCTAAATGTCTGATTGTATACTTTCACAATGACTCTCTGTAGCATATTTTGTACTGCAAGTTCTCTCAAATACATTTTCCAGTCTACTTTATCCTGACCTGTCATTTTTCATTATTTACTGGTTCATTCCAAGACCTTTCTTTCATCTTTTAATATATATATGTGAATTTCCTGGATAAAGGCAAATCACTATTAGATCATCATCTGTCTCCACATCATGAAAGTAAATTCCTTGCCAATGCCAGAATTAGTTGTCCACAAGCCATTAATCAAAAAAGCTTAGAAAAGGTCAGTTTTTAAGCTAATAGTATAAAACCCACATAATATAACATTCAGATAGAAAGTTTAGGAAGTCTCTTTTGCAACTTAATTTAAATCCCCTATAGACTAAAATGTCTGGATAAAGCCCACAAAAGATTAAAGACAGTGGAGGACCTGATTTTCTAACTCATTGCATTTTCTATCCCCGTGCAAATCCACACAAATCTTTACCTCTTTGAAGTCGCTAGCAAATCTCTTGGTCTTTTCAATAGTACTTACAACTTCACTTCTGGTAATTACATCAGCCTGCCACTGTGGAACATCACTCCTGGGAAATGTTAATAATATAAAGCTGGCCACTGCCAGATCCTCTTTGTACCAAAGTAATTTAATTTAAGTAGTTTTTTCTTTTCCTTGTTAAAGACATGAGGATGTTACAGGCTTCATAGTCACACAAATCGTTTCAGAAAGGTACAGGCTGATCCTTTTAATGGGAGTTTGAACCCTTACAATATGTTTCAGAGAGCAGACCATGTCTAGGCAGTCAGCTCTCAGAGGATCTTCCATCTCCAAGGTATGGCTTTCCTCACACTCTTGGGATTGCTTTACCTCATTCTGTGCACCCTGGTGGCTCAGCAGTAAATGGAATACTAATAGGGTAGGAAAGTAGGTCACCTTCTATCAGCACCTGGGCATCCTGATTAATCTTTCCTTTGTGAACTTCTCCAAGTTAATGTTATGCAGCAGCAAGTTATGTTGTCTAAGGAACTAATGCTCATCCAGGGGTACTTCCCATTGCTCACAAAATGAAAGGCCATCTTCTCATGGCAGCTTGACAGACAAGGAAAGGAAAACAGAAGATGTAAAATGAGCTTAAAGGGAGGGAAACTCAGTGTCAAGTCCCCTGGTTTTGCTGATAAAACTTTCAGCCAAAGCATTCCATTAATGGAAGCATTGTGAGTTGGATTTTTTTTGTTTTGTTGTATTTCTCCATTAAATTTAGATACAGGGACAAATGCACAAAGGAAAACCAAGCAAAATTAAAGACAACATTTCATTAAAATTCTGAGAAAGTTCGATTGCGAACACTGAACTCTCTGCTGTCTGTATCACCAACATGTTTCCCAAGATGGAATTCACAGTAATCCCATTGCTGAGCATTGCCCACAGGCTATCTTCTCCAGTAACAATGTGCCTTCCTCCTTAAAATGGCACGTTTTTGTGGCCTGGCAGCTTGCTAAAGCAAAAAGCTTCTTGTGTGCTGGAGGCTGCTTTTACTCCTGCTATTGCCATTTCTTTTCTATAGGGAGGAACTGCTGACAGAGCAGATGATAAGTCAAAGCCCAGATGATGATCTAGGTGTTGACAGATAAGATCAACAGGTTTGTTGTCTCCACCAAGGTGCTGTTTATCCAGTACAATGGTGGGCTAATTTCACTGGCACGGGCTTTATGCTTAATGCCCTGCCATAAAGGAATTATTACAATTCCACCTGAAAGCCAGGGCTGCTCCTCCCTCTCCCACCTCCCTCCCGTCACTCCTGCCAGGTAAATTCAGATGAAATGCCAGATGCAGAGATTAGAGGCTCCATGGTTTGTTTTGACCCATACGGATTTGCTTGGAATATTAAAATGATGCCAGTCTGCCACTGTATCGACTGCAGGTATTCCTCACTGAACAAGAACCTCTCTTTGCAAGATTTAAGGAATATAGCTCCCGAGGCATCAGGGAAAGCACATAGTGACAAACTAATAAAATTTGAAGCTGGAATTATTTTTAATTACATATTAAATCATATGTTATTCCAACACCTTTGATGACTTTGCAGTGGACGCAGACTCGTGCTGCTGAAGGTAAAATCTGACCTGTTTTCTTCTCTTTAATCACAAACACAATCTTTTGGGAACTGCAAATCATTTGCATGTCTGCATGACAAAGAATTATTACACAGAAGAGGTAATTAAAAGCATCACTTCATAGTTCTCACTTAAATCACTCAATTAGTTTTGCTTCCAGGTGATAAATGAGGGCTTTGACAGGAAGGAAACAGTATTTTCTTATTCGTCACCAGAAAGCATTTGCTGTGTTATGTTGAATCTCTTACTGCAATCTCCTTTGACAAGTGCTTGTAATTTCTTCACTTCTCCAAAAGACCCCTAACTCCCTGAAATCATCAGTGTGAGATAAGGCTTGTTCCTCAAGCACCTCCATTCTTCACATCGCTGAGATTTATGCCCTTGGCGGTAATCCCAGAAAGATGCTCTACTTCTTTATCTCAGCAGCAGAAATATATCTGAAGCAACATCCAATACCATCAGAGGTGAAATCAATTAGGAAGTAGATGCTGGAAAGTAATGAATATGTAGAGGTGCTTTCTGTAACAATTACCAGAGCTGAAAGCAAAACATAAGTAGCTTGCTGAAAAGATGAATTTGCATTTTCTTAATTAGTTTCCTCTGATGGTATCTGTACTTCTTTCTAATGTTTGTGTTGGACAAACACCAGAGTGATAAGGATTTTTGCACCCACACAAGCCAAGGCTTGGTGAACCAGACTGTGCTTTACTCCTCCTGTCCAAAGAGGCTGTGGGGGAGGGAGGAAAACTATCTGCCCCATCAGTGATCTATCCCACTGGAGGGTACTGGACTTCCAGCCACAGTGGTGGCACGTGCCAGCTCCAGAAAAGGTACAGCAGTGAGTTATGTATAACCCAGTAGTCTCTGAGCCTCCTCTACGGAATGGGAGACAATTATCTCAGCAACTGCTCTAACAGGTGAGATGCAACCCTCCCATATCCACTCCCTTGTCCGTTCTTGTGAACTTCATGCTAAGAGGGCGGCCTAATTTTACAGTCATATGGGAACTATGTCCTTTTTCTTGTGTCATCTTTTTTTAGGTTCTGTAAGACATAATTGTTTTAGACTCCTAAAAGAGGTAATGAATGCTTGAATTATTATCATTAATGCTTGCTATTTTATTTATAGTATTATTTTGCTGTAACTTCTGGTAAACCATTTCCCTTCCTTTTATAACAAAAAAAATGGAGATGAAATTGTAAGGGTCAGTTGTGTTGGTTTTTGTTACTAAACAGTGCTAACTGGAAACTTAGACTTCTCTTATTTATCTAACTGATGCAGAACTTTAAAGCAGAAACTAGCTTTGAAGTGGGGCCCAAAGTAAGAAAAAAAGCACAACATAACCTTTAATGTTTTATCTGCAGGTTTGCTGACCAAATCCATCTGCTTTATTTGACAACTGATAAAGACTGGCAGGTGCTCTAATGAGCTGGCTTTGGCTGCACTTGCAGATCATCCTTTCAAAACCCGCAGCAATGTCGTTCTCCAAATAGCTGAGAGACATGATTGACCTCAATGTCAAATGTGTCAGTGGATGTGTGCATGACCATTCTTGTGGGTATGTGTAAAACACCCTCCCGCACCCCTCTTGATGCAGCTCCCTGACCCCTGCCCCTGTCTGCCCTGTATTTTGCTTTTTTCTTCTTCCATTTTGGCTCTAGTCATTCCCGCAACAGGAATTCATTTGCAACAGCCAATATATGAATGAAAACTTGCAAAATGTCCCATGTCACCCCCAGGCCTGTGCTACAAGAAGCAAAAGGAACTGGACAGTGCCCTGCTCTCTGAGTGCTGTTCTTACACATGCAACAGAGATTTGTCATTTAAGAGGCAAGATTTAGGGGAAGAGGTGGCATAAAATCACAGATCCCCAAGAACAATTGAGGCTGGAAGGTACGCTGAAGGTCACCTGCTCCATCCCTTGATCAAAGCAGGCCCAGTTTCAAAGTTAAGATCTTCAGTACCAACATTGTCTGAGAGCAACTCATGCACCTTCATCTCTCTACTTTGTAGGTAGCCACTGGGAATATCTTTTCTTTCTCATGGACTAAGTGGACAGAATAATCAGGTTAAAATTAGAGCAATTGTTCCAAAATTGTATCTATCTCTTCAGCTTCTATTTTTGACTTGAAGAAAGACTTTTGTACCCAGACACTTGTTTGCTTTTTCAGCTGTATCAGCTAGTTTGATAAAAATATTACCCCCTCCTGCAAATCTTGCTGGTATTCTTAGACTCTCCCAGCAAGAACATTATCTTCAGTGAAGTTTTGACTCAGCAGTGACCAGAGAATTTTTGTCCCTGAGGTTACATACAATTTATCTCAAACAAGCTGCAGAAGCTGTTATTCAAAAAAGCAGATTAATCCAAGAGTCAATAAAGCTATCTGAAGGCTTAAATTGTACAGAAATTAAAACAGTAAACCAAAGTAGAATAGCCAGTGCAAAACCAGTGATTCTTTGTTTTTAACACAGTTGAAATTAATTTGTCCCAGTTATCCAACTCTTTTATTTTTGATGGGGTAAAAAAAATTCACACTTTTTTGCTGCTAAAGTTGACAACACCTTTGGTTTGTCATTCCAACTTGGGGGGTGTGGCAGGGAAATTAGGAGAGCAAACTAAAACAAACAGGGTTGGGCAGAGATGTCAGTGGCAAGATGTGCTTTGTCTAAAGTTCGCTTATCTTAATTATGGTAAATTATTAAAGGACATTACTTCATTCTAATTCCTATACAACAGTTCCCTCTTAAAAGTAAAAGTTAAACAGCTGACACAAAAGCAATGCAATTTTTCTCCAATTAGTCTTCACAACCAAAAATAAAATAGGAAGACCTTGTCAGTTGTTAATTTTTACTGGATATATTATGGGAAACCTTGAATAGAGATTTTGCTATACAGTCCAGCTGTTCCTGACCTGACTAGGCACACACACCAAATTTTTCACTGTAGTGTGATCTTACTGTGTTGAATCAAGTCAGAAACTTAAAAAAGCTCCAACCATATCACCCTGAGCAATCCTTGACCTTCACAATTACATTTTGAAATGCTTGGGGAGGAAAAAAATTAAGATGAGCTGTTCAGGCTGCTCTGAAAGGAATGCAGATTCCATCAGTGTCCATTTGCATCAGTCAGTGGAAATGACCCCAAAAAAGTGTTCTCAGAATTAATTCCTCGAGCTTCACTTATTGGATTAATCACACTTTTTCCTGATACCGTGTTAGTATTAATTATGATTTAGGCCAGTGCATCCATCACGGACACAGTCCATCTTCCAAACAGTTCATAGTGTGACCACAAGTGAAATAATAGACATGAGAAAGGAGCTGTTATTGGCATTTATAGATGAGGATATGAGGCACAAAGGGGGATTAATATCTTGAGGGGCAGTTTGTGATGGATTACAAAAATCACAGAATTAAACAGACTTGTGTAAAGAAATCCCAACCTCTAGGGCTCTGTCCTGTCCCTTGCACTGGGAGTAGCTCAAGCAGCATCTGCTCTTGGAAAGAATCTGGTACAGAGGGCAAAGTTGCTCCTCAGTTACAGATCTTCCCCCAAGACAATCCCTCTTGAAATATCCCATCACAAAAGCATGAACATCAGCAAGTAAAATGTTTTTGGGGCTTCGGGAGGCCTGAAGGCAACTTGAAAGTTCATGGGAGAACTGTCAAAGAGCGTTTTATTACCTGTGCCACCAAATATCCTCCTTCTTTATGGTGACAATTCCCTCTAGCCTCTCCTCCTTCCTCTCCTTTTTGCCCTACCTTCCCCCAACTAATGCTGGTAGGGAGGTTTAGATGGAAGAAACAGGAAAATAATTGTTGTTTTTCAGAATAAGGCTGCAGAATTTAGTGAGTTGTCTTTTGAACATTAGAGTTCACAACTGAAATGCTGAGGGAAAAGTAAGAGCAAGCAGGGGAATGGAACATCTTTCCTTAGTTTACTCTCCCACATATTAAATTAAAATATGCCTAATAAGTGGAAAACTTATAATGCAAGTGAGTTATGATCCTGAAGGACAAGGGAGAGCAAAATACATTGCTGTACCTGGAAAACTTAAGTCTGAGGGCTGGCCAGATAACCCTAACAACTTCCACTAAGCCATTGGAGCCGTCACAATCAATATCTAGAAATTTCTTCAGCCATGAGGAGAAGAGCAGTTCTATCCAGGAAAAACAATTTATCTCAGACAAAGAAAGCAACTAATGTGGAAATGAGTGGCTGAAATCCCACCACAATAAAAGTGTGATTATAATGCTATGGCTTTAAAATCTATGAATATGATCGTAGAGTCTATTTGTCCAAACAATGGCTGTGTTCTTCCATTCAGGTTTTAGCTTAAAAATCTGCAGCAGAACATTGCTGTTTCAAGATTAAAAGACTCAGGCAATAGCTTCTTGGTGTAAGCAGGAGGCACAGGCACGAGGTAGAGGCACAATGCACAGTCACCACCCATTTGCAGCCCTTCTTTCAGCAAATGCAGCATGGGCTGGGGGAACTCACTGCAGATCCCAGCGATGGTTCAAGCACTGATTCAGACTTAAAATGCTGCCCTGGTGATGACTGCATTGCCACAACTGACCTTACTAAATAAAGGGACTGTATTTAATGTGGACATCAAAAAATACCGTGCTGTGTTAGTCTTACTTTTCATCTAAAGATGGCAGTGTACTAAACCTCACATCTGTTAAGTTAGCAAGATGCTCTTCTGTTTTATATAAAAGCTGTGTTTTAGGAGACTTAGGCTCAAAAATCCAGCTGCAGCTCAAGAGCAAGAAAATTATAGACGATATAAACCTTTATGAAAAAAAATAGGCAAACCAAATAAACCTCCTTCTCTTTAACTGAGTAATCAAACTGCAAAAAGAAGTGATAACAGGGTAAAGGTGGCAGAAGAAAAGGTGCCTGCTAAATAATACCTTGTTAAACAAAGAAGGAGACCTGTGAGTGGCTATATTGGAGTTAGGAGAATTGGATGAACATGTTTGCACACATATATGGAGGAGTAATGTCAACGGTGGTGCGGTCCACTTACTTTGATGTCTACTGGAACCTTGAACAAAAAGCAAAACAAACAAGAGATGCCAATCTGAATTTCCATACTCCGAAGTAACCTGTTGCTATAGGATTTGAGCCTCCTGTGGTGTAATTCTGGCTGTAATTACATAGGAACAGCATTTGTGGTAGCGTCAGGACAAATATTACCTCCACTAGGTCTTGAACAAACATGAATTGAGAAGTGTAGGTGTTCTCCAACTTACCACGTCCACATAACACCAGTTAATTGATTTTACTGGGTGCTATGGGCACCCAAACATTTGGAAAACTTGTGTTTTGAATGCCCTCTAGTGGTTCTTCCCGCTTCAGGAGCCCATCCTTGGGAACCCTCCGTGATCCCAGAGACCTGTGGAGCAAAGGCAGGGAGGGTTGGCCAGAGGAACATCCAGGTCGGCCATGTCACTGCAGGCAACACGGAGTTGGTATGGGGCTCAGTTTTGTTTGAAGAAGTTACAGCTGGCTTATAGTGATTTTTAGTAGTTCATTTAATGCTCGTAGTCATTAACTTTTTTGGAATGTGATTTGCCATAGAGGAACTCATAAACTCTCTGACTGTCTCCTGGAAGGAGGAGGGGCAAGAGGGGAAAGTGCTTTGGTCTGTGTTTGAATGTGTCCAGCTATGGTATTTACTCCTACACCCCCTTATGTCATTTACCTCAAGGCAATTCTCCTCGGATTTTGTATGGCTCCAAGAGAAAGCTTGTGCCAGCAAATTAGCATTTTGGGGGCAAGAAACATTCTCAGTGAAAACTGCTCCTCTCTGGGTTGCACTTGAGTGCAAAGCCAGACCCAGCCTGGCTTGGTGCTGTGCGCTGGGCATCTTCACTGTGCAGAGAAACCAAACTATCCAGGGGAGATGTGACCAAAACATGCACACAGGACAGCCTTCGAAGGCTTTCAGAACTGGCCCTATTGACTCCTTCCAGTAGCAGAAGCAAAATCAGTCTGCATATTTTAATAATTAACAGCAGTGATAAAAGTCTGCAAGTTTTTCTAAGTCAATGTAGGTGCTTAAATAAAGTTTGTAAACCAGACCTCTGTTGTTCCATATGCTTTTTGATCTGACACCTATCTTAATATAGTAATCAGCAACAAGCAGGAGGGTGTGTTAACATGTTACATTTGTTAGCATTGCTACAGGCAAAAAAATACTTGAACTTTGTGAAAAGAAGCAAAACCAAAACAATAGAGTAAGATCAAAGTGAAATGTCTGATGATTTTTCTTTCCCAGAGAGCTTCCTTCTTTTCCTCCTCACTTTTTCTGAGATGTTTCTGCTCTCAGAGGTCACCCTTAGCTATTTTTAGGAAAAGGATGACACCAAAATATTGATAGAAGCATGAAAGGAATCCCCAGAAAGAACTTAATGCGGAACCAGATCTGAGGACAAAATTTCTGCCACAATCCACACCAGTCGTTCCCCTTAGCTTGTTTTGCATACAGGAGCTCCATCTGTGCAGCCAGTGAGGCAGAAGTAGCTCTGCAGGAAAGGCCTGTGAGGCATCTGCCACGTGCGCTGAAGAGAAGAGTTTTGCTGAGGGTTCATTTTTTTTCTTTCAGATACCATGTGTCAACACAAATTATTCAAAGTTTGAAGGACAGATCACTTCCCAGCCCTGCCTTCTCCGTAGCAAAGCAGATCAATCCAAAAAAGCAACAATTTCCACTAAAGCCAGCCTTTCCATGTGTACAGACTGCATGTGTAATCATTCTGAGACTGAGCCCACAGGCAGATGTGGTCTCAAAATCAGTGGATCCTGAGTTAGTACTATGCACTAGCCATCAGTCTGGGTTTTGTTGGAGAAGTGGAACCAGTAAAGTAGATGTTATAATTATGTTCAAAATTTTAAGGTAGAAGAAATTGGTGGTACTGCTAACTGGAATACTGGCTTGGCAAGAGGAAATCAGTTCTTTTTTCTCTGCTCTTGGCCTGACACAAAGGCAAGTCATTCTTCTTCAGTGCACCAAACAGGAGTCCTGTTCTAAAAATGTATATAACAAAACTGTCTCCTAGAAAGGGCATGGAAATCAGCTGAAGGGGAGGACAGTATCTAAATGGTAGAGGTTATTTTGATCATAGAGTAATATGAGGGCAGGACTTAAGCTAATGTCCTGGGAAACACAAAACCTGCGATTGGTCCCACGTTTCAGATCAAAATGTTTTGATGGCTAAATATCAAATACTTCAAGTGCCCAAAAGTAGTTTCAAAAGAGCTGCTGTCTGAGAAGTTACAAAGCAAACAACCCCAGCAAAATTCAAAGAAGAGACGCGCTACAAAATCCAGCAATCTGGTCAAATTATTCTGGAGAGAACAAGGTAAAAATCAATGAATAGGCTGTTAATCACTAGGTACATGCTTAACTGCAGATGAAAAATAATGGTGGCAGAGCAGCAAAAATAGTCCATGTGTGGGCCTTGAGCAGCACCCAGAGAAGGTGAGAGCACTCATACCATGCCACGTTAAGTCTTCAGATAAGTGTGGCTTCTAGTAGGAGACCAACCAGCCAAGTTTGTGGAGACCTACTTTGCCTAAAAAGTGGAACTTCTTAGAAGCAAGTCCTGCCCGCTCAGCTCTCTGATCACAGAATGACAGATTATAGTGAGTTGGAAGGGACCCACAAGGATCATCAAGTCCAACTCCTGGCCCTGCACAGCACCACAATGGGCTGTGCACTGCACCTTTCAGGTACATGAAAGCTTTGTCATTGTCTCTGAAGAATCAGAAAGATTGGTAGTGCATTGCTATTGACCAGAGGGTGTTAGTTGACATAGGCTGTGATGGAGGAGGTCGCGGTTCTCATACTACAGATGGAAATCTGAGGCTTGAGGGGATGCACCCAATAATGGGAGCTGTAAAGATGGGAGTCATCCTGGTGCTCATGGAAGTGATCACCGGAAGCCTTGTACATGTCATGGCTCAATTTGTGGTTTCACCTGCAGATCTGCTGGCCTGCATCTGCATGTTGGAGCTGATGACCACAGTCAGCTTTGATTTACAGAGAACTGATACAGTTTCCTGACTCCTGCTAAGCTTAAAAATGCAGGTTTTGCCTGAGCAAGACTGTAATTTCTGTATGCTGTGAGGACTGTGAGAGACCCGTAAGATACAGAGACCATATAAACCTATACCCTTTCCTATTTTCCTTAGCCATTTCCTCTGGTTCACTCAAAATAATATCGTGATTTTCTTTCTTTCCCGTCCCTATCACTTCTGTGTTCAACTAAAGTATATTGCAAGTTAAAGTTGTTTCATTCAACTATGACTTAAAAATAATGAAAACCCCCAATATTTCATCACAGAGCTGATCTCAAATTTGTATTCTAGAATCCCATTATTTTACTGCATATCATGGTGAGATTTTGATTCCCCTGTTAAAATATAGTTGCTAGTAACTAACATCTGTTTAACTTCTCACAGAATCACAGGATGGGTCAGGTGGGAAGGAACCTCAGAAGGGTCATCTGGTCCAACCTCCCTGCTCAAGCAGGGTCATCCCAGAGCACATGGCACTGGATTGTGTCCAGACAGTTCTTGAGTCTCTCCAGTTAGGAAGACTCCACAGCCTCTCTGGACAACCCGTTCCAGTGCACGATCACCTGCGCAGTAAGGAGGTTCTTCCTCATATTCAGGTGGAACTTCCTGTGCATCTGTTTCTGCCCACTGCCTCTTGTCCCATTGCTTGGTACCACTGAGCAGACCCTGGGTTCATCCTCCTGGCACTCTCCCTTCAGACACTGATAGACACTGACATAGTCCCCTCTCAGTCATCTCTTCTCAGGGCTGAATGGGCCCAGCTCCCTCAGCCTGTCCTTGTAAGAGAGATGCTCCAGGCCCTTATTCATCTCTGTTGCCCTCCGCTGGACCTGCTGCAGGAGCTCCATGTCTCTCTTGTACTGAGACCAGAAATGGACCCAGCACTCCAGATGTGGCCTCACCAGGGCTGAGCAGGAGGGGCAGGGTCACCTCCCTTGACCTGCTGGTAATGTCTTTCGTAATGCACCCCAGGATCCCGTTGGCCTTCTTGGCCACAAGGACACACTGCTGGCTCATGGACAGCTTGTTGTTCACCAGGACCCTGAGGTCCTTTTCCGCAGAGTCGCTTTCCAACAGGTCAGCCCCCAGGCTGTACTGGTGCTTAGGGGTATTCATCCCCAGCTGCAGGAGCCTGCCTTTGCCTTTGCTGAACTTCAGATATTTCTTCTCTGCCCATCTCTCTTTTACAATTTTCTCTTCAGAAATGCTTTATTTCTATTTCGGTGTTCACTTTAATTGCAGTCTGAGGTTACCTGACAATTGTTGCCTGACTGGTCCTGGCACCAACGCAAAGGCCCCACCTAGGGCTGAGGTATGAGACAAAATACAGTATAACCTAATTCCATTGCAATGGGCTCATGTGAAAATGGTACCGCTGACTTTTTGCAAGCTTTGGCAAAACATGAGCTATATTGGTAGGAAAGTCTTGTCTTCTGCTCTGTTTTTTGGAACAATATAGGGAAAGGCTTGAGAGAGAGATAGGGAGAGCATTATACTGTATTGCTATTGCAAGGTCTATTTTCTTTATTACTCACAAAGAAAAACTTACATTCTCATTTTGGGGTACCTAAAGTCATTTCGAAATGGATAAAAAACTGAAAAATCAAC
Organism: Atrichornis clamosus; assembly: GCA_013400975.1. NCBI lineage: Eukaryota > Metazoa > Chordata > Aves > Passeriformes > Menuridae > Atrichornis > Atrichornis clamosus. Next base: position 87,294 of record WBMZ01000453.1, on the reverse strand, counting down.
TTGACTCCACATAGTATTTTGACTGCAAGTGTGCTTTGTGGCAGACAGGCAACCTAGAGGCTCAGTTTTTCAGGATATTTTCATTTACTATTCTAGTGAATACCTGTTTTACCTTCTCTAGATTCAATACTTTAGGTGTTACCTGCTGTCCACAGAGTTGATCTTAGAGTAACCCATCCTCCTACAAGGCTGCCTCTTTGAGCCTCCGTAGTGGATTCCCCTAGTTCTCAGAAAATCAAAAAATCTCTCTTCTCTCAGATTCCACATTGTGATAAATAAAAACTAGGTATGTTGCATGGAAAACACTAAGCACTGCAAATGGTATTTTGTCTCTTTAGTGAAGCTGAGGTGCTATTTGTCTCTTGGTATCTCAGCCCTTAAAACATCCCTTGGTTGCTTTTCCTCCTTTGGGCCTCACTGTGAGGATAAAACACTCAATTTTTGTTTTGAAGTTCAATTAGCACTTTGAAAATAGCATCATAGAATATCCTGAGTTGGAAGGGGCTCAGGATCATCAAGTCCTGGCCATGCACAGGCCAACTCCAAGAAGCACACCAAGTGTCTGAGAGCATTGTCCAAACAACACCTGACCCCAAGTTTTTATGAACAATAGCTTCACAAGCATTGTGTAACTTCATAGGATCATTGCAGCCTGTGAGACTGGCTGTTTGTAACACAGTCAGAATATCTCCAATTGCAGTATGGGACCTTCAAATCTACCCACCACTAAGCTGTGGGTAGTTCTCGTGCTTTTTGCATTGTGTGCTGGGTAGAAGACAGAGAAAGTTTAGGAAACGTTATTGCTTCATGCAATATCTTAATACACATCTACCACCCACTGTGCCTATCTAATGCACTATCTACCACCTAGCAGAGCCTGATATTGCACAATAACAACATTTAACAGCAGTTTTCAAGAGGAAAAATAACTTCTCATCTCATGAGTAGGCTCAAGTCTCTCTCTCTGTCAGGCAGATCTATTTAAGTCCTACTTGTCCTGCCAGGTCTGAGGTGTTAACTTCTTTTTAATTTGTGCTTGTGATTCCTGGACGGATCCACTCTGATATGCTTTGCATCTCTGGAAAGCTAAGGCTTTGTTTTCCCCAAGTCACTTGTATTCCCTTAGACGTCAACTGATTTCAGCAGAATAGCATGTGTATGGCTGAAACAATGCCGTATACAACTGACAAAAACTCATTTAGGCCATGCAAATTAGCCTTTGTGCTGTTAGGTTTATTGTTTATGCTTACAGTTGCCCTGATAAACCATAGGTGTCAGTTGTTCCAAAATTAAGCATAATACTTTGCTCCAGGTATCAACTTGACGTAAAACGGCTTGGCAGGTGATTAGTTAATAATATCACTTCATCTGCTTCAGTAATTTAAATATTGTCAGCAGCTGAAAAAGTGCCTATTCAAAGTAGCTGCTCTAAGGATGCTTAATATCTTGTGGAGTGCTTTCGAGATCTACAGATGAAAGTCAGGTGGTATTACTATTATTATTGTTGTGTCATAAAATCTGGGTGTATACTACAACATATTTTCTATGAGTACTCATTTGAATTTGGACTTTAAACAGGCTGTTCTAGCCAACTTGTATTTCTTTCAAGCTTGCTTTCAAAAATTTTGCTGGCTGGTATGCTTACAGGGTACACATTTTAAGTCCGAATTCTGCAAGCATTTGCTTTTTAAATCCAGTGGTTGAGGTGATGGTTTCATGATCAGAAAAGAGCAAAACCATCCCACAAAGAGTGACAGAGAAGAGGAAGACCAGTCTTTATAATGTGATGAAGTAGCTGACAAACAGGGGTGGATAAATTTATCTGCAGAGCTTTCCAGTCAGAAACAAACTCAGGTGTCTTTCCTAGGTTAAAGATGGATAAGCTTTGCTTACCAATATTTGTTAGCCTGCCCCACCAATTGGCTGTAGCTGTTGTCCTTCCTGGAGCAGAGCTCATATGAGTTGCCCCACATCCCCATCGTGCTCTGTGCTTTGCATGACTGGGAAAGAGGATCCCTGTCTGTTCAGCAAAGCATTTCAAGTCCTGCACATGCAAACAGGGTAAAACATCATAATTAGTCACATATTTCAAGTCTTTTGCTCTTTAGGCAACAAAGTCTGTGTGGAGAAACCACAAGGGCTTGGCCAGAGCCAAATAGCTGTGTTTACTGAATATACACAAACGTAGGAGGCTAGAAACCTGCACTGATGAGCTGCTTGGTTTCTGGCATCTTCAGCCACAGATGAATTTAAAGGCAGAACACATGAGTAAGAATGTTATGTATGGGGGTTTACTGGTGTTTTTGAAACCCGTAGCAGTAGGACACCAATATAATTTAGTCCCATTTTGAAGCTTCACTGTGTTTCCAGCAGGTACAAAGCAGGTACCTCATGTGCACTCAGAGGGTCTAACTTCCAGTTTTCACTAGAAATTGTGATCTGCTAGAAATCTGCTCTTGTCTGATAATACAAGTCTGCCACAGGAGACCCTCACTGTGCCCTCTTGTACAAACTGTTTACTCTCCTCTTGTAATTTCTATTATTCTGACCTGAACTACCCGAACAATTCTAAATGGGTAATGATACTGTGGGACAAACAGAGGACACTGCATTGGGTATGGATGTCTGCATGCAGGTACCCCTTCATGGCTGGATCCAGGAGTGGGTGAGCCTTCAGCTCTGCTCTTAGTGGTATTCTTAAGGTATATTCAATGGGCTGCTATCTGTGCGCTGCAACAAAATATACAGTAACAGAACACATACACTGTAATTGCAGCAGGTGAACTGTTCCAGGTGCCCAAGCTGTCTAGGAAGGCACTGCAGGTTAGGGAAACTGCTGCAAGTTGATGGGAGACAACGACCCAACCTCAGCAGAAAAATCACCTAGGTGGTGCTACGGGTACAGGGTTACTTTCTCATCACTTCAAGTTGTCCTGTGGCCCCAAATCAGGCCCTGAGAATGAGAGGGCATGTTTCAAGGCTGATGCATATGTAGAGGAGAGCATGAAAATGCAAACCTAAATCTACATATGACTTGACTGTGACGTACATCCATGTTGACTGCTAAGTTTTGCTGAAGGAATGCACTGCTGACAGGACTCAGCCCCTTCTCTGTCCCAAGCAGCCTTGCAAAGTAGCTAGCGCTTGCCCAAGTGGGGACAAGATCACCTTGGGTTTACCAGCTCCTCACAGAGAACAGCCCAGCATCCCTGTGCAGTCTGGCTGAAGGGCAGTGTCAGGAAGAAGTTCATTTTGCACTGAGCAATGCTTCTCCAGGGAAGGCTCTGGTTACCCACCGTGACGTGTCTCTAATGATGGCTGGAGGGTGAAGGCGTCCGTAGCCCGTACTCCACCCTGAGAATTCCCCCTGCCTTCTGGGCTCTTCCCTTTTGGTCCATGGGGGCTTTTGGAGCCTCCTAGTAATGAAAAGTCGAGGTCTATCAAGTTGAAATGAGAACAGCAAAGTAAAGAGGATGCCTCAGTGCTTACTCTCCTCTCCGTGGCTCTTCTGGGCTGTGGCTGACTGTGTGAAAGAGCCTCCCTCCATTCCAGGAAACCAAAGGCTGTTTACGCGAGGGGAGAAAAAAATGTACTAGTAAAGGATTAAAGATTTAATAATCATAAAGGAAAATATGCTCTGTAATGAAGTATCAACACCAATTGACTAGTTTCTGCCGTTTTGACAATTGCCAGGTGTTCTGCAGTAGCATGATCTGCACCTGCCTGTGTTGTTTCAGTAGCACCTAGGTGCTCTTCTCCCCACCAACCTGCCTCCTGCCTTACAAATTCCCCTGAGAAAGGTGGGAGTATTTCATGTTTGGTATGTTGTCATGGAACCAGAAACCCCTTTGGGCAGATAGTTGTCATATTTTCCTGTTTGTACAAGTGCGGGAGTGCTCCTCGGCAGCTTTCACCAGGGATCTGATGGCCATCTGGGGGTGTGCAAGGCTGTGCAGGAATCTGCATGGGGGTCCTCCCTGGCCGTCCTGCACTCCCTGGTACCAAGGACGCAGCAAACCTGGAGCTGGGCCAGCTTCCCAAAGCCCTGTGTGTGCCTGCTGTACCTTGCCCTGGTCTAACCTCTCCCACAGAAAGCACCACTCTCTCTCTGAGGCCAGTGTGTGTGCTGAGCTTGTGAAGGGAGCAGGCACAGAGCCCTTGACCCGTGGGTCTCCTCAGGCAGAGAGGAATTGTGGTGGAAGTAGTGCCTTGCTGCTGGTGCCACTGGCTGGGCTTTAGGAATGACTGTGGCTCCAGTTCAGAAGTGTATTTGTCTCCAAATGTCCTCCACATTCAGAAAATTCATCTTTTAACACAAGTATCTTTTATTTCTGGTACTAATTTCTGCCTACCAGACCCCAAGCACTTTAGACACACTTTTGATAGTCTTCCCTCTTCTATCCCTGCTTCTGTTAAAGCTCCCATCAGCTCTGTCCCAAGGTGCTGAGACAGGGATAAGAAAGAAAGAAGCTGGTGCTGAGTCTGGATTTGGTTGATTGTATAGCTATAGTAGTCCTGTCTTCTGGCAAATTTCCTTACACAATTTGTCTTTCTCCTAATCTCGTGCTCTAAGCCTGATGCTTTCCCTGAGCACAGTACATCCCCTGTATTCCAGTACATTGACACCCATAAGTACTGTACCACCAAAGGCTGGGGGAAGAAGCTGACATTCCTAGTACACTGTAGGTCAGTTTCTAGAAGCTGAGGGTGAGGTCAGACAGCAGAGCAAGGCCAATGTCATGCAACATCAGTGCAGGGGCTGCGTCCCCATCCCTTTCCCTCCCAGTAATGCTATTTCACTCCTTCTCTGCTCCAGCTTTGGCATGTGTCTCTCTGCACGGATTTATTCAGCCCTCTAGAGTGGCCATGAGTTGTTCCCCCCTACTCCCACGGTTAGTTTCCTGCTGGATTACTGGCTTGAATTGGTTTATTGGCTTGTCAGCTGCACACCAGAGCCAACAGGAGGTAGCAGGGAAGGGAGGTGGGCTGGGGGGATCCCCCCTCCTGCGGCGTCTGCAAGCCTCGGTATCGGCCCAGCCCTGCCATCTCACCACACCCTCAGACAGAAAAGCAAAGGACACTTCAGCTATTCCCAAGATAGATGTCTAGATAGATAATAACAATAGACAATAAGAGCTGTGTACTGCACACAAGCATTTCTGGCAGATAAGAGCAATTCGGATATCTGTGTCTGAAGAGCAATGCTAGATCTGACTGCAATTGCAAACCCACTGACACAGAGGCATGCATATCTAAGTGCCTTTTTCCCCCCACCCTTTGCTTTCTGTTGCACTTTACCTTGATGGATAGGGAACTGTCTGAATTAATTGCATCCTATTACCATAAAGGTGGTTACTTCATAACTGATGGTAATTACCCTTTGGAAATATGCTTCTGAAAGATTGGCACATCTGTTACAATTACTGCGCCTTCCATCATTGCATTTCAAAAATACATGTGTATATATTCAAATTGGGGTTTGAAATCAGATTAATTGCTGTATTCTTTAGCTTTGGCCCTGTGTTCAGAAAGATGCATATGTTCTCAGAGATGTACTTTTAAGGAATAAGCTTTCCTAGTAAAAATTCAGCTTATCCTTTTGCTCCCTTCCTTCCTCACTGAGCTGGACCAAATCTAGACTTTCAAAGGTGCAGATATAAGCAAGATTCAACCAAACTTCTCTAAGTGAATGTAGCAGTAAATGGGATTATGGCTAACAAAGAACCTAGGTCTGCCTAGGTTTCTAGAGGCACTCAGATTGCCATACAAGTGTCCAGTTCCTGCGAAGATACATGAACTGCAATGACTTTTTTAGAGTCCATAAAAATTGAAGCCTCCAATACTTTCATTGGCAAATTGAAGGCTGGATATACTCTCTCTCTCTGTCCTTGATTCAGGTAACATTTAAATAGATGAGTAACCCTATTTCTATTCAGCAGGGCATTTAATTTCAGTAGTGCCAAATGAAAAAAGACTTTACCCTATGGAAGGTCCTAATGCGTTTGAGAACTGGAGGACATTATGATTTGCAGTTTGAAATCTCTTCTGTAATGAACTGAGTTCATGCTGGACTCCAAGGGGCATAAGTCCAAATTTGATTTTCATTTAATCTTAACAGTTCAAGCTAGCTTCCTAAAACTTAAGCATATATAGGATGAGCTTTCTTCACAATTTTCACTGATGGTCAAGTTGTCACAGGTGCTGAGTGTCTCCGCTCCTAGCAGAGCTGTAGCTGTGGCACAGGCACTCTCTAGAAGAACAAAAAGGCTTTATAGCCTATTCCTGGCAATCAGCTGCCAGCTTGGAGAGGCAGTTGGCCACCCTGCATGCAGTGTTTCTAGTGGGTTATGGGACAATAAAATGAAGCTTGTTACTAAAGGGCTAAAGTCATGCTCTGATCTTTTTGAGAGCCTGCCCAAATTGTCCATAATCTTCTGTTTATCAACTATTGCTAAAGTTCATTTATTTATAACCATGACAAATAACCCCCATGTACATTCCTCCAGTGATTTATTGTGCAATTGTTTTGCATTCCTGAAACGTAAAACAAACCATCAAAGTAAGGCAAGATGCAAGATACTAATTTTTAAGAAACAAACGGAGGAGAATAATTCCTTGCAATGGACAATGCAAAACATAAACCAGCTGCTCATACAGTATGATAAGATTTAAACTGAAAAATTACAGTTCTGATGAGCTCTCCATGAGAAGTGCAAGCTGTTTCATTGTAGAAGAGATAATGGTTATGCCACCTCATCACAACGTACTTAGCTCTCCAATAATTCATCATCCTGCCATAAAGACTGGGCTGTTGCTGAGCAGCCTGGCTCAAGAGCCTGTGTCCCTCATTGACCTGCAGTTGCAGAGAAGTGGCTCATGTACCCTGATCCAGTTTTCTTTACGGAACAAGAGGGCTGGATCAAGTCTTGTGTGAGTAATGTCAATAGTCATGTCTATATCTAATCTCTACTTCTCCATCCTCCACTCCTGTAATAGCATGTGCACCAGGAAGCTGAGCTGCAATTAGGATACCTTAGGAAAGACCGGGATGTTGTACTCCTATCTCCCAAGGTCTTGAGACTGGGCCTGCCCAAAAAGTGTGTGCTGTGCAAGGAGGTGGTGTTTTGTTTACTGGCTCTGCTTATCTCATCTGTCACAAATAAACTCACGAGACAAGGAAAAGCCCTCAAGGTTTTGAGTATAAACAAGTGCGTTGCGTTCACCCAGGAGCCCGTGGTCACCCAGTGCACTGCACAGAGGGATTCGTTGAAGACAGGGTTGGCACTTCACAAGTATTAGTTTTGAGAACCCTTGAATTAGCGTGACTCCCTCAGTCAGACCAATATTACATATGGACAAGTATCAGATGTTGTATGGGCCGCACGGTTATGTGGTCTCCTGGGTAACCCAGGCCCTGACCAGCAGGACAAGTGAGCAAGTATGGGATGCTGATTGTACCATTGGTTTGCTCAGCTCAACCAAGATGCAGCAGAGCATGGGCACATTGGGAAACCTGCTGGGGTTTTTGGGATCTACCTGGGATCTCCTGGGTTTGTGACCACTTGCAGCAGGCTCCAAATGAAACTTCTGTTGTTTTCTCAGGCGCCTTCTCTGGGAAGTTCACCCAGCAGCTTTTTTCTTGAGTAACCCTTGTCTGAGGCTTCTCTTATGTTTGACTGTTGTGCTTGCAGGACCTTAGTTATTCTTGTAACACATGCCCCTCCATCAGGCTGGCTGACATTGATCGGCAGGTTCAGGATCTGCTGAAGGAGGACACACCTACATCTCTTCTGGCTAATACAGTCACACACCCATAGAAAAATGCACATAACAGGCACATTATGAAGACACACAGCTATTTTCCTAGAAGTCAGGCAAAACTCCTATCATCATTCTTTGCCCACCCTTGCTATTGCAAGCAGAGCCAGTTTCTCAGGGTTCAGGAATCCTTAGTGAAAGTGTCCCTGAGTTAAACAAATTAAGTGGCTGGCTAACATTAACTTAATCAAGCTTCATCTCAGCAAGAGCTGAAACAATGTACAGAGCTCTAACATTACTGGAAATCTGTGAAACAAGCATGCTGTTTCATGGTTGTTTTGTTCTGGTTAATACCAATTGTTTAGAAAAGAAAATTCTTCTGAAAAAGGAAATCAAGAGCATTTCTCCATCCCTACCGTTGCTGCAATAACAGGAAACAAAATTCACATATACAGAGCTTGGGAGATAAGCGCTGAATGGCAGTTTGTTTTTTATAGCTGACGGCAAGGGATTCAAAAGAAAATCAAATCTCTTGCCCTTCTAATTTGCAGTGAACTGAGGACCGAGTCTTCAGGGACTCATGCAGACAGCAGGAGGGAGGTACCTAGGGATGAAAGCTGCAGGAGACCTCCCCTTTGAACTGGCAAGACAGCTCCAAGATGAAGAGCTCATGATCATGGTTGGCAGCTGGTAGCAACACCCACTTAAGGTGACCTCAGCACTCACGGAGGGAAGGCGAGAGAGGCTCTGAGCATCTGCCTGTGCCTCACCCAGGGGTTGCTCCAGCTTATGGTCCCTCACTTTTCCAACAAAGTGTCACACAATCAGAGGAGGGGAATTTTCATCTGACTGGATGCAGGAAGATTTGCCATCCTGGTAGCTTCTTGGCTTGTTGCCTTGGCAGAAGGTCAGCCAAGAAGAAGGTCTTCCTCCCTCACGTGGCAAAACTTAGCAGCACCTCCACCTCTGCAGTTGGTACCCCACTGGTTGTCTTGCAAAGAGCCTCGGCTGCAAGATAAAGGTTTTTGCAGCAGCAGTGTAGGGAGTAGCAGAGGGCACTGCTATAGTTTGAGGCTTTGGGACAAATGCAACAGCTGCAGAGTTCTACCAATGCTATCAGCAGCAAAGTAATTAACAGTCTTGATCACTTACATGTCTTTTGGGGGAGTTCAGAGTATATTCTCCCTATTAGGAGACTCACATCTCTCAGGTGGTTTCAGGCTATCTGCAGAACTATAACAAAGGTGCTCTGTTCACAGTTTATATGCATAATGTTTGGATGAGAAAAAGGAGAGTTTAAGATGTTAGAGCCACATTTCTACAGAACACCAAGTATTTTCTTCCACAACTCTCCCTGTCAGGAGCTGCACAATGCTTGGCAGTTTCCCTTCAGGCTCCCGTGCCTTGTCGCTTTCTTACATTTTCCATCTAGTTTCTTAGGTCAGTATGTAATGTTTTGTTCCACATTCACGTTTGCAGAGCCTGGAATACTATCAGTGGATTTAATTTAATCCTTTCTTTTCACCTAGTCTGAGGGCTAATCCAGGTTTCTGACAGCACGTTCTTGTCAGCTGGTGCTGGCACCACTGAAGTATACACTTTCTCGGTCAGGGCTTGCTCGCTGGCTGGTACCATTTGGTACATGTGTATGATACCAGGTCAGTAAAAGAAACGCAAGGTTACATCTTTAGCAGTGAAAACTAAAGCATTTTAAACAATTGCAAATGCACTCTGACCATTGTGTCTTCTGGGGTTGTAATAGAAGCGGGATCCTTGAACACAGCCTCTGCAAATAAAGACCTGTAGGAACTCAGGATTCCTGCCCCAAAGAATTTACTATTTAAGAAATAATGTACTTCTATAATGTATGTGTCTCACCCAAAGGTCCAATCACACAAGATATTTTAACAGCTGAAATTAAGCCTGGTGGGGCAGCCTTATTAAACCCTTCGTCTGTTGTTGCCTTTAGGCTGGGTTGCGTTGCAGACGTGTTTGCTGGCTTAAGTACTTTGAACCAGTTTGCCTGTCTTGACACAGCAGAAAAAACCTGCTGGTTTTTTTGGACGGTGGTGGAATACTTAGAATAACATCCACTGAGCTGGGATTCCTGTCTGTATGAATTTCACAAGATAGAAAACTTGTCTGTATGTCAGAATGAGCTCTCGCTGTGTGTGTGTGTGTATATTTATGTATATATGGGCTGGCATCTCCCTGTTACTGTCCCTGACACTCTGTTCTGTCCACTCATCCCCTGTACTTCCAATTTCCTCCAGAGTGTCCTCTATTTGAGGTGTTTCCTACCTGTGAGGGCATATTTTGCCTACTCATCGTTCACTACCGTGGGATAAAATGGGTTTTCCTCTCTTGAGAACTACAGAAACAAGCTCCATTTAAATGTAACTATGTTGTCACAAGCAGCTTTATTACTAAAGTTAGCAGTGCAGTAAATCTTTGACCAGTTGTGAAATTGATAGCCGATATTCTGCTTAGTACCTGGTTCATTTGAATTTCTGTCAGGTGGGTGGTAGCTCAGAAAGCTGCTTGTTGTCGTGACACATGGCTGAACAATTCTTACCACAACTTACCAGGGAAATACCCATAGCCTGAATATTTCATTGCTGTTTCTTTTCATTAGTTGGCTGGGAAATGTGTCATCTTTAAATAATCTGTAGCAAGTTTCTGAGTTGGTGGTATTGTTTGTGGAAGGCAGCACTAGAAATGTTTGGCATCTCTGGCTGTCATTTTTATTGCTTCTATATGGAATGTGAGAGGTGTAGAACAAATAGCCATAGCAAATTGAAGCACAGCCATGTGTGCCCTTGATGGCTTCTGGAGACATATGGGTTTATAGAGATTTTCACACAGCTGAGTCTCTAGACATCTCCTGCAAGAGAACAAGAAAAATAAGAAATGAACCCAAATCCTCCCCACAGAACTCAGCAACTTCAGAGCAGTACCTCTCTACAAGTGAATTGCTCTTCTAGAGTAACCAGCTTCTACTCATAGAATGATAGAATGATTTGGGTTGGAAGGGACTTTACAGATCATTTAGTTCCAACCCCTCTGCCATGGGCAGGGATGCTTTCCACTAGAATGGATGCTCAGGGTCCTATCCAACCTGGCCTTGAACACTTCCAGGGTTCATGAGCCACTGAGATGCATTTTCCCTCATGTCATTCTTTTCCCCTCTCCATCCCCTGAAACAAAACTCTCCTCTGCAACTGTGAAAGTAAGGCCCTTTTCTGGGTAGCTTCTGCAAGGGGTAAGATTTTCTGAGCAATGCTCAGAAGCAACGGAACTGATTTTTTCATAAATAGAAAAGAACTGTTTTTCATAAAATATAACATTTTCTGACCTACTTGAAATCATCTTGGTGACAGCACAGCTACCCCAAAAAAAAAAAAGTCATGTCTTCCTGCATGAACTAAATTAGCATTTTTATTTGAAGCATAAAACATTGATGAGAAACAACATCTGTACATACAAAAAGTAGTTAACCAGAGAAAACAAATGTATTGCTTAAATAGGGAAGCCTGACAGAGAATAAGTTATCAAAAGCACAATGATGTTTGAAAAATGTCATGAGAATGACAATAATTTTCTTCAACGTAAGTGGAATTATGATTCTCCTGAGCCACAGAATGTAATAACACAAAGTAAATCATTCCCTCCCTTTTTATACAACCACTTCTCACTGCCAGAAAGAGACAACTGTGCCACAGACAGGGGAAAATAATTATTCTGTGAAATTCTGAATGGGACTTAGTCTCCAGATATCAACTTGAAATTGCCATATCAAAGAAGAGTCATATAAACATCTTTCTAATTAATGGTCATTAATCTTGTGACCCTACTGGTAGTTCCAAAAGAAGCAAATAAGTGTATTTTTTTTATTCCCAAGGCAAGAGTGTTGTAACAAGAGTGGTGTAGCAGCTATACACACAGTTTCAAAAGTGCAGGAATGAACAGAATTGCCCTGTGAACTTGGGACTGTAACTGGCATATCAGTAGGAAAAGGAAAGGGAAAGTGTTTGAATTCTCTTCCCAGCCTCTATAATGCTGCAAAACAATGTTAATTCTCTATTATACTAATGTGATAGGGGTGTGGAAAAGGCTCAGCTTGTGAACAGCAGCATAGACAAGTGGGCCAGACCTTGATAAAGTGCCTGTATGCATTTGCCAAATAGTAATACAGTTCAGTTTCTTGTCTGTTCACTGTGAACCTGCAGCTCCCATTACTGCGTTATACTGAGTAATTTTGTAGGGTTTTTTTTAGTGCTTGTCCTTGAAATACCCCTTAAGATAAGAGTGCTAGCCTCTGTAGTCAACAGGAAAAACACAGACTAAAGGAACTCTCTAAGGTAAAGGAGAGAAGTTGTGGTGGAGCAGAAAATTGAACTTGTATCTACTGTGTTTCCAGCTACTGTCTCACCTGATGAATCACCTCTCTCCTTTCTCCATTTCTTCCTTTGGGGCAGCTTTTCTTTCCCTGTGGTTGTGGGAACTGGGAGCTAGCAATGCTTCTGGTTTCAGCAAGCCTTGGGGAGAAAGCAATGGTCCTAACTCTGAAATGGGTCTGGGCACACTAAGTATCCAAGATGTGCCCAGTTCCTTTGTATATACACCTCTGATACAGCCTGGGATGCATCCCACAGTAAAACAAATAACATGGGAATGTCAGTGAACAATAGGAGTAATTACTCAACCCCCCCTCTTACCCCTGCCCTCCCTACCAAAAATATTATACTTTCGCATATTTTAATAGACAGAAGTTAATTTTTCACCAGCTAGAAAAATTGCTGTGTTGATTGAAATGACAGAAAGGAGCAAAACACTTGGTGAAAAATTGAAAAATCCGAGGTACTGTAGTAGAAAAGCAACATGTCTCTGCACTGGCATAATCCAGTGCTATGAAATGCAGTGTCCATGTTTCACAGTCCCAGTCTTTCTTATGCTTTCTGTGAGGTACCACAGCACAGAGTCTCAGTTAAAATTACCTGAGACAAAATGCCAGTATGGATTTAAAATCATAGCACTTCATTATTTTATCAAGATCCCTTTTTTCTGGGTGAGAAAATAAAGGAAAATTGCCAATGCTCCTTTGTCAAATTTCAAGTGTACAGGTTTTCAGTGAAAAAGAAAAATCTGCTATGGGTGAATTTTATGGGAAAAAAAAATCCTTTATTTTGTAACCAAAACTTCCTCCTCCACCTCCATCAGATAATATTTGTAGTCACCTGTAGTTGAAAGAGATCTTCCCATTTGCAATACCCCAACTCAAAGGCAAGTTGATATCAATGTGAGGTTTTGTTTATTCAGAGATGTCAGGACCAGGCTATAAGTCTGTAGAAACAAGAGACCCTATTACTTTCTTACTTGTAGATGTGCAACTGATGGGTGTTCAGCCTCCAGGAGTTTAGATGAGTGAGATAAGCTTTCAGATAAACATCCAAATGTTTAGATTTTTATCTAACCCAAAGCTCTGAACCTTTAAAGGATTACCCACCTCCAGGGATAATCCTGTAGTGATTTCAACACCTGTACTGAGTCAAAGGGAGTTCAGAGTCTCCTGGCCACAAGAAATGGCTCAAGCCCATCCTACCATTTGTCTTGGATGCCCGAAACAGTCCATGTCAGATCTGAACATGATTACTGGGCACTCTGATTTTAAACGACAGGATAACTACAAATAGTCATCAATGGGATCACTGATTACCAAAAACAACCTGTGACACTATACTTTGTGGCCTACAGAGCAGATATGCCCTGAATGTTTATGCAGTGAATCAGAAGCCTAAATACCTCACAGTTTTACAGGTATTTTAATGAGCTTCTTTTCTGCCAGCATTCTGCTTTGGAAGAAGACTTTGCTGCCCTCTTTTGCAGTTATCATGAAAATGTGTTTGTGTTGGCACACAGCAAAGCTCCACTGTAGGTTAGTGTGACTGATCCTAAAGGTACAGAGATATGCCTGTACAGGGATACAGAGTTATACCTGTACCCAGATAAAGAACTAGCTATCTCACAAGTGGCCATTTCCCTCTGTTACCAAAAATTAGACATACTTAGAGAGAACCTTTTTTGGTCCAGTTCCAGCATTCACACAGAGCAGAAATCACAGCAGGATACTCCTCTCCTTCCCAGGAATCAGCTTGTCCAGGCGCCCAGAAGAGCAATTGGACTTTGTGCTCCATTCAGGTTTCTCCTAAACGACGCACAACTCTTATCAGGGTTACTAGAACTCTTTGCATATCTGAAAAATTATTCTGGGTTTGGTTTCAGTTTCAGATGCTGTAGTCATGCTTCGCAAGCAACCGGGAATTGGGGGGAAATAAAAAGAATTATACGTAACATTTCATACATACCTGTGCATGTGTGCCATGTATCCATGAATATCACACACATTATTTCATCATGGATCTAAAAGTTCTTTGCCAGCATGAACTGAGAATGCCACAAAAATCTCCTTCTTCTTACTGAAAAAGAAATTAAAAAAAAAAAAACCTTAAGAAAAAAAATGGGTGTTATTCTGACAACAAAATTATAGACATAACACAGTCTTCCCTGAGGCTTTTTGACAAATCCTTTAGCCTATTTGGGCTGAGTTCCCCATTAACCTGAAAGGAAGGCAGAGGTTTTTCAATGGAAGGGCTGCTCAGTAGACCAAACTGTTGTGTTTTGGGTTTTTTTCCCTAAATCTAAGCAAGAAAAAGAGTTTCCACTCTTCATTCAGAAGTTTGTCTGTAAATTAGCATATCTCTGAAAGCAACCACTGACTTTGATCACTCTCCTGAAGTACAACGGTATTTAAGGAAAAGCTGATCTTATTTTAATTACCGGTTCTTCAGCTCACCTCTGTAATTAGAAGGAAAGCTTGCCTTAACAGTGCTCAGGTGGAATTCACAGGAAACATATGATTAAATGGTGATTCTAAGTTTAGCATTTCACTTCCAGAAAGCAAAACTAGTATCAGGTGTAAATGTTTTCCATAAAGGGACATTTGAAAGATGAAGTTAATTAACAATGGCCTACATAATACGCGAAGACAAAGGACAAAATAAAAGCCTTTTGGAATCTTGTGGTTGCATACAACAGAGCTAGATTTTCAACCTTCCCTTTTCACACTGGGTCTTCTCTACAGATTTCATTTGGCAATCATGGTGAGGTGAGTTTCAGAAAACTTTATCAATAAGGAAAACTAATATAGATTTGGTTTGCTTTCCTCTGTCATCCCTATCTGGATCAGCCTGAAAGAGAAGCTTCTCCCCACCCTGTTGTGCATCCTACTGTTTGGTAACTTCAGACAAATGTTTTTAACAGGGTTCTGGTGATTATGGTCTCCTTAATGTATTGTAAATCCCTGGAAGGGGAGGAGGATGTTTTCCTGGAGAGAACAAACTTGTTTTTCCTTTTACATAAAACTGTTCTTTTGTAACTGTGTGGATCTGGCCACTGGCAAGCAGAGCTCTGCAAATGTATGTGTTAGAACTTAGGAAAAATTAAGATATGTTTCACCAAAAGGTCAGCATCTAACCCATGTAAAGATCATGGTCTGGGGAGTGTTTTCATCCATATTACTGTTGTCATCACAGAATACCTACTGTTTGCATCTCTTACTCATTGTTTATCTCCCCACCATTCCAAGAAAATTCATTCCTGGTAGGAATTTAACAAAAGTAAGGGCAGAAGTTACTTCATGAACAGGCAACATTGTTTTCATTATATTGCATAGTAGGCAACCAAAATGAGGGTTCCCAGTAGTTCTTTCAGTTTCTTCAGCAAATGCCTTCCACACCTCCGTGATATTCTCACCAAACTGTTCCACCCTAGATTTCATGACAAGTGAAGTAAAACCCATTGTGTACCATTTGAAGTGTGCAAATGTCCAGAGGACTTGATATACAGCCATTCACGGCTCTCCTTTCTGAAATTAAGTTGAGCAAAGTCTTGCCTCATGCTTTTTTGTCTTTGCAATAGTAGCTCAAAGGATCATCAGAAAAAAGGAACAGATTTGCTAAAGTGGATTTTAGAGTCTACACTGCAAAATATGACACACATAGAGTCAGGACAGGCTTTCTCCAGTAGATATTTAAACCTGTTACATTTTCTTTCCCTATTGAAAGGAATAAAATGTGCAGTCCCGATTTTGTAGAAAATTATGGCTGGACCATAATAGTGGTCTCCAATGGCAAAGCTTTGCTAGGAAAATAAATAGGCTTTTTCCCCATCTCTTTTCAAATTCAGTTTGAAGCAGAAAGTGTTATTAACTGTAAATTCACTGAACAATTAATATATTTGTTTGACAGATCACTTGAAATCTCTAGAGAGATTCAGAGAAAAATTTTAAAGTTTCTTTAACTCAGAAACTCTGGACTAGATGCAGAAGCTACCCGATTTGAGGGAAGAGCTTGAGTACATAAGAGACAGAACAGATACCTGGGTTTAAAATTTAATGTAGATTAAGATCATTTTTTCAGGATAGTTTCTCCTATTTGGCTTCTTGATTTCAAACATTGATGTTGGTGTGACAATTTATTTTGAAGACAAGAATTTTTATAAAATTCCCCTCAACTCCATTTATTTCCATTTGCAGAAGAGCTAAGTGTGGGTCAGAAGGCCCCACGAGTGCCTAACTCCAGGACAAAGTCAGTCAGCCTGAGATTATGGTATGGAAATGTAATGGAGGAAGAAAGAAACTGATGAGCACAGAGAAGAAGCAGGAACTACTTCCCTCCTACCATCTATCTAAGTCTTTGTTTTGTTACACTGTGAGTCTCATGAAATCAAGAAGTTACATCAGTCAGGTGCCTCAGTGAAAGGACTGGAGATACTGGGCCTGGTCTGCAAGGTAAGGTAGCAGGAATTTACCTGAAATGCCATGAAACAACACAGCAAACATTCATATTTCAGACCTTGCGAACCAAGCCTCAGGCTACATGGTGAACAGGTTTGGATGACAAAGTTGCCTATTGTTGTTACAGGGGTATTTATTACCTGGTGAAAATTCTGTAGCTGCTCATTGCATAAGAATGCTTATTTTAAACCTGACAGTTGGCAGGGGCCAACCACCCAACGATTTCATTGCTTCAGCATGTTTTTTATGACATTTAAATTAGGGGATTTTTTACTAAATGTGATTTTTCTTTTTGTTACACTTGGATATTTATAAATTCTGTTACTACCTGTTGCTCAGAGGACTGACAGTACGTAAATACATCTATTCACCCAGTAAGTGATAAATGATACTCATTTTTGCACACTAGTCAGGCAAACCTAAGTTACCCAGCGCAAAATATTAAGAAAGTTGCTTTGATACCTGCAGTTCCTTGGCAAGTATCATTGAAACATTCTGATACATAGAACATCACATTTTACAGATGAGTAGTCTCAGAAAGGCCAGCCTTGACTTTTCATTCTCCAGCACTGAACAGCCCAAGAAAATACAAATGCCACTCTTTTCCAGAATGGATGTTTGCAGAGCACTCACCGTGCTGACTTGTCTCCTGTGCCATTTGGGTGTAAGAGAACAGCTTACACTGACCAATAGAACATTTTTAGGGTACTTATATGGCACCAATAAGCAAATAAAATATTGAAAAACTTGTGCAGCTGTAAGTACCTCATGTCTAAGTGTTGAAGCCAGCATTCCAGCTATCTGCACTGCTGTGACAACACTCGGCTCCTCGTGTTATGAATGGATTCTAAAAAGTATCTGCCTGACAGGGGACAGGAAGAGAGGAGAATGGGGAAATAGACAGGAATTGGAGGAAAAGGAGAGTAACAATGCAGTGCTTTGAAAAGGTAGACTGGATTCCAGCTCATCTTCAAACACCGCTGAGCTGTGCGGTGGCTCAGCAGCTAGCAGGCTTTCCTAATGACACTGTGCATTGTGCTGGTGTGGCTTCTACTGCTGCCACATGGCCACGCTGCTGAAGGCTCTGGGGAATTACCTTGGTATTTAATTTGTTGTTATGAAAACAGTGAGTTTTACTGCAGCAAGGATATTTTCCTCCCAAACAGTTACCAGAATCCTATTGTTGTTCTCCTTCTTGTTGACCTTTTTGATGGTTTTACAATTATAATGATTTTCCCGGCTTTGCTATCTTGAATTTGTTTGATTTATATTGTGTCAGGAATTCAGAAAGGGGAAAAGCAGCCCACCTCGGGCAGAAGTTCTGCTAAATGAAGGAGTTAAGGGAAGTAATTTTTTTGAATGGAATTGTGATGGGAAGAGCAAAATTTTCCTTGCTTTAAGCGTTTTAATTGTACATGGCCAATACAAACACAGGGTTCATTTTCAACCCCAGTACCATGCTATTACCACACAAGCTGTTCAATTGTGGGTTTTTAAAAATTACATTAAGAGCAAATACTACTTCTTTTAGAACATAAAGGCTGTGAAAATAATTTTCAGTTCTGTTCTCCTGTGTCTTCAGAGGTTCAGAGTTAACTTCTCAGAGTGCCCAAGACAGTGGCAATCCTGGGAAGGTGTTTTCTCAGCTGGCCCAGAAATCACATAGTTGTAAAACTATCTGACTGTGAAATATGTCCCTAGGGCTGCTGTGTGAGCTCCCTCTTGCCCTTTGTAACTGGCCCATGGCATTGGCACGAGGGAGTGTGTAACTGTGCCTCCATCTCATTCAGCCTGTGTTCTCTGTTGCATTTTAAAAAGTCTTGCATGGCATCCAATATACAAGCAGCAAGATATAAGCTAGTGAAAGCAAGTGTCTGTTAACTTAGACAGATTTGTGTAAATCTATGATGTTATTTTGAAAACCAATTGTAATAACAAAAGAATATAAAATTATTCTTACATTTCCTACTATAAATGTTTTTATTGCAGATAGTTGACTGTATTTGAGGTAACATTTGCATACAAAACTATGCACCACTATGATAAGATAACATAGTCATTATGATGATGTTTACTGTGCTTATACAATATGCTGATTCAGTTCCTGCACGTTACTTTTCCTTTACCACTTATGTCTGTGTTTAAAAAAAACCCCAAACAACAAAACCCAGAAATGCACTAATTCTTTTTTAATTTGCATATAAAACTGTATGTTATCTGTCCTCCACAAACCTTACATTTTAATTAACATTTCTTATCTACAAGGATGTACTTTTCTACAAAAAGGGCAGTGTGCCATAAGCTACTCAGGAAAGTCCTATTAGGAGACAATTATTTTCATTATTTTATATACATATTGAGATTAGAATACTGCTAAAAACATGCTATTCACTTCAGAAGCACAAAAAAAGACCTCCCCATCTTACACCCAGTTCTGCCAAGAGAGCTTGCAATCCAGAGTCAAAGCCAGCAGGGAACTGAAGAAGGCGGAGCTGGGAGATCAGAGGGGTTTTGAGAAAGCACAGACACAGTCTTGGATACAATTTATTAGGGTCTATATAAAGAAATTATGGAATTATCCTGTCTACTGTATGTATTGTGTTCTTAAATGACAGTAACATAAGTGAAAAGGCAAATATTAATTGCTGGTTTGCTGCCACATCTTCCAGAAATGATGTCATTTTGACATATTTCTTGGAACAACAGGAATGGCTTTATAACTATTTCTATTTCTTTCTAAGGAAAGAAGCTCTTTATAGAGTCTTTCTTGAGTTTTACTTGCAATGGTCATGTATACTGTGACCACAGACCCTTTAAAAATGGACTTGATGTGCCACATTGCAAGTTTTTTATTAGTTTGTTACCAAAGGCACCAAGTCACATAAGGCTCTTTTTTCCTCAGGGTTATTTGCAAGGATATTTGCAGTAGTAGATTTTAGCATAAGACAGATAAATAGGTCAAAAAGAGCAAGTTAATGCTGCACTTCAGTGAAAGAATCCAAACTCCACTTGGAGAACCCACAGAACTGTGCTCCCCCTCATTTGTTATTTCACTCCATTTTCCTCGGAGCACCATCTAATGCACATCCTTGCTGTGCAGCTGGGAAGGACTCAATAAATGTCCACTTGAGGAATATTAAAAACTAGACAGAGTTGAAATATTGCTGAGAGAGTGAGAGAGAGTTAATATAAAATTAGGAAAATTATTCCAGTGCTGGAAAAGAGTATTCCAGTCTTCTTCCTTCTCCCTCGCCCTCCCCTGGGTTGCCTGAAACCCATGTTGAACATGGTTGTTCACTTATTTTAGACTCCTGGAATTTAAGTTCATGCACTGGAAAGTGAGAATGGCTTCATGGAGCCATGACTCATCCTGACGCATAGGAGAAAAAAACCCACTTTTACCAGCACTTTGACCTCTCTTAATGTCCATTTCTCAAGGGTGGTCTTGAAATCAACGGCTTGAAGGAAAGACTTGGATCCCTGCTGCCAGACCCAGACAGGTGGACATTGACCCAACCAAACCTCTTCTGGCAAAAAGCTCTATCCTGCAAGATCACTGAGACCTCAGGCCTCAATGGAGTAAATGGAGAGACTAAACCAAACACTACCCTTCCCAATGGCCTTTTGGATGCTGTCCCCAAGCAGTAAGAAAGGGCCCAAAACACTATTGGAGCAGGCTACTCTACTGTTGCCAAACAAAATGTTCTTAGAACTCTGGTAAGATTTCTGGGAAAGGATTTTTCTCTTTAGAGAAAGGTCTTCTTAACGCTTTACAGAGTGACTGTCAGGCAGGTCACTGCTTTAATTTTCAGGTTTTTCCTGTGTGTTTTTTTCCTGTGTGTCCACCAGCACATGGAGAAGGCAGATGCAGATGATCAGCTTAAACATCAGGTGCCACAAGAGGAAAGAAAGGGGAGATAGGAAGCTCTTCCCACCACCTTTCACTGTCTTTCAGCTGGGCTTTCTGTACAGTGGTGGACAAGTTAAATGAGACAGGGGATAGCCAAGTGCTTGAGATTGCACAGTTAAGGAAGGGAAGCAAACCCAAACCCTTAGCCCAGCCTGCAGCTGATGTTTTCCTCTTTGTGTGCCAGCACTCAGCTTCGGAGCTGCTTAGTTGCATGGTTCAAGGCAAGAGTTATCTTTCAGTTGTGTATTTGTACAGCACCTAACACAATGAAACCCTTCTCCTTTAGCGCAGCTTGGAGACATTATAACAACACAAATAGTAAATAGTAATCAGGTTAAAGATAGCACTGAATTAAACCAGAGCAATAGGCCTATTGGAGGCCAAAAGGTACACAGTGCCAGCTCAGGCAACTGGCTCTCCAAATTGAAAGAGAACATTCCTCTGCAGTAAAATAAACACTATTCTTTTTTCTCTTGAGCTAGATAAAGCATGGTGTGTTTCTGATAAATCCATATGGTTTGCTTGCTTGCAGAGGAAAACATGAAGAACAACAATTCCCCAGCTTTCTTCCTCAGAAGTTGCATTATCAATAAATGCCTGTGATATCAGTCGGGTTCTTTAGCCCACACATCCAGCCAGTATCTTAATTGCAATAACTTCACATCCCAAAAAGCCAGTGCAGCGATATACAAGGGACCTGATTCCAACCCCTAACCTCTCAGAGCCCGGAAAGTCTTTCAGCATTCCTGCAAACTTACATAAGAGAGAAGGAGTAGATAACATTGTATGCTTGCAGTTAAACATGCAGGATGCTTGTGCCCTCTTGCAGAGAGGAGTGAAAGAATGGCCTCTAAGGAAGTTGTTCTGAATTAGAAAATGGCCTTACAACTGAAGAATTTGGAGTGCAAGATCAAGGACCCATGGGATTGCCTGAATTGTTTTTTTCAAGTCTCCAAAATGACTTCATTGCACTTTTTTCTACAGTCTGTGACAACCTAAAATCTACTGAGTAAGCAGACGAAATACTGTTTGTGGTCTTTATGTATACTGAGCTAGGCCTTAATGGCAACATTATATTAATTGGACAGAGGACAGACCTGACTTAAGTGGATAAGGAAATTCTCTTGACTTAAAATGGTTCCTTTAGTTTCATTTGTCTTTCGAATTGGAAACTACAGACTAGAACTGGGAAGCCAGGAAGGTCTGACTTCCATTCCTGGGGAGGTGATAGGTGGCCCCACACACCTCTTGGGAAAATCACCCTAGGGGAAGGGAATACCAGTCCCTGTATCTCTAGGAGGGTGTTGGGAGCAGGAGGGCGAAAGGAATCCTATCTGTGTAATTTTCAAACCACCTGAATTTTCAGAAGTCTTGTACAAGAAGCCACACTAAAAGCTATTCAAGAAACTGACTGGCCAGAGGATTACAGTCAGCAATGGAGGGATGGGTGCTGCATCTTTATTGATAAAGAGGAGAGAAGGGAGAGAACAGTAAAATGTGCAAGTTTGCAGATAATAGTAGGCATTTCTCCATAAGCAAACGCCATGCCAGGTTCAAAAAGAACACGAGTGTACAAAAAAAGGGCAGGTGAGGGCCAGGTAGGTAAATGAAATGTAATGCACCTTTGGAGAAACAATCTAAACCATGCCTTCACGATGATGGACTCCTGTATTTCCAGTGCAAAAGCGAAACGTCAGCATCACTGCTGACAGTTCTTGGAGATCATCTGCTCTGTGTGCAGTGGCACCTAGGAGAGGCAGTAAAGCACTGGCCATGGATAAGGAGAGGAGGAGTGTTGTTTTCCTACTACAGAAAACTGCTGCAGTGACAATACCTGAATTATGTTGTGAAGTTCTGCATCCTGAGGAGGATACAGCAGAGCTAGATAAGATCCAGAGAAGGTCAGGGGAAACAAGTTCAGATACTGCTGATTGATTTTCAGCTTTTGAAGAGAGACTAAAAAGATAGAATTTCTTCAATCTGGAGAGAGGAAATGTAGGGGTGTGAGGGAGGAGATTATAAAAATTTGCACAATTACAAAGGTGGTAGGTTGGGCAAAGGTAGAAAGGTTATTTACCAAATTCCTTAATTCTGGAATGGGGGGGAGTGTGCTTTCTGAAACTTTGCACACCTGATAACTCTTCAGTACTGGATTCACAAGGAACAGCCAGTGCCATTTACTGCCAGGTGAGCATGGTTTACTCCCCTTCCTTTTGTTCCTTTGCTTCCACTTTCTATTCATTTAGCAACAAGAGATACAGCTTGCAACTAGAATGGCTCATTTTGGGGTTATGTCAGTATGAAAAAAATCAAAACTTGATTTATTGTTTGTCAGGAATAAGGGACGTAGAAAAATACCAGTCTGGTGACATGCAGCAGGACAATTATATAATGGCTTTTTATGCAAGATTTTCTGTTTAGGAGCAATGAGGGAGAGCACTTGTTGCTGCACCCAAAAAGGTGCCCTTTTGTTTACATTTTCTTTTAATTTATTTTTCACGTGTTAATGCCACTGAATTTCATGGTTATACAAAACAATAAGGAAGTGAGATGACATTGCCATACTTCACTTAGTGGTGAGGGTATTTACTGCACAATATAAGGGCAGGCAATTGTTATTTGGGAAATTTTTGGAAGGTGTCAGGATGTGTGTGATCTTGCAGGTTTTGATGAAGTAAGGGTCTAATAATGCTTGAGTTTGTGAAGGGGCAATACTGTCTTTTGGACCTAGAAGTTCACCTTGGAGTTTTCCCTAGGGCTGTAGCTTTTTTTTTTTTTTTTTTGGCCTTCTTTGAGACTGTTACCAGCACCCAGAGTGACTTCTGCTAGTTGTGGCAGTCCTGGGATACTCTTTGGTTGTGTGGGGCAGGTTGCACTTTACAGTGTATTTCTGCAATGCTTGCACCATCCCTCTGGAAAGAAATCAAGGGCTGGGATAAAATCCTATTAGAGGCAGAGGAGGAGGATACCTTGGGTGTTATTTCAATGCAACAAAATATATGTATTCAGTTTTGATAACTGTCTACTATTAGTAAATGAAAGTACTGCCAGCTTTAAAAAGTTGATCTAACCTACAGGACAACACTGTGGTTCATTAAGTCTCAGTCAACAGCAAGTGGTATCGATGTGGTCAGATCTCATCCTGAAGTCAGAGTTTAATACTCAATTTTCAAGCAGAGAAAAGTTTTCCTATTTGTTGTTTAGACAAAGTAATTTTTACCATAACGAAATACTGTCGTAGAAGAAGAAAGCAAGTTCTTGAATTAAAATATGCCAGAACTTTGCAATAATTTAGGCTTGATCTAAAGTCAATGTCAAGATCTTCTTTCTAGTTACAGCAGGCTGAAAATGTGTTAACAGTCTCGTATTTGATGTGATTTATTGCTGCTATTGCTAAGGGTTGGACCTTGTTACCACTGAGTGCTCTGCAAGCCATTAAAAAATAAAAATTAAAAGCTTTTTATGTTGTCCAAAATAGTCCTACCCTTTTTCCAAAGCCATATGAGCAATATATCTGGGCCATACATATAAATGAGAAAAAATAGAAGATTAGACATGCTGACTACCAGGCCAGTTCTGAATGTTTGTAGGAAATACAGGACAGGCAGATTTGTGGGTTGAACTATGCCTTTAGTTTTTACACTTATGAAATTCCGAGCAATATTTCTAGTAGTCGTTAAGAAGGAATTTGCTTCTTCCTGGCAGTTACTCTGATCTACCAGGTGTGTGTGGTCTCTTCCCTTTCTGAGGTTGCCCTTTTGTTCTGACTTCTTTAGCAAAAAAAAAAAAAGGCAGCTGGACAGCTTTAGTCTGTTAAATTGTCCACATTACTTACAGAGCTACACTCCTCACTGACCCTTAACAGTTTAGTAGCTATGAGCTTTAAGAGGCTCAGTCCTAATCTCCTGTCTTCAAAGGAGCCAGAGCTCCTGCAGAATGCAGCCTTTTGATTGTGGCTTTCCTTGAATTTTAGAAGCCCACCTTTGTTAGCTGGTCACTTCCATTCTTTTACCTAAATGATGACAACATTAAAGTTAACATAAATTGCATAGACTCATCCAAGGGCTTTCATCATTCCTTGATGCTTTGCTCTCCTCTTGGCATGGGCTCTCTCAAATAGTGTGTTAATAGCAGACTGCTACCTAAGGGACAAAATGTTCAGGATCCTTGGACGCACAGCCCAGACTAAATATGCTGGCCAAGGAGTGTTCTGGCTAAAGAGTATATCTCTTGGATCTTTGAACTGAGGAAAGGTGTCATGCAAGTGATGTGAGGAAGCTGTGTCTTGACATGTGCCTTCAGGAACTGTCTTTCTGCTTTTTGCACAGATGTCAAGACTCAAGACTAGACCCAGAGGAAGCTCCTTACGTAGCGAAAACTGTAATTTTCAGCAACACAGGGCTGTTGGGCTGGTGCTTTCTGAGTTTGGTTGGGGTTTTTTTTCCCCCAGGGATAATAGTGCTCTGCCACAGTTTCACACAGGCACTGTTTCCCATTTCCCTGGAGCACTGTTCTCTGGGCTGTAAGCACTGAGAACTGTGGGCATGGTTGTGAACCTGGGCTGATCCAAAGAACATGCACTATACGGATATTTAAGGGTCCTGAATTTGCCCCTGTCCTATGGCTCTAAGATGCAGCTGAGTATTTCTGTGGCATACAGAGACCTTTCTGCCTGCTGTGTGTGAGAACTCAGTACCACTGAGAATATTTTTCATTCTGGGCTTAAAGCTGGGCTTAAAGCATAAACTGCAGCTTCCCTAGAGGTTTTGCTGCTCTTTCCCACTTCAACAACAGCCATCAGGTAACACAGGAATGTTCACTCTCATTGTCTGGAAGAGTGGCTAAGATGTCCACTTACAAAACCTTTTAAATAAAACAAACAAACAAAAAAATCCCAAACACACAAACAAAAGAAAATAAAGGGGGGGAGGGAAGGGAAGAGGGAGAGGATCACATTGTAAAAAGGAATTTTCTCCCTGTATCTAGACTCCAGAAGTGTGGACCAAGGCGTTAGCTCTCGGTCATGTACTGCCCTGGAATCGCATACGGACACTGCTGTGCTCCTGTCTGCAGGAACACCACGGATGCACATGAGCCTTTTGGCTTCCCTCAGGTGCTTGCACAAACACTGGTAGCTGCTGTGGGGAAGGCTTGCAGGATCAAGCTGCAAGGGCCTGTGTAGGGCTTCTGTGCACTCGAAAGCCATGACCTGATTGCACGACATTCCTTCGTATCCTGTACTCTCTTCTTGACCTTTTTTCTGTGTTTTCCATCTGACTGACAGACCTTTAAAACACAAAGCAACAGGATAGTGTTGGATGGTGGGAGGAAACATTGCCATTGGTTTGGGATATCATTATTGAAACAGCTTCAAGTTATCAACAGCTTCAAGGGAGAAAAATGCTGATATTTGGTTTTTGCCTTGCATACTATTCCCCATTCATTAATCGGTTTCTTGACTCTCTGACCCATTTTCCTGCAATAATAGTTCTGTGAAAAGCCTAGTATTTCTTATCCTGATGTCTGTATCCCTGAGCTAAAATTTTTCAGTTTTACTTGCTGGCTAACCCTTCTAAGATGCTTTTGTCTGTAACTAGACAAGACCTTTCCTTCCTAACAGTTTGGTAACCATATCCTAATCTTTCTTTTTTACTGACTTTTATTCATTACAAACATTTAGCAGTCACAGCTGCTAGAAGAACTAAAACACAATTATGCAGGAATTATTTGATTTTGCTGAAATCTTAGGGACCATAGGGGTGGCATTGTATTAAATCTCGAGTCTCCGAAGTCATCACTAATTGTCTATATAAAACACCACCAAAAGCACTTTGACTGTAGTAATTAACGTCCCAAAACCTGCCATTTATCTAATAATCACAGCGTTTAGCAAACACTCTTTAATTACATTCTCAGCAGCCTGGTCTCTTTAATTTTGCTGTTCTGACTTGGTGCTACAATAGCCACTCTTTTTAATAAGGTAATTAGTAGCCTCATTTTAGCATTGTATAAACTGATAGAAAGATTGCATTCGAAGGCTGTCTGATTAAACACTGCATATGTGGTAGAGAGAGAAATTAGGTCTGCATTTTTCTCCTTCAACTCTATTTTGACAACTAGGGTAATCTTGCTTTTTGATTCTGTAAATTCACCTACGGTTGTCCCTAGTGCTTCCACATGGTGTCATGGCTCCTGCTCTCTCTCTCCTTTCAGTGCCTCTCTGTACTTGTGTTCATGCTCCATCCTTTTTGCCAGCTCTAGTGTCTGTGAAGACAGTTTGACAGTACCAAAAGAAGTGTAGTTTTCCATCTGTTCCAAGGTGTCGAATGTGATGGGATGACCTAGCCAGGGGATGACAATGGTCTCCTTGGTTTCAGGGGGTGACACCACCAGATTACAGTCAGGGACACATAAAGCATCTCTCTCGATGATCCCATGTGGTACTGAATCAGAAATATTGATGTTCGGAAACTCCTGTCATTGCTCTTTATTTAGTACCCAGGATAAATTGGCATTTTCAGGAGCACAGTGGTACCTTCAGCTATGTCACTGGAAGATCCTGCTCTTTGACAGAATAGGATTTTTTCCCCACTTGCCATATTGAATGTTGAAAACTGTGGTGACATCTACAACCTGCCCATCTGGTTCCAGTAGCTTGACACAAGGACAGGTGAGAGGGTAGGTTTTCAAAAATAAAATGGCAATTACATATCTTGCCTTCCTGTGATATTCAATAAAAATCATGGTTTAACTTGCATTTATTATTTTTAAAACCTTTTTCATGGGGACTCAGAGGTGACAGCAAACTCAGTGTTTCAATAACTACAGCATGTAGTGCCTGAAGGATCTAGTTCCAATCTCAGACAGGTAACATTCAAATGGGAGGGGCAAGGAAGGGAGAGAGTTATTTGCAAAGATGTGATTTATATATTTGAAGGTTAGAAAAAGGAAATAATATGGAAGTAACAATTTTTAAAAGAGACCATTAAGCAAGAATCTTACTATTTTTCCCTTTAAAAAAATATAATGTGTCATCTCTGGAGACTAAGGTACAGATGTGTGAAACTGACTGGCAAGGAACAAGTAGTAGGTCAGTTGTAAGCCAGCTAGTGACAAGCAGAGTTAAGCTACAACAGGATATGCTGGAAAGGTGAATTTTTAACTGTCCTCATGTAAACAGTACTTTGGGATACATGTGAAACAATCTAAACCCTATTGACTACCTTTTACTACCTGAAAAACTTTCTGTATGATGACTTTTTTCCATTCGACATTGAATGTTACGGCTATATTCTGCTACCCTCCCCATCTTCTGATATTTCTCTCGTTACTCAGTCTGTGTCAGGGTCTTCAGCTCTATGGTGACTATAGCCTTTAGATGAGACCTTACACACTGCAAGGCCATGTGCCCTTCCAGCTCACAGATTTGTGCAAGTATCAGGTATAATCTTGACCTCTATATTTTGTGATCTCACAATGAAGATGCAAAGAAGATGCTGAGGGCAAAGAATTGCTTTAAAGGCCTAAAAGACTAACTTAATGCTAATAGAGTGTGTAAATGTACTAGGCTTCAGTATTGACATGCTGGAAGGGAGCAGAAAGCTATGTTTCCTAAATGCTGCACGACAGCTGAAAGCTATCAAAATGGTAGAAGAGCAGATTGGAAAGTCTTGGAAGAGCACATGAGTATGCTGGAACAGAGAGTGCACCAGACAGAAACTCTTGGAAAAAGTTAGGCTAAGGAGTGATGACATGATGATAGCAATATAAATGAGTGAAAGGAAATTGCATGAAAGGAAGGAAGAGGGTTATCTGGATTATCTAGAAAGTGGCTGAACAGATTTTAGCCTAAAATTAAAAATGGAAAAGGAATCAGGCTATACATGAGGAAAAAACTTCATAACCTTGAGCATACCTAGAGGAGATTGTCAGAATGTAGCAGAGGCAATGACATGGGTGGGTGAGACTAGATACGATAAGACAATAGCAAGAAAAATGTAAGGAAACAACCTTTTTGTGAGCAACTGGAGTGGATGACCCACCTCGTGTTTTTCCAGGTCTGGCTGGCTATATATAGTTGAAAGGAGGCAGTAAATAAAGCTCGTGCAGTCGTCGGGGTGGCTGGCTATGATGGCACACCAAGTTAAGCTTCCCTTGCCTCTGCCTGGTTTCATGGAGATGAGCTGTGAGGGAGGACCACCAGCCCAACACTTGCCAGAAGTCAGGTTGCATAAATTTTCATGAAATGGAGAAGAGGTGACCTATCAGCCAAAGTTGTGGCTCCCAAATCTTCCAGGCTTTTGGAAGTTTCAGACTACAACTGAAGCAGTTGTCTTGGTTGCCTTGAACTGCCCAAGTCTGTTATTCACAGATTCATCATACTGGCACCAACTTCATTATTTGTTTGTCTAGTGCCTTTAAACAAATCCTTTCACTTCCCTCCATCTCCAGTGTGGTAACATGGATTGTGCACCTCAGCATATGATATTAATGCCATGGCTTCAGGCTCACTAGTATAATTTTCATACTAAATATCACATCTGCACCTTTTTCTGTTTTGTTTTATACTCCCT
Organism: Atrichornis clamosus; assembly: GCA_013400975.1. NCBI lineage: Eukaryota > Metazoa > Chordata > Aves > Passeriformes > Menuridae > Atrichornis > Atrichornis clamosus. The sequence goes on along the minus strand of WBMZ01000453.1, from coordinate 58,199 downwards.
GCAGTGGAATGAGAAAGAATAATATAAGAAAATGAAGGTTATGAGAAGCATGAATTTGCCATGCTTCTTTTTCAGTTTGCTCATGATGTCAGGGTTTGGGAATTGTTTTTCTATTTTTTTTCCCTGAAACATGCATCAATGCAATCTCAATCTGCTTCAGAGGAAGGACACCAAAGGAAAATGTCCACTAGAAGACCTTTTGGCCTTTTCTGTTTGTTCTGCATGGGAATTATTTTGTTTAATTTTGTAGTGATAGGCCCATACTTGGCTGAAATAAACCTTTAAAGGAAGTGTCCCTTAATGTGCCTTCAGGTCTGCTCTCTCAGCCCAGACAGGAACGGAAGGCAGATCTTGAAATTCTCCTTCTTGCAAAGAAAGGGGTCTGAATTTCTAAGTTAACTAGTCATTTTTCCCATACTTGGCATTCAGCAAGCACTTGGGAGAGCTGCAGTTACATGCCAGAGACATACCAAAAGGGAGGAAGGAAGATTTTGAAGTCCTGCCAAATACTGCGCGTTGTTACGCACCAAGGCACTCCCTGCACACCCCCTGGGTGGTGGGTGTAGGTGTGCAAATGTTCAGGTGGTGGCCATCTCATATCTGCATGCATGGGAAATATTAATCCTATCCCCCTGTAAAGACACTGAGAGTTTTGTTCCTGATTGCTGCTCAGATATAGACACTGTGGATCTGGAGAAATTTTTCAGGACACCAAAACAAAACCCAAACCTGAGCATTATCTACAAACCCTGAGGAGGGAAGAAGTTGAAAAGGTGGCAAATGCTTCCTTAAAAGCAGAAATTAAAAGGACTAAATGTCATGACACCAGGTCAAATGTTGCTCATTTAGGTAGGAAATGCTGCAGTCTTTGGTCGGGGGCCAGGGTCAGGGAAATAAGTTTTGCAAATTCCTGGAAAACGGAAATTTCACAAAAAATTTCAGAACTAAAACATGAAATCCAGGAAAATTTTAAACCTCCTTTGAAGAGTAATATCTAAACTCCGAGACATTCAGTAGAGCCAGGATTTCCAGGGCCTCTGGTCTCCTAGCTGTGGCCAGCCCAGTAATACCCTGCCATGGAGCAGGGATCTCTGCAGCCTTCAGTTCCTCAGAGTTATGTTGTGCACCCAGCAGGAAACACATCTGGGACCCAATCCTGTCTGTGCTTTATCAGAAATTTGTCAAACAGACCCATTTCCTGAAGACATTTTCACTCTGGATTGCCCTTTTCCAATTTGTTTCGCTGGAAAATTCCTAACATGCCCTAGATGCTATCCAAGGACACTGGAAGAAACTAAAAGGTAGCAAGTTCAAAGCTGAAAAAAGGGATTATTTTCCCCTGCGTGATATAATTCAACTATGGAACTCATTCCTGCAGGCTGCCACGGAGGTAAGCAGTTTATCAAGATTCAGAAAGGGCTGGGAATGCATCGTGCTGCTGAGCATAGTTGTAATTCTATTATGTAATCCTACAAAAGCAGGTGTGAGAAGGGCTTCTTAGGATGAGACCTTTATTGATATGTTAAAATGGGAAGAGGTGTGATTGTATAATGCATAGGTATATACTGCAGAGGCAATTTATTGTGGGCCCTCCCTCCCCGCACATCCAACAAGTTTTGATGCTGGTCATTACAAGTGCAACTACACCATCTTGATGTGATGGGAGAGACTTAAATTAAGCCTCCATATTAAATGTTAAGCCTCATCTTTGGTGCACTGAAAGTGCTAAATCTTACAGTCTATTCCCTTGGTGTTCTGAGTTGCCTTGACTCCCATTGGAAATGTTTAAAAAATGAGGATTGTTTTCTTAATAGGGATTTGGGCCCATTTTGTTGGCATGAAGGAGAATGGGAATTGTTGGCAAAGGTTTCTGGGGCGTCAAATCTGCACAGAGCAGTTGTGGGTGCAGTAGGTCCCAGGAAGGGAGGGGAGTCTGTAGGAGGAGTTGGATGTTTGGGAGATGACTCTTCAAATTCCTGAACTGCAAAGACGTGGTCTGGGTTTATGCTGACAGACACTGCTGCCTCACTAATTTTGCTGGGTGGGTAGTGTCTGTGCTTCTAGCATTAAAAAAAAAAAAAAAAAAAAAATCATCTTTGGGCATGATTCATGTCATCTAATTTTAGCTGTTTAAGACTAGGTCTTCTCATCCAGAGTCCCTGTATCCTCAGCAGTGAGAGCAAAGACTGCCTACAGGGCGATTCATACCTCTTGTCTCTGATATGTCATGAAATGAGTTGAATCATCCCCAGAAGAGCTCATCCCTTTCCACTGTCTGTAGTGAGAGCCCAGACACACCAGATCATGCCAGTTGCTTAACGCTGAGATAGCTCATGTAAAGTGAGATAAATCTCCCTCCCTGGGTAGCTGGGCTTATACCAGCAACAACAAAAGCAAAAAACCCCTGTTTTTTATCAACAAAATAAATGGCACGTATACCAGAAGGAGCAGATTGCCTTCAGAGGTACTCAGCTGAAGTCAGCAAGGTCCTACAGATGTATTCCTATCCACTTCCGCTCTCAGAGTTTAATCTGTACCTGTGAAGACCTTGTCTACTTCTCTCCTTAGAGAAGCAAGTGGCATCAGATAGAGTGTGCCTCAATGTCTGCTTGCTTTTTTTCCAGATGAATCTGTTAGCCCAGTAAAAGAGATTGAATCTGCCTATAAACTTTCCCTGCCTCCTATCCTCACACCATTGAGGCAGCTACAAAGGCACTGTTACCTTGCTCCCAGATGATCTTGGGTGAAGAACACATGCTAAGCCAGTAATGAGATAAACTTGTGCTTTTAACACAGGCTCTTGTCTAGTGGCCTCTCAAGCCAGTAGGACTGCTCACGTCTTTTAAAATTAGAACATGCTTAAGCGTCTCGGAGCAAATCTCAATTTTATCTGAAAATGACTACATTTGTGGCTTTTTCATTTAAAAACTCAAGAGGTTACGCATCTGTGAAAGAGGCAATTCATGTGCAAATCCTTTTCCAGAACTCTGGAAGATTCTCTGATAAGAAAATCATAGGAAGCAGAAAAGAATGACAACAAAAAAAACATGGGACAATATTACTCATACAGTGACTGTGTCACTTAAAGCAAGAAAAAAAAAATCCCCACAAAACCTCAGAGGAGAAGCATGAAGGGAATTTCTGTATTTCGCAAATCCCTTGTTTTCAGTGCGAATGTAAGGACATTTGTCAGAAGGGAGGCTTCTTACGCTTAGGTAGATGCTCATTGTCCTTCTATGGAAATATACAGTAAATTGTGCAAATATAGGCCATGAGGAAAATATCCGTCTCCCACCAGCAAGGAATGTGGGTGTGGATCATGTCAGGCTCCAGCCCAGCCCCTCTGGGGCACTGCCCTTGCGCAGCCCAAGAACAATAACCACCAGAACATGCCAAGAGACCTCCCTTGAGGAGGAAAAAAATGAAAGAGAAGAGGGGGAAAAAATTAAATAAATCTCAGCACAGACTTCAACGTGCCAATGCGTTGTTCGGTGCTATTTCTGGAGAACAATGACACGTGGGGATAGGGACACACGCGTGCGATGTTTGCTCACCTGCTCTGGCTGCAGCAGGCAGCTGATGGTAAAGCAGAGACCGTGATGGGCGAGGTGCCTCCTGAGGGTGGAGAGTCCTCAGGAGAGCTGTGAGAGCCCCCCTCTGACCTGTCATTCGGTGGGGTAACCCTGACCCATGAGAAAGCAGAGGGCTGGAAATGCTGCATTTAAGGAGCATGTGGTGGAGAGCCTGAGAAATCAGCGGTGGCTGAAGCCCAATAACATCTCAAAATACCTGTGTACTTGCTGCTATCTCCCTCTGCTTTGCTGGCCCTCTCGCCCAGACTTCACGCGTACCAAAGCAATTAAGTGCTGTGGTTGTTTCCTTGTTGTGCATGTGTGCACCCTACACACAGAGAGGCACGCGTGTATTCCCTGTGTTGAGTTTTGGAGCAAACAGCTCCTGCGATATCTTCTTGCGTAACGCAAGGCTGGATGTTTTCTTAACACATGGGCCTTCCTCCTTTAAAAAAAAAAAATAAGAATTTCAGTGTCAGGCAGTCCTTTCAGAGGGACCACTGCACTAATCCACCCTTTGACATCTGCAAGGCATGAACCAGAGCTGTGTTCCACGTGGCACAGTGTGCTCTGACAGCCAGGACTGCCAATCGCAGCGGTGGCAAGGGAAGCACTACTTGGTTTGATTGGTGGGATCTTATCACAGGCAATAACAAGGAGGGAAACATAGGTCACCAGAAAGGATCTGTTGGTGTAGGAGTTGGGCAATGATGCTAATCGTTATTTTAAGAGAGGGTTGACTGACTCTTGGGCCTCATGTCACTGCTTGGTAATGGACACAAATAGTGGGTTTGATATTTTCAGGGGTTGGATGCTGCCTGACTGCTGCAACTGACAATGCTGCAGCCTTGGGAAAATCGGTGCAGTCATTTATCTGGGAGATAATATTTGCCTGTGGGCACCTGTACCTGAAAAATGTTTGGCTTTTGACAGATGTTGCTCAGCCACTACAAACAGACATTGCTTTTCTTTTTTTACTCCAGTTTCCCCAGAAGCAAATACAGTGGAAATATGCAAACTGATTTCCTGTAGCTCAGGATCTGTACATCAGATCTAGGCAAATGCAGTGTGAGTAAAGCCATTTTCCAGTGTAGATCTTAACCAGCAGTTCTTTATGTGACTCAAAGCAAGCTGTATCACAGGTATGATTTGAAGGCTTCTTAATGTACGCTGTATTTGAAAAAAAAAAAGTAATGCAGAGGCTTGTTGTAAATGTCAAGTCTGAAAAATTTTGTTTAAAGGAAGAAAAAATCATTGAAAAAATAGACTGGAATACAGACAAAGCTGATGACTTGCTACTAGATTTACTTGTAGCTGTTGTACTGCTGTAAATATAGGGTAAGGAATGATATTTTACAGAACTGGAGATAGGTACATCCTCCTGCATGTTGAACATCTCGCTGGTTGGTTGGTTGGTTTTGGGCAGTGAGTGAGGACGGAATCATTAGCTATGGCCGAGATTGGTGTTTTGCTTACCATATCTAGTAAGTCTCATTTAATCTAGTAATGAGCCAAAAACATCGCTCTTGATGCATCAGGACAGGTTAAAAAGTCTGGGAATAATACGTAGGAGGGATTTCTGGGACACACCTTAGGTGCCAGCAACTGCTTTTCGTATCAGGGACTACCTGAGTCTCCTTGGCAGAAGCAGAGCTCAGCTGTGGTGGAGTTTGATTTGGTAGTTTTGTTTTGGGGTGGGTTTTTTTTGTTTCCCAACTGGAGGCTGAATTGCATGCTGGGAAAAAGATGAGATGGCCTAGTCTGAAAGCATGAGGAAATAGCATTCAAAATTTTATCCTTTTAGAAACAAAGTGATAAGCATCTGCCAGCTCCAGACAGGAACCAGCTTTTTCATTTCTGGCTTCAGCTCAGTTGTGGCAGTGGAGAAAGCAGGGGCTTAGTGGGGTCTCTCAGCAACAGGCGGGGAGGGGATCTGCTTGGCAACAGCACAGCTATACTGACAAGGGTAGTTAGGTTCCGTGGTGCTTTCCAGGGACTACACCCTGCCTTCCTTCATTTCCCAGGTTCTTTGGGGTCTGGTGTTTTATCTTACTCTGCTGGTTTTACCTGATGTCTCTGTCAAACCTTCTTTTTCCAAAGTCCCCAAACCAGCAACCTGACAACCACAGTGAGAGTTTTGGGAGAAGGAGCCAGACAACAAAACAGTGACCCTAGACCTGCACATTTATTTAACACTTGCTTTTGAGGCATGCAACCTGCTGACACCCTTCAAAGTGAGTGACTGCTTTTCCCCTGTGCTGCAGTCTGGAATGAAGAAGCCACCTGGCCTGGGGGTACACCTATGGCTCTGACTGACAGGCCTCCACACAGCAATTTATCTGCCAGCCAGCTTCAGCCACTGCACTGGAATTTGGGACAAATACAAGGACACCTGCTCTCAGCAGGGATGGGGCGGTGGGGGTCTCGTGTGGCTTGGTTGTGGAAGCAGCGAGCAGCCATGGGGAGCTGGTCATGGGAAGCTAGCAGCAGGCTGCCTAGCTTGAAAAACATTCAAAGTCCACCAATCCTCACTGGTGGCTGGAGCTTAGCATAGGCATGAAAAGGCAGCCTCCAGCCAAATGCAAGCATAGCACAGATGTGAAACAGCTATCATTGCCCGACTTCACCAATTAAATTGGGGCCATTCTCCTATTCACTTGCCTGTTTGTTTATTTCGACAGGGCAATTTCTTTGTTGTATTCTGTAGTTGTAATTTGATTTGTCCTAGCTTTTCGTGTGCCGTTGAGACAAGCTGAGTGGAAATTCCAGTTACATGCTTTCATTTGTTCCCCCTTGGCATGCAGGCTACGGGAACAGGGCTATGGGCCCATTGGCCTACGTGTCATTAATCTTCTGGGAACAATGAAAAGAGAGCGTTTGAATGTGTCTTGGCTTTTCCGGCAGCCTCTGTCTGAAGGACTTCTCCTTTATGTAGTAAGAATAACAAAACAAGAAAAAAAAGGGGGGAAGAACAATAAAAGAAATCCTTCAGAGGAGAGTGCATGTGTCCCTGGGTGTCCATCAGCTTCACTGGATGGGGCTGCATCCCAATACCAGGAATGAAAGCCTGTCATCACAGCAAGGGGCAGAGGAGAGGGCTCCCATTCAGGCATTCAGAACCCAAAAGGTTGAATAGCTTTTGATGAAGAGTGGTGTATGTAGATAACTGTGCCCCTGTTCTAAAAGTTTCCTGGAGGCAAAGCAGAAGGCTCTATCTGCAAACAGGGGGCTTGCAGCTCATCATGGCTTTTGCAGGAGAACAACCATTAACCTTAGTGGATGGGTGAAAGGCTGTGGAATTTGTCTACCTGGAATTCAGTCTCTGACACAGTTTCCCACAATATTCTCCTGGAGAAACTGGATGTTCATTGCTTGGATGGATGTACAGTTTGCTGGGTGACAAACTGGCTGGATTCTGAGTCCAGAGAGTGGTGGTGAAGGGAGTTACATCCAGCTGGTGACTGGTCACAAGTGATGTTCCCAGGACTCAGCGTTGGGGCCAGTCCCATTCAATATCTTAAACAATGACCTGGATGAGGGGATCAAGTGCACCCTCAGTCAGTTGACAAGCGACACCAAGTTGGGCAGGAGTGTTGATCTTCTGGAGGCTGGGAAAGCTCTACAGAGGGATCTGGACAGGCTGGATTGAATGGTTAAGGTCAATGGTATGAGGTTCAATAAGGTCACAACAACCCCCTGCAGCACCTGAGCCTTGGGGCAGAGTGTCTGGAAAGATGCCAGGAGGAAAAGGACCTGGGGGTGCTGATCGACAGCATTTGAACCTGTGCCAGTGTGTGCCCAGGTGGCAAGAAGGTCAATGGTATCCTGGCCTCTATCAGAAATAGTGTGGCCAGGAGTAGAGCAGTGATTGTTCCCCTGTACTCGGCACTCGTGAGGCCACACCTCAAATCCTGTGTTCAGTTTTGGGCCCCTCATCACAAGAAGGGCTTTGAGGTGCTAGAGAGTGTCCAGAGAAGGGTAATGGAGCTGGGAAAGGGTCTGAAGCACAAGTCTGATGAGACTTGATGGGGTTTCAAAGGGAGCTGAGGTTGTTTAGCCTGGAGGAAAGGAGGCTATGGGGGTTCCTTATCACTCTCTACAACTCCCTGAATGGAGGCTGTAACCAGGTGGAGGTTGGCCTCTTGTCACAGGTAACAAGTAACAGGACAGGAAATGCCTTCAAGTTGCACCTGGGGAGGTTTAGATTCAATATTAGAAAAAATTTCTTCATGGAAAGGGTTTTCCAATATCGGAAAATGCTGCAAGAAGGAAGTGGTGGAGTCACCATCTATGAAGGTATTTAAAAGACGTGTGGATGTCGCACTTGGGGACATGGTTTAGTGGTGGATTTGGTAATGCTGTGGTTGAACTCAATGATTCTAGAGGTCTTCCCCAACCTAAATGATTCTATGATTTTACAACTGCACACAGGATTTCCTTGTCCTCGCTGCCACTCACTTATCACGCTTGCCCAGTTACGTCTCCCATATGTTCTGTGGTGCACGGTTGCTGTTTGATTAAACAGTTACTGGACAGAATTCACAGGGAGTCAACCAGGACAAGGTCTCTAGGACCAGGGATTCACCAGGCATTCACATCTTCCCTGCCTGAAGTGTTGCTTCTCCACAAAACAGGGTTTTGTGGTACTATGTGCCAACTTTCCTCTGCAAGCACATGAATCTTAGCTCATCACTTAGCCCAAGGATTTCCAGACTTTCTGGTAAGATGGGTGCCCGAGGAAACCTTGGGGTGTTGATTATGGGGCTGGGCAGGCAGAAAGAATTCCATTTTGCAAAATATTTCAAGGTGTTGACTCTTGTGTCAAAGTGCAATAAAACCAAGACTCACTCAATTGTTTTTGCCAAAAATAAAATGAAAATAATAATAAGGGTAAAGAAATGAGAGGAAAATAAAGTACACACTGCACAATAGCCAACAGCCCAGACTTCACTTGAGAAGTGGTCTGTAATCTGGAAGAGGAAGAGCACTCCTTCCACCAGCCCACTCACCACCCTGGGGTGTGCCTCCCTAGGCTAGAGGTCCTTTTCTGCACCCAAGAAAAAAAAATGCTTTCTGTGTTCTTCATCAAAAGCAAGCAAAAAACAATAGGTCCCTAAGGAAAACTTTGGTTTTAATCTACGGCCTTTTCCAAGAAAACACCCCCTCCTTTTCTTAATCTCCCTTGCCATCTCCAGTTATAACATTCTTTTCGCCTGTTCTCCACTGTGCAAAGAATCACAGTAGATCTGGTGCTCTTGAAATTGCTTATGTTTTTCCAATAGGGGAAAAAATAAACAGAATTTCAAAAGTATACTAAGAATATTTTGGTGTTCAGCTTCCCCGTGAGCAGTGTTGTCACTGTGAATGCTAAATTTCCACTAATCTTGCAGTGGATTAGTAATAAGCTCCAAGCAAATGTCCGTACCTTTTCTGGAAAACTGATGTTCTCAGGCAAAGAGATGAAAAAGGGGACAGAGATGATTTATTGAGGAGGAGGAAAGGCAGTGTAAGAAACTGCAACATGTTCAGTTAAATGGGCCAGCTAGGAGGAAAGCAATGACTGGAAATGGGAGAGCAGGCTTCTGCCACCCTGCAGCTCCTGCCCTGCCTCCATAGGCAAGCACAGGAGGCTCCCTTTGGGAGAAAGCCCCAGATGTTTCCAGCAGCTCTCTTCAATGCCCTGCCCAAGTATTTTAGTTTATGAGACCAGACCAGCTATCTCAACCTTACCACCCCCTGCCCTCTCGATTTTTAGGCATAAAGAAGTGGACTCATTGTGTTGCCCCATATCCATATCCAGCTTTGGTCTGCTTGTGTCCTAAGACCCATCTGCAGAGCCTTGGCATGCAACTGGTGTCTTCTGGTGGGGCTGGGAAATGCTGCTCACTGACACAATGGAAATTGGCCAAGGGACTGCACTTGGCATCTGGGGGATTTTCTGGCCCCCTGTACTATGGACAAGCAGGGTTCATCAGGGTGGTAATTTTAAGGTTTTCCCAAGGTTTTCCTGAGGCTTTTTGAGAGACAAAGCTAGCAAGTGGTCTACAAGACAACCTTCATTGAGTTCTTGTATTGTAGTCTGGGTGCTCTGTGAGTGTATTTACTCTAGAATAAATAGTAAATATTACTGATAAGGAAATAATAACTAATATGTGCCAGAGATTTAATCGCATGTTATTGGAATTTTCATCAGTGAAACAATTAAGGGATTAGGCCTTACAAACTGAAACTGCTTGACTGAATGGTGCATGAGAAATTTCGTTCAGAGGGGAACTGCTGGGAAAATACCAATTTATGTGCCAGCAGGAAAGCTGGAAAACATAAGTATTTCAAAATAAAAAATGAATGACTTGACAGAAATGTGTATTTTAAGAAAACACTAATTCATATGCTCTGCAGATTTTAAATTAATGATGGGATTTTCAATTTATCAGAATTAAAACACTGAAGCTTCACAAAGAGAAATCTCATTAACGAAGCTGTATATCTGAAAGTTCACTGTGAAAGGGCAACTGCTAAAAAAACCCCTTATATTTCATATTAGCAGGAAGCCAAAAAAAAAAAAGTATCTTTTAAATTCAATTGAAAGTTTCTTAGAAATTGAACTCAAATACAGTATTTTAGTGTTGCTGTTAAAATGTTCTCAAGAAAACTGGTAATTTTTGGTTCTACCAAGGAAAGAAAGCGAAGAGTCTCCCCACTCATGGCAATCAAATCTTCCACAGGAACCAGCTTGCAGTTGGAAAGGGACCCTCTTGACCATAAATATTTCCTTTCCTTTTCCCCAATTTCCCAGTGAAAGAGGGAGAAGTGAAGTGAGAGCCTAGCCCAGCAAGGGGCTGTTGGCATCCACCATCAACTCCAGCCAAAATAATGCAGGGCACAAGCCTCTGATAGATCTGAGTCTGGAAGAAACTTAGCAGCAGTGAGTGTGGCTGAATTGAAAACATGCCCCCAATCCATCACCTCCACCTTGCTTGTTGGGTTTTTCTGAAATGTCCAAGCCCTGCCAGACCCAGTTGAATCTCATGCTCCATTGTAGCACCAGGTTCAAGTTCCTTCACTGCCAGCTTTGCAGTGAGGGGTTGAAACAAGGCTTCTTGGCTGCAACATGAGCACTCAATTGCTTGACTTTCTGGGCATGGAAGCTTGTCTTGCCCGTTCCCCTTCTCATCAAAATCTTAAGACAAAGATGACCATTTCTCATCCCATTCCACAAGCCACCTCTCAAGAGCTAAAATTCAGCTCTGTAGGCATCAGCATTTCTCAGATAATAGTGCAACAAGACTTACGATTTCCTTTCGTTCCTCCCTGCCTTCCTTTCATCTGACTCTGGTATTTCATCTTGCATTCAGCTTGGAAAGTTTTAGGGAGAGCTCCTTCCTCTGTTGTATGTTTGCACCCAGCACAGAGTGGGAAGACCTGAATCATGACTGATACTCTTGGACACCATTGCATTACACACACACACACACAAAACTTCTGTCAAGAGAAAGATGAGGATTTGTTGGTATTTGAGCTGCACTTGGCACCCCCAACATCCCCATACAGTCACCAGCCATGTGCTGATGGAGTTTGGCCCCGTGTGTGGGGGAAGAGGTCATTTAGCTTCGGGAAAGTCAACTAAGTCTCAGTATGTCTCAGCTCCTCAAAGATCTTTTAATTGTCCTTTATGGACTGTTTTGCTCTTCGTGGTGGTGGAGGCACCATCGACCAGCTGCCTCAAAGACAAGGCACAGTGGGGTTAAACACAGAGATAGAGTAGGAACTAAATGTAAGGTCCTGCTGCTGCAAGACAAGAGATTTTCCAGCCATTCAAGGCTCCGGGGAGTATATTAGTGTTTGTTATATCTGTGTGTGTTATATACGTTTTTGAGTGAATTGTAAACACATTCATGTGTATATATTGCATCCCTAATACTTCATTGATATAATTCATCTCATTGTTTCAGTGACTTCATGTTTCTCTTGTAGCTACAGCACATGAGGAAATAATTTTGTTCAGTAAATAAGTTTTCAAACAGAGACTCTTTTATTTTTTTAGTATTATCAGAGGAAGGCAGGAGGGTTTGAAAGGAACGCAGCAGCTTGGAAACAGAAGAATACTGCTTTTATTTTTTTGCAGGTGTCAATGTGCATAGGGGAATAGTTGCTAGCAAGAATTTTTGGAATAAATTAACACCTACCAGAAATACTTTGGGCCTCAGACCAGCAAAGCAATTAAACATGTGCTCAGGTTGGAACACTGCCTATTTTGCAAGTCACTTATGTGCATAATGTTAAACAGAGGCTTAATTACTCTGCAAGATCATACAAAAGCAGAGCTTCAAAGGGCCTCAAGAGATGATCTAGAGCAGTCCTGACAGCTGTTTCACCAACAGTCCTCCAATGACAGCGTTTGTACTGCCTTCTCTGGTACCTTGTTCCAACTATCCTTCAAATGAGAAAGTTTTATTTTAGGGTTTGGGTTTTGGTTTTCTTCCTTTTTTTTTTTCCTTTTTCCCCCAGGCTGCTAGCTCAAAACATCTTTGTGCAAAATAAACAAAACTGTTCATAACACAGAGAACAAGTAAGCTCTCTTCTTCCTGTAACACCCTTCTTGCAGGCTGAAGAACGGACAGCCTCTCCCTTGTTCTCCCCCGATCCGCTTTCTGTACTGAACAAAGATGGTTTCTCCAGCCTTTGCTTGGATAATATGTTTTTCACATCATATATCAGCCCCATTGCTCCCTTCTGAACTCACACAGGCATTGATCTCATTTCAAGAAGGGAGCCAAGCTTGTGCCCCACCAGTGTCTTTATTTTTGTCCTTACCTTTTCATTTTTCCTTTTATACACACAGGGCAAGCCAGCCCTCTTATTGATATACCTTGAAAAAAGATTCATCCTCTTTTCTATATGCACATGGAGCTTCTGGTCCTCTGTATCCCCAAATTCACTTCTTGGTGTGCTGCTATTTCCCTGTTTATCCAGTCTACTTTATTTGGCATTCAAAAGTATCTCATCTTTTCTGGATTTCAAGCTGCAGAGTTGAATTCCCTCCTCAGTTTGGATCATCTTCCAGCTTTACAGCTAGTTCTGTAAGTGCTGAGCTTCCAGGCTCTAATGAGGTGAATAGAGCAGAGACTAGGATAAGTGCAGGAAGGACTTCCTTAAATGTCATCCTGCCCTGACAGCGAATGACTGATACCTAGCCTTCAAGTGCAGTTTTTTACTCAGTAGCAAGTTCGAGTGTATGTGATTTCACCAAGATCATATTTTCCTATTTTACTTCTCAGAATATTGTGATAGAAAATGGCATCCTTTCTCTTTCTTAATTACCGGGCTACTTACCAAGTAAATTGGTCTGACATGCCATGTAGTTAAAAATAAAAACATATTTTAAAACTCTGCACTGGCTGATATTTGTCAACATATTGTTCTCTTGGGATTATAACTTGGTTATTTAATTATTCATTCTATCATCTTTCCATTTATCAAAGTTAGGCAGATTAGTTTTCAGTTCCCTGGCTCCTCCTTTTTCCTTTCTATAAAGACAGGTCCTCTCTCTGCCATCTTCCAGCCCTCTGGGACATCCCCTTTAAACTTTCTTGCAGATAATCACTAAGAGCTCAGTCTGCTCTGATTAGTTCCTTAATTACACTAGTGTGAGTTTCATTAGACCTCATGGACTTGAAAACATTATCTTATCTAAAAACTGTTTGGGCAATTCTTTGTGTGTATGTGTGTGTGTCTTTAGCCTTTATATTTATTATCTACTAAATCAATTTGACAGTTAACATTTTTACAAAGACTTGAACAGCCTTTTTTCTTTCAGCCATTTTTTTTCTCCCCTTTATCCATTAAGTAATGGGTTTTCCTGTGTTGTCTGGTTGCTTCTGGATATCTGGGAAGCTTTCATATCACTTGCTAGTTGCTGTTCATTTTGCATTTACATGCTTGTGCTATTTCTCTATATTCGTTCAGCAATACAAGTCCTTGCTTCCACTTCTACATTAACTTCCTTGACCGGGTAATCTTCCACAAGGTGCTGGTGCTGTCCTACTGCTCCTCACCTATACTTGTTTTTCTCCTCTGCAACTCAGGCTGCTTTGTGGCTGTCCAAATGTAGGCTTGCAGACTAACTGTTCTGCACTTCTTTCCTCCAGAATTTCTTCCTGTAAGACCTGACTTACCATTTCTACAGTGTTGTTGAAGTTTGCTTTCCAGAAGTTAGTGTTCGTTTTGTGGTTTTTACTCTCTTCAAGAATGTGGTCATTTTGTGACCACTGACAACCCTCTTGCCTTACATTTTGAAGCGAGCGTTCAATTCTTGCCTGTTCAGTGGCCCCAATACTAAAGTATGTGCTCCTACCCCAGACAAGCAGCCTTCTTTCTTGGAAACAGGGAGTTTTTTCTATAGTATTTAAAGACCATGATGAACTATGTCCAGCCCTTTTCGATTAATTAGTCATCTAAAATTTCCCCATCATCAAGCCTTTACTTGCCTTGAGATCTGCAGTAACCTCTGCCTGGTTCTGTCTCTGCAGGTGCTGCCTTGCATGCTGAGGTCAGGCTCGGCGCTATTGGTTTCATTATGGGATGCAGGAGTCTGTAAATCAAAATTTTTATGGAGCAATTACACCTCCAATATCTTGTTGATCAGGTACCTTCAAGTACGAAACAGTGGATTGCTGATGCTTTAGTTCCCAAATGTGGCAAAGACTGCAAAGCATTCAGGCATCTGATGATGGCCAGATACCTGATGGTCACCCCATTAGTTTTCAGTTTGTCAAATGTGTAATTGTGTGCACTCACTTACATGGATTTCTCTGTAAAAATGGAATGCTCAAAATGTTTGGCAGGCCTGAATATGCCAGCCAGGTACTGTCTTGGTGTTGTCTGGAAACCTGATAGTCCTATAGAGACATTAAATAAATCAGAGTCATTAATAATCTCATCCAGAGCATGAACTGATTATAGTGCCAAGGGTCTGCCTTCAGTTACATCGTCTGCAGTCATACTTCTGTCCAATGTTTCTTCTTTTCCTTCAAAGAAATGGAGAGGTGACTAAGGCAGAGGGAGGTGTGATCCTCCCCGACCTCTGCACCTCCCACAGATCTGCTCTTGCCTTGTACAGGTGTTGCTGTGAGCATCTCTGCGTTCTCACGAGCGTGTGGACCCTCGGGCAGGGGAAAAGGCTTTACTCAAAGACAACCAGTGCTCCCACTGAGCAGGGAGGGGATCGCTGTGCTCCCCCCATCCTTGCTGACCTAACCCTCGCTCCAACTGCAGTTTCACCCAGCAGCTACTCTTAAAGCACTTCTCTTTTGCATATGTTGCTTGGTTTGATTTTCTGAAGTGAGGGCTGGCAACACTGCCTTGTACAGCCAAGGTTGCTGACCCCATGCAAATCCTTGGAGTCCTGGATGGCTTTATCAAAAGTGTCCCTGCTCCTGTTTAATGAGTGCCATGGTTACAAGCACCACTAGACTGATGATATTCACATGCAGGAAACAATGCAGGGAAAACAGGATTTGCACGGCTCCGGCTGCACTGCCCCAAGAATTGCAGGAAGTGATTGTACTTTATGAAACCGTCTGTGCTCCGCTAGATTGTCTATAGCTTTTAAGGTCAAGCTGTAGCACACTGCGTTTGAAATGCCCTTTGTAATAATGAGGACTGTTTATGAACCGTGGTACAGGCTGTATTGTTTACCCTGGGTTGTGGTTAAAAGGTGCTATAATTCAGTCTGTTTTGCAGGATGGCACGGGGAATCTATCATGGGCCTTTCTGGCATGGGCTTGGGCTGGGTTCAAAGGAAGAATGTCCATCATGTCATGTGAAGTATCCCCCGGCATGTAGAAAGTCACGCAGCATGCACAGCCGCCTGCCGCCGTGCAAAGGCAACAAAAGAGCCAGGGGGGAAATCAGGAGGGCCTGTCAGGGACCTGGGACATTGCTCTGGGCACTTCCTACGGCAGCCCAGCTGCCCCCTTGAAGCAGGGAGTGGCACAAGCCACACAATGGATGTGCTCAACCCAGAGAGAGAGAGAGAGCAGCGATATAGGGCAATCATGGCCCCTGCCAGCTAAGTAGGAAAGTTCTGGGAAGCAGCCATAAATTCAGGGTCCATTCTCTGCTAGTTCTCTGATCCTTTTAATTTCATGAGTGCCGGCCTGTGCCGGGGCAGGTCCATGCAACAGGGCTGTGAACAATGTGTTTCTGCAAAGTGTGACTGTATTAGAGGTGCTCAGGCACTATTTCTAGTGCCTAGCTCGGGTTTAACAATACCAGCGTCAATAAGCAATTAAAGATGCATGGCTCAGACTTGCCCCAAAAAAGGAGAGATGTTGGCAGCAGATCTTTTTTCTTCCTATTCCATTGAAGGCTGCAAACCAAAAACCTAGCTTCTAGCCCTTTTTTGCCTATGAATGTTGCTTTTTGAAAGTATGTTGCTCATGCACGTTGCCAGTCATCCAGAAAAGTTGTGTTTAAAATAAATTAGTGCTGCTCACATCTTGGAAGTGAAGAGGACCTGCCTGTGTGATCAGCTGCACTCCTGCCATAAGGAGCTTAATAGACTCAGGGGCTTCCGGTGTGGCCACCAGTGAAAATGTGGACATGTTGGAAACCTTGTAGGTAGGCAGAGACTTGCAGAGGCTACAGAGGAGACTGGAAGCTGGAAAATATCCTCCTTCAGACATGAGCCTCCGGTTAGCTATCACACCAGTTGGAAGGTGGATAAATACAGGACAGAAGTCCAGGGGACTTGCTGGGACCTGTGACAAGTGACAGTATGCTCTGCCTTAAAGTCAGGTTTAACTTAATCAGTATGGAGAGGTCCCTCTTGGAGGACTTTGCAATCAAGATGTGACAGGCTCACAAGAGGAAGGCAGGGAGCATCCAGCAGGTGTTGGAAGAGGAAGAAGGGAAACATGGCTGAAATCCTTCAAGGGGTCACTCTGTGTCAGTATTTTGCTGGCAGAAGCCTGGGCTATGGGTGTACAGACTCCAGCAGCATCTGTGGGTGGAGGGGGCATGAAACCAATCCCCACAGCAGCTGATGAAAAGCCTTGGCATGCTCTTGCTCTGGTTCACGTCCTCCTTCCCCATGGTCATAGTCATGAGAAAGAATTTACCCCCTTCCCAAGATATGGCTGGGCCCTGGAGTAGCTAAATTCTTTGAAATGTTTAGTGTCCTAAACTAAGCAGTCTGTTCTTGGTCCAGTAATTTTGCTGTTTCTACCTCACAGGGAAAGATCTCCTGGCCTCGGAACAAGGGAAATACTTTGCTTGGGTAGGCAAAATCTACTCTCCCTCCAAGCAGTTAGGAGCCAACCAGGCATCCTGGAGTATAGTGTTGTTTTCTAATAAATAAAACTCAAGAAGAGAAGTTAAGGGAACATATAATTAACATTTGAGGCAGATGCTGAGGGATAAAATGCTTGTCTTTGACAGACATCTTTCACATCCCCTCCTATTGCTCTTATGAGCACTCTCGCTCATTTTATCCACCTATTGAATCTCCACATGAATTAAAATTGTCCACAGCAGAAACTTGGTTTGGACAGAGTGCTTGCAGAGGAGTGTGTTTGCAGGGCTGTAGCTAGGCCTCATTGTCATCTTTGTAAGACCACTAATAGCTCCTGCCACTGAGGAAGACGTAGGCAGAGGAAGGCACCTGTCCCAGGCACCACCAGTTCACATACTAGTCTGGCAAAATCCTTTGGTGTGGGCAGTATTCCCTCAGCAGAGAAAGC
The DNA here is from genome assembly GCA_013400975.1 of Atrichornis clamosus. Lineage (NCBI taxonomy): Eukaryota > Metazoa > Chordata > Aves > Passeriformes > Menuridae > Atrichornis > Atrichornis clamosus. The sequence continues at coordinate 40,885 of WBMZ01000453.1, read as the reverse complement.
CCTTGCCTCTGATACAGCCTTTGCATATCTCCTCCCACCTGCCCCCTCCAAGATCTTCTGTATTGGTCTTCATGTCCAGAAAAGCGTACCTGATTCTTTCACCTCTGTCTTTATCCCAATTCTAAATCTTTGTGGTACTGAAACTTGTAAGGAACCTCACCAGCAGACAGTATATGTTGAGGAGAAGGTGCTACAGATCTGGACACCAGTGCACTATGATAACCTCCAAGTGCTTGGAGGTGGGAGCTTCTAAGAGATCTAGGGATGGACACCACAAAGTTTGGGAAGGGGATTAGAGAGAGGGGGCTCATATTAAAAAAACTGGAAACCAAAGGTTCTTCAAAGAATTAGTCACTTAAAAAAAAACCTTGGCACACATATATCTAGCGTGAGCAAGCACAAGGATCTCAGCTTATTTTTATTATTTAACAGCTAGTTGTGGTTAAAGTGTTAGATGCTGTTTGGACAGGGCACGCCATGCCCTCCAGGGTATGTAAAGCAGAAAATGAAGAGGTGGACAAAGCAAACCTCTAAAAAGAAAAAAAGACTTTTCTGGGTTCATGTCTAAGTTTAGTCATGAGCAAGCTTTGCTGTATGAAGGACAAATGCTCAGCTCTTGCTGGTAGAGCCCCATTTCTACTAACACACAGGCCATCTTTTGGCAGGCGCTGAAGAGTTTTGACGCATTGTTCATCGCAGCAGCTTTCAGGTTTATCAGATATGATCACTTGCTCCATTTCCTATTGGTTTTCTTCCTGGAAGCGTGTACCCAGGAAGATGATGACTGCATTTCTTGAGTGAATACATGAAAATTCTGAGGTTGAGAAATGTTTCTGAGCATGTTGTACATGTGAGCAATGAGAAGAATGACCTCCAGAAAGGAGCAGAGTAGCTGTCTTTTTTTGAGACTTGGTTCTTGGACATTCTCTTTTTATGACTTGATGGCTTTTGCATGTATTTTAGGTCACACAGGTACATAGGATACACACATGCTAAAAATGGGACAATCCCGCCCTAAGGGCAGAGTTTTCTCCCGCTTTTTTTTTGCCTTTTTTTTTTGCTTTTGTTTTGCTTTTGTTTTGCTTTTTTTTTTTTAACCAAGTGAGAAGTTGGTTGTCTATCTCAGACTTTGAATGTGAAATACTGAGGAGAAAGATCCAAAGCCATGGTCAACCAAAGGAATAACCTAAGCTACTCATACAGGATAGCTTCTGAAATAAATGGAGCCTATCTGGTAAAAGACTACTGTCAGATTGGGAGAGTTGATTTAAAAGCACAGATATGTAATCTAATAAACAAGAAATTTGCATCTTAAGGGAAGAATACCGCTGAAGACATTTAAAGACTAGTAATGAGTAAATGAGACAATAATGAAAAAGAACAAAAAACACTTGTTTGAGGAGTATCTGGAAAAACTGGGATTCCTAACTTACGACCAAAAGTCAGCCTTTCCATAGGAAGAAATACTTTCATCAGACAAGAGACAGAGGTGATAAAGCTGGAAAGAAAGGAAGAAAAGGGAGTAACAGGGTGTAAGACAGAGCAAGTTGTCAGGGGAAGTCCTACAAGCCTTTCTCAAGTACCCATGAAAAAGGAGCAGAAAGCAAGTGGAGTTGGTGTTATGATCAAAAGAAAGCATTTTGTAAGGTGCATGATAGTATTCTGTTCTAGCATTCTGCAGCCCGGGGTTAATGGATTGATCCTGTGCAGGCATTTGTAAACTGTGACTACAGTAGGTGCAGCCAATGTTTTTATAATAAAGCTAAAGTCCCCAGTTCAGGGACATAGTAATGGACACAGTCTAGGAGCAAACAGTCATGACAGGCATCATGATTGCCTATCTGGTTGCCTGTTCATACACAGATCTGATCTTTTGCTCTTTTCATCCCCCTTGTCCAATCCACAGGCTGAGAAAATTGCAGTGCATCCTTTCCACCACACTTCCCCATCCCCATCCCAGGAGTTCAGCACAGGGACATCTGAAGCTGTAGCTGAAGAGTAGATCTTGCCAGCTGATCTGTAATTCCTACCAACCACCAGAGCATGGCTCTCTGGAGAACAAAAAGTTAAAAAAAAACCCCAACAACCTTAGAGCAACCTGACATAAATTACACAGGAAACTTTTGACCAGTTTGGCTCCCTGCTTGTAACAACAGCTTTTAAGAACTCTGCTTTACTGGCAATCAAGACTAATTCCAAGGTCAGCAGATCATAACCCTTTATCAAATTATAAATATTTGCCTTCATAACCTCAGCACAGCTTGTGTGACTGGGGAAGGAAGTTAACTTCCACCAAAAGGCTTTTATTTGTTTGTTTATACCAAGTGGCTAACACTGGTACCGGAGCCTGTGCTGACACCCCTAACTACAAGGCTCAGTTTTCCAGTGTAATGCACTTTGTTGCTGTCACAGACAGACCCAGTTACCTCTGAAAATCAGCCTGTGTTTATGAGACACTTACCTAACTCAAGAGCTTCACTCATTTAAAGCTCTGATTTTGTTTTTTACAGTAGAGTAATTTACACAATTTTAATGTAAAACTGCAAAAGTCAGAGTAGTATGTTTACAGTTTCAATCTCTTGCCAAATATTTCTTTTACAATTGCTTTTAAATTTTATTATTGTTTCTTATTGTTAATTGTTTTATTTCAATCAACACATTAAACCTTCAGGGTGTTATGCAATCTCATCCTTGCCAACCCTAGCATTTCACAAATCTTCAGTGGTGTTGCCCTTATTTTAAATATTATAAGGAATTTGAGATACCTTTTACTTATATCCTGGCTTTCCAGCCTCTTAGTTGCATTTATGTGGTACTTCCAGGCTTTTCCGTATGGCTGTGCCTGCATCCTTTCTCTAAAGGGAAGCTAAATAGCACACAGTCCCAGGAGCCCAGAAGCTGGGCTTTTAATTAGGCAACGAACTATTTCCCAACTTGTAGTTAAAGCTGGCAACATTACAGACAATCCAGAAGAGATCAGACCAAGGTATAATTGAAAGAACATGCTGTAGAGTTAAAAAGTATTTGCACTTAGACAGCTCTGCAAAGTGCTCAGGTCCCCAGCACAATGCTTAAAATAAATAAATAACCAGAAGGACAGTATTTTTAAGACCCAGCAGGAGTGAAAGTGCTTTTCTCTGTCTTTTATGTGAAAAGTTTGCACAGCAGACAAAAGAAGAAAAACCCACTAAAAAAATCCCCCCAAAACACCCCTAAAAAAAAATCAAGGAAACAAATGGCTGCTAAAACAGACATTTACCTAAGACTCCTGCAACATGAAAGTTTGTGTGCGTTTTTAATCAAAGTGTGTGGACAGCTTTAAATAAACCTGAAAGGTTGAAATCCTCTACTGCCACTATATATCCCTCTGGCTTAAAAAGAAAATCCCTAAAGTATGTTTGTTGACAGACTAGTAACAATTGCAGAATTTGTACTGTTACCACCACCATTCCATCACCTTTTATTTTTTCCTCCTTTTTCCCTCGATGGTCTCAAAAGCTTTGACCTTATGTATTTTATTTGCTCATTGATACAGCTCAACTCTTGTTTAATCCAGAACAAGAGTAAGTGAAGCCAGGGGTTTCTTTTTTACAATGATGAACTTTTTTTTTTTTTTCAGGTACTGTTTGTTTGGAGATTAGGGGGGCCTGGGGAAAAGGGGCATTTGAAGCATGCCTCCTAGGACTCCTTATTGAAGGATGGCAGTTTCTTATCACTTCTCATCACACAGCTGCAGCCTCTTAATTCCTGTTGTTTCTCAATATGCATTCTTTAAGCATTTCCATGTTGACAGTGATATAATTTGTGGCATGCCCTCCCCCCTTTCCCTTTCTGTTTTCATCTTATCTGATTTGTTGTTGCAATATTTTATTTTGTTTTGGGCTTTTTCTCTGAACTTGCAAGGAGCTATTTTTAAGTTTCACAAAGTTTTAAAACGGAAGAGAAATAAAAATGAGGTCTGTGTGGAAGAATAAGCAGCAGATTTGGGGAATGCTGGCAGGCGAGAACAGTATGGACTCTGGCTGCTTTTCAAGGAGGATGGGCCTGGTCTTAAATGGCCACTTTTAAGACCAAAATGCAGTGCAAAATAGTAGAGCAGTTCCAACAGTTCTGGAAGCTGGAGGTGGCAAGGCTGTGTTAACTAACATATGAAGTGTAGAAAACAGAGGCTCAGGGCAGGCAGCAGCAAGCACCTCCAGCACTGCAGGGTTCAGACCTCCTTGGAGGGCAAAACCTCATGGGCAAAGCATGATGGAGAACAGGAAATGCAGCAGGAGGGCTAAGGAGGACCCACCTGACACAAAACACAACATTTCCTCCATATGTGGCTGAACCCAAACAAGGTATTGGAGCACCGTGCTGATTTAACTGGAAAGGGGGAATCTGAAGAGGTAGTAGTCATGGCTAACACACACTGGTTCTTGTGGACTAGGGTGTCCTTAGGGTGCTCTTGGTCTCCTCTACCTGCACGAAAAATTGCCATTATGGTTTGCACACAAGGCTGAGGGATGGGCATCGGAGGTCACTGCTTCATGCTTCAGCACAGACTTAATGTCCAGTGTCAAGTGTCTGGGATAGTCATGGCAGCTTTCAGCCAGGGGAAGGAAGCCACAGGAAGGACAGCAATGATACAAAACCTTTCAGAGCAAGGAAAGAGGGCAGGACTGGATACATTCTTCCCTCTGGTACTCTGGTAGCTGTTTGCCCGTGGAGCGGGGCTCACATGCAATCTCTCACCAGCACCACAGAGACCTTTTGGAGAGTGCTGCAACATCCCTGGAAGGTTATTTTCCTTTTATTCAGTAGCTGGCCATGGATTTAGGAATAATAAAACCTCACCTATTTCTCAGGCTGTGTTCTCCCTCCACAGTTATGTAGTGGTCACCATGACAGTATGAACAGTGGGAGTAAGAAAATATGAGAATGGGGGATCACTAGGGATATAACAACTCACTGATAAATTAGTTGCTGCTATCAAATTAGTGATTATTAAAAAAAAAACTTCTCCCCCCCAAACTACCTGATGTTCCTATGAGCCAGCTCAATAACAATCTGTAGTAGAGCCAAGAAAGCTGCTAAAGAAAGCACCCACAGAGCATTTCAGACAAAATAAGGAAGAGTTTTCAATGGCCAAGACATTACAGCACCATCTGAAATTCCCTAATGTGCCTGTCCTTAGAAGGTCAGTGTGAAGAATTAACTGCACAACAGAAACAAACAGGCACACAGAGAAAGGGAGTGACTTGGTGCTTGTGCATTGTGTACCCACAGCGTGCCCGTTTTCCTTGGCTTTGCTGCTGTTTCCCTTCCTTCTAGGCATTGCTACTCAAGTGTGGGGCAGAAGTAGAGCAGTTTTCCTCTTCATGGTCTAGGTTTGCTTGTCTCACTGGAGAATGGAGTCTTGACTTTTGGTGAGATGTCTTCCCTCTTTCCTAAAGTTTACTGACTGAATTCTTTCTTTTTGACATCCCGGCGTGACTCAGCCATCACTGTGATAGGACTGACATAAAGAGGGGGGATCTTGATAACCTGTGGGCCAGCCTGTGCATGTTGATGCTCGGGTTAATTCTGTTAACTGCCTTTTAAGGGTTACAAAGCAAGCTGAAAACCAGGCTGATGATTCTCTTACCTTGGGCCTTTGGTCTTGCTTTGGCATATTTGCTTATGTCACTTGTTGAAATGTCCTGCTGCTAGAGCCTGGCCTTGCACTGTGCAAACAAATCAGGGGCTGTAGTTGGCTGGTACAGGGATGCCATTGCAGTGAGGAAGAAGAAATTGCATCCCATACTTTGAGAAACCTGAGAGTGGTAACTAAAATGTATTTGCTGGTACCCAGGCTAAAACAAAACATGCCTTTGTTTTGTTGTAGGGGGGTTTGCAAGAATATTCCATCTGAAAAGTGCAATACCACAGAGTCAAGGGATTAGGTCCTTGCTTTCAATTTCCTTGACTGTAACAAACAGACAAAACTATTAGACTGTTTTCTTTGTTGCCCCTGCTACTGTAGACTGATCTCTAAACCTGAGATTTCACAGTGCTACCCTGGAGAGGAGCCTTGGGAGATCTTCTACAGCATCCATCTGGAATGGGTATATTTCTACGCATTTCAAAGAGTTTCTAGGTCTGTTTTCAGTACTCCTCAGTGTTCATTATTCAGCAAACAGCACTGAGGTTGCTCCTCATAGGCTGTATTTCCCAGCCTTTTGTTGTTCTTGCTCTGCTCTGCTCCCAGCCCACCTTGCCTATCTCTTCCCTGAAGTACAACTTCCAGTACCAGGCCCAATGTCCAGGCAAAGGCCTCAGCAGCATTTATTTGGTGTGTGTTAGGTTTGAGGAGATTATTAAGACTGCCGTGGGAAGCTGGATCTGAGGGATCCCCAGGAGGCTGTTACTGCTCCTTCCCCCCTTGGTACTGATGCTTTGGAGACAAGTCCTCCAGGCTTATTAAACAGGCAGAGATTTAGGCATTAGGATGCTTGTCTAGAAGACTATGGCTTATCACCAGTACTCATAAAATGCCAACTAACCTCATAAGCATGTAGTTGGTTTTGGTTTTTTATGCTTGAGTTTCTGTTGGAGAAGTCTGGTTTTTGTTCCCATCCACCTGGACCTGACAACACAGGTCTACCCCAAGCAGATCTCACAGCTCAACCTTGTCAAGACTTGCAAAACAAGCAGTGTCCTGTCTCATTTTACACGCTGAAAGGCTATTTTCAGGTGCCCCTGAAGTTGTATCTTTTTTTCCTACACTTTTCATATTTTTCTTCCTGTTTCTCAATCCTTTTATTGTCAAGACATGTGAGAAAAGAGAGATTCCTTTTTCCAAAATGTACCCTTTAGACTAAAAAGGACACAACAGTGTAAAGGGTGCTGAAATAAGTTGCCCCAAACACAGGTTCAAGATCTATCTCTGCAAGATGTTGGTTTCCACATGTACCATCCAATGCTTTAACCACCAAAATGTTTGGTCACTCACAGTCACCAGCCTCTTCAGTCAAGTCATACAAGGATCAGCTTTTCTATGAATGTTTTAGAAAGCTGAAATCCAGGAGAAAGACTGTTTCTGCCAAGTCTGGTTAAAAAGAGATGTTTACATCCTTGAGGGACAAAGCTGAGGCCACATAGTTTTGGATGATTAAAAGTCCTTGTTATCTTGCTGGCTGCAGGAAAGCCTGTTCCCAGGCACTCCGTTTTGAGTGGTGTTTCAGGGTAATGTGGACTTTTTAGGGCTTAGAGTCGAGATTAGTGCCTGGAGGCTGGACCAGCAGCGAGTCCTGGATTGACCGGGCCAGGCTGGCTTAGGGCTTGGCAGAGCTCACTGCAGCATGCCGGGAAGGGGGCATCCTGGTGGCAGCCACAACCCATGTCCCCACAGTGCTAAATACCAAGTCAGGAGCTACCCAAGTAACTGCATGAGCCAAAGAGCAGCTGCCAGTCATTCCACGGTGTGCAACTCCACACTCATGGGAATGGGGGTGTGGGGTGGACTTGCCTGACACTAGTGAAAAGCATGAAAGTGTTTTCTCCTAGACATTAAAGGAAGCAAGTTTCATATGTTTGAGAAAAACACACCTACAGTAACCTTCTAGGTTCAGGCTGGGGGTCTGAGCTGCTTCCAGTCACTTCTAAAGTGCCCTGAAGAACAGCAGTATTTTGTTAATTAATTGCTCAGTACTGACCTCACTTTTTCTGTTGCGTCAAGAATTGTATACTGAATTATAATTAGATGATGTATCTCTTTTTAAAAAATTTATTTGAATTGTTTATTTTATGTGCTTCAATTTATTTTTCCAGCAGAGAGCATTTGCAGTTGAAGCTAGGAAGGTGTCCAGTTTTTCTGGTTGAGCACAAACTTGGAAACCTAATCTTTGACCTGAACTTTTTTCTTTTCACCACAGCAATTTTGCTTGCCGTTATTATTCACAATTTTTATGTTCTTACATACTAATCCCCAGCTGTGAACTGGGGGATTTTTTTCCTGGGAACCCTTACTTTGCTGGGCACAGTCTCACACTAAGCTGAAGTGCTGGTGCCCTCTACTGAGCGACACTGAATGTCAAGAAAAAAGTGCGTTTCAGCAGTTCGTTGCTGCCACGACCATCACCCTCTCGAGCTTGTACTCCTCTTTTTACATTTTTATCAAGTCTGAAATATCAAGAAACAGGGGCCTGCACCTCTGAAACCTGAAGGACTGCTGTCAGTGAAGCAGAGCTAACAACTCACAGCGTATCATTTAGGAACATAGTTGGGTACATATTCTAAGCTCACATTACCGAAACGCAGGTTGCTTGCGTTGGTTTTATTTAGAGTGTTTACTTGCATTTGTAATGTCACCGTGTGCCATAGGCTCACCTGTTGCCCCACAGATACTCTTTCCCTGACTTGTCTCACTGTGTGTGCAAACTTCAACAACGTGTCCACATTTTCTCTTCCAACAGCATCCCCCTTCTCAGCCAGTCCCCTCTTCTTAGAGACTTTATCAAGACTTTTAAGTACACGGAGGTCTGGACATGTACAGCAATCCAGGCTTCGGTTCTTCATGCTATCCATCATGATGTAGAGAGTAGGAGCACTGGAGCACTGTGGTACTTCTTATTTATAACTGAATCAGCTGGTTAAAGGTGAATGGTCAACCAAGCCACAGCATAATGTTTGTCCACTTACTTGTTACCTTTATGACCAGTACATCACAATTTTGAGACTTAATGAGAAATCTACCCACTAAGAGATGGACGTCTGCTTCATTTTCCTGAAGGACTGGGTTGATCTCTGCAAGTTCTTCCTGGAGAGCTAAAGACACTTATATTTCCAGTTATTTAAATTAATGCATGGTGAGAATTTAGCTAGGAAAAAGCTGACTGACTTGTCTCTATTTGAGGTTGTTGTGGCCAGGGTCTGTCAGGACTCTGAGGAATTTGGCCCTCATGCTGCATTGTGCAGGGTAAAGCCTAAAATATGCCCAAAGGCTTCACTGCCCTGCCAAACACAGGCAGGGAAACACTGAGAGCAGTAGGTTAGAGAAGCATTTTGCTGCAGTTTTGGCTGAAGAATGGTCCTGTGGATAGGAGTGGTGCTGTGGATACTGTGCATGGCACAGTGAGGCTCCCCAGAAAACTGTTAGTCCAGGTGAGTGGGACATTGCACAAGGGGCGGGAGCTGTTTAACCTCAAACTGGCTGAGATGCTACTGGATAAGGCTAACATTAGATATCTTGTGTATCTTCTGGGCAAGTGATGTTTACAGGTCACTCTGAGACCAGCGTAGCTGGTCACACAGCTCCCAGGCCCTAGGATGTGTGGTTTGTGAGAAAAATCAAGAGAAAAGAGAAGGACCACATAATCCATGGCACAACTGCCTCCTAGTGACAGTTTGCATTGCAAATAGAAAGTGGCATTAATGAGGCAGAGAGAGATTTGCTCCTGTGTTTCTTGTTTGGTTTAAATCAGCACTTTTCAGTGCCTAAACACTTTAGTCTCAATTTTGTGACAATATATAACTTTAATTCTTAGACACCCTGAAAAGGTTCCTGGGATGACAAAAGTAACAAACATCATAATATGAATCTGTCTTTTGACTAAGTGCATGACCTATTTGTCTAAGAAGATGAGGATGATATACAATTCCAGCTATTCCAGATAATTATATTATCTCTGTATTGTAATTGTTGCAATGGCAGGACATCTTTTTCTATGCTGAGCTTGGCTGATGGTCACATTTACTTACTCACAAACACTGTTTATATATGACAGGGATTTCAGACTACAGCAAAAACTAAATCAGCCAGAGAGTGCTTTATGCAGTGACTGTTCAAGTGACATCCATGAAAAACAGCTGACAAAGTAAATGTACATAATGCATTTAAACTAGCATGTTTTCTACGATGCGTTCAGGTTAACTGCGTGGTTGGGTTAAAAACTGCCTCTTCTGAATATGGATCTCCTCAGCAAATCCAGTCATGATCCTCCCTGTCAAAACACAAGCAAGCGGAGTCTGCAAGTGGAGGAGGAGAATTTTGGCAGAGCTTGGAAAAATTTCAAACCCAGCACTAAACTAGTAAAATCTTCAAAAATTACAAAAACACCTTTCAAACAGGAGTTGCAATATTTCTCAAAAGGCAGTATTGAAGCATCTCTACCTACCTAGCTTCTTTCATAGTGAAAAGGTAGGATTTTGCACTCTTGTTAATTTGAGGGAAACTGCAGCATATTCAGATGACTCAGTTACATTCAGCTATAGGCATGCCTGTTTGTGCGAAGCAATGAAAGCATTTTAGATGTTTGAGAAAATCAAGCCTATAAATAGCAGTACAATTTTGCTACAGATGGGCCGAAACTCCAGCCCTTCATCTCCACATTTCATGCTTTGGGGCACTTGACATCCAAGTCTGACGTTTGCATCATTAAAATGTTTAGAGTCCACCTACACAAGATTGTAAAACATGCAATTTTCAGCAGACGTTACTTAAGTCATATCTTCTCTCCCCCTGTTCCCCTACCTCCCCCCCTTCTCCCCGCTTCTGCTGTTAAATCCTATAGATTTTCACAGAAACTTCTTTTTATAGACTCTCTTTATTAGAGCACTATCCCTGCTAAGCGCTTCTATGAAATTCTCTATTAGACTGTAACCACCTACAGTCCCTGTGGTATCCTGTTAGGTTTTGAAAGTTGATTTTATACAAGTTTCGCACTGAGTACATTTTAAATGTCAAATTATAACTTTAAGCCTGTGATAGTATAAATAGTAATTTCATCCCCTTCCTTCCAGCTTTTGGAGGAAACTTTTCCTTCCTTCTGCACACACAACCTCCACAAGCTGTCTGATGTTTCCTGTCATAGTTCACAGGGAAATTTGTCTTCTGAGAGATGCAAACCATTTTTAAAAATCAGCAATAAAAGGAGATTTTAGAAAGTTACTATTATATAAGGGAAGCTGAACCATTATGTAAGAGAAAGAGTGCTGTGGAAAGAAAGAAGTGCAAAGTGTTCTGCAAGCTTAACTCCTCAAAGGCCTGACATATGCTTGAGAGCTTGTCTGTTTTTTCTAATAGTGTCAGGTTGATTGAAAGTACTATCTCTGCCCAGGAACCTCCTGTATTTTTTTCCTCAGACCCAGGTGAGACACGCTGATGCTGCCACTGCAGCCATGACTTGTGTTATGGCTGGAAGGTGTTACAGCTCTGTGGGGCTGTGGTGGCAAGGTCAATCTGAGCAGACAAGGTTATGCACCCCTTATATTTTTAAACAAGAAGTCAGATAACAGTGAGCTCTATTCCTCTCTGTTCATACAGTCCTTTCAGGTCTGTGTTAGTGTGGTAACTTACAGAAACACTTTTGCAATCTGAAAGCGGTGTCTAAGGCTCTTTGAACAGGAGTTGTCCAGCTGCTCTATCCACCTCTGCAGCTGCATGTTTTACATGGGTCAAAACCAGCTGAAGCAGGACTCTCAGAGAATCCTTCCCTTCCTGACACAGCCTTCCTATCTATCTCAGTGGGAGAAAGTAAAAGCACTGTGCTGACATTTCCTACCTTATTCTTTGCTGAACTCTGACCCTGCTTTTGCTAATTTGGCATTTATTATGTGCTTCATATGCAGTGTTATATGATGGATTTACAGATCATATGTACAGAAAATGCAGAGTGAAAGAAGATCCCTAGTTCTGTGTTTCTAAAGACTCAGGCTAGAAAATTCTCCAGAATGTGAACCACTGGAGATTTAACTAGCTGGTTCTGCTCTTGAATGAATTCTTCCCTTGTGTATTAACAGAAGCATTAATTTAAGGTTCAATGCTGTTGATATGACCACAGAAGCATTCTTGCTACTACATGCAAAACACTGGGTTTATACTGCCCTCTTCTGTAGTACATTGAAAGTGAAAACAGAATTAAGACCAGGAACTGTTCTACGAAACTAAATCTTACTTAGTACTAAGGTTTCTTCTATAGCCTTTTTTTTCCCCTCCAGGTCAGTTTTCCTTTTGATTGCTATTTGTGAAAATATTGTCCTTAGACAGAACGTAACATTCCATGTTCCTTTTTTCCTTTTAAGTTGGCCTTTGCTAATAGCTCTTCTGCAGAGTAGGTGTTACTTCTTAAAATACCACAGTTACGTAAAGCCTGATTGATATGAGCTAAGGTGGGCAGAAAAAAAGTTATCAAAATCTGACTGTTTGAAAGAGAAGAATGTATTTTTGTTTAAAGCAGTGGGAGGGCATAATTACCTGCACTGAGGATAGGAAAGATTTGCGCTCACGTTGCCGACATGAAGGTCTATAGAGATCAGACCTCCCTCCTGGTGTGCTCTCCTGAACCCAGAAGTATCCACCACACCGCACGTGGGCTTTCAGAAATCCCACTACAGCCAAAAGGTAACACTATACTGTTTATACAGACACCATGAGCGGTGAGGATCATTACACCACACCCATAAATGATCTCTGGACGTGTTGGCATTGAAGGAGGGTACAGCATCTCCCTAAGAGGGGAGCAGCAAGTTGCTGTCTGGCTGCTCTGTGCCCTGCTGTGCTCCCCCATAGGGCCCCAAACTGGCCAGGCTGAGGGTTTGCCTCTCTGACCCTCATACAAAGAGGCAAATGGGATGAGGACATTGTGGATGACTCCCAGCTCTGAAGTTGCTGAAGGGTAGGGTAAAAACAAAAAAAAGCTACAGTGAAGCCTAAACACCTAGAATCTTTTTCCTGTTCAAGGCATGCTTCCTGTCAAGGAAGCAGAGAGAAGGTGGAAAGCTGTTTTCAATCAAAGACAGGTGCAAGTTTCCAGCTTTTCTCTTTTAGGGAACTTTGTTTGGATCTACCACTAAGTTTGAAGGATAGCTCTTAAAGCCCTTCCTTTAAATCCCTAAGCCAGCTATTTGCATGATTTCATTCTTCTGAAACCCTGGGAATCCTATTTTTGCAGTATCTCCACCAAGATATCATGCCTTCAGTAGCTGTACAGAGGTGGTTTGGGCCACAGAGGGCTCTGTTTTAGTCCTGTGATTAGGTTTTTCCCTGCAAGTTCATTAAATTCAGTCTATCAAGAAGCTGCTTTGCTCACTCAGCAAATACTAACATAGCCAGAAGGACTTGCACGTTGCAGCACATTGCAGCTCTGAGAAATATCGGAGATAGTCTTCAGAGAAAGAAATCCAATAAAGGGTCTCTTTGCTGAACAAGTTATTTTAAGACACGTTTTCACATCTTAATGATCCCTCAATTACCAGCTTCCTGACCAATAGTGAGAACTGCAAAAGCAATCCAATTTTCACTAGCACTACATTTTTTTGTAATTTTGCTTTATAACCAGTATTCTCACAAAGAAATAACAGAGGAGTGATACTACAGCACAGATGTTGTTGCTGTCGATCTATACATGTGTATACATGTGTCAATCTTTTAAAATACTTTATCAAAGCATTTAGTTGGAGGAAGGGAACCTTCAAGCATTTCTTTAGTCTCTGGTACTCCAGTGGCTTTACTGCTATTTGTTTCAGTATTTTATCCCTAAACTGAAAATATGCATAGCAATTTGCCAGCAAAGTTTTCTTCTTGAGTGTTACCATGAGTCTTGAGTCTTTTGCTTCTCTTTCCTGCACTGAAAATCTTTCCAAAGTATTACGGAAAATGGGAAAGTTCCATTAAGGGTCTGCGATAAATATTTTTTGGATCTGCTTAGCTCTGCTTTTAATGAATGCATTTTTAAAAAAATCAGTATTAACAACACGTTTTTCACAGGGATTCTCTTGCTAATTGCTCAAACACTGTCATCATATTTTTCAAGTTAAATTCAGGTTTCTACACTGTCATCCTCATCATATTTCCTAGAGAATGTAAATCCCCTTTTTTCTACTTGGAGGTCAACAAAAATTCATTTAAAAACTAAAAGTAAGTTCAAGCAGCAAAGTTCAGTTATAGGTACAAACTTTGTCAAAGTCCAGGTGTTGTGCAATTGCAGGCTCATTCCAATAGCTTTGGTGACAGGGATGTTATACTGACCAGGTGCTGCTTGGAAACTACAAGGCAGCTGCAAGCAGCTAGTTGGGATCTCACCAATGTTGAGGTGACAGGGAAGAGTGGTCTGTGGCCACTTTTTCTCGACCAGCCTCTCTGCTCTGAGAGCGCAAGTGCTGCAGGCCGTAAGACTGAAGGGCTGGTAGGGACCTGCTGGTTAAGTTCAGAGGAAGAATGGGGTCTCTCTTATGGCAAGGAGCCAATCTGCAGCTCTCTTTCTGCAGAGCCAAGCCCCTGATCAGAACAGCGCTCCAGAAAATCCAAGGCATAAACAAGTTTTCACTGTTATTTGCCAAAGCACAGTATTTTTCTCTGCCGGGAGTCAAGGCTTACTGAGAGCTCCTGCTCTGTTTGCAGTGAAAGAAGGGCTTTCACAATCGAAAGGCTCAATAGAAGCAGTTGCTACGTGGGAGGATATTGAAAACAGTGATTGGCATCACACTTTCTTTCTTCTATCTCCTCTATTGTTTGAACCCCAAGAATTTCAGGAACATGGCTACTCCTGTGACGAAGTCTATTACCCTCTTCTCTTTTTCTTATTTCCCCACTTCAGCCATTAACATCTGAAGAATAACTTGAAGTAATCACACCGATGGCAGAAGGGTTTTATTTCCAGCCCTTTATGCTATCACAAGCATACACCCACGTCTTGTGGGCATAAAACCTGCAGTTACATCTACCACATCCCGCGCCAAGGGTCATGTCCCCACTCTGCCTTGGGACAGGGGAGGGAAAGGTGAGCTGTTCCTGTGCTGGGGGTGCGTGGCTCACTGCATGTGCCCTGTGGCTCCCTGAGCATTGGGCTGAGTCCATGCAACATCCCCGGCAGTGCCACTGCCAGCCCCTCTGGACCGATTCCAGCTGATCACACGGATGTACTCCAACACTACCCTGTCCATAAAAGACAGTCAATGGGATTGTGCTGGCACAGAGGGGAAGAAGCCTGTGCCTGTTATTTGACTGGTACAGGATGGGTCCCCCATTTATTTTCTAGAGGAGACACGGACCATGACCCCTCTCTCATGCCACAGTCAAGCCTTGTCTGACCTGAAACCTCAGAAGTCCTCAGCTGGAGTTTAGGGCAAAGCCATGGGTATTGCTCTTAGAGGCTTCCCAGACTGAGACATGCTCCTGGTTTATTTCATTATTGTGAAAACAGAATTAGAGACCTTGTTACAACCAACACCTTTTGCTGGCAGTTGCTGAAAGCTTTGTCTAAAACTTGGCAGTAGTTAAATCCAGTTACAGTGATAGCAAGAGAAAGTATGGCTGCAAAGCTGAGAGTCATACAATTTCACATCTCTTTGCCAAAAGGAGACCTGGGAATTTGTGATCAACATCATGTAGAGAATCACATTTTCTAGTGCCCTTGCAAGGGAAACAACTGCTACTGGATCTTGTGCTTCAGCAGCATCTCTCTCACTGCTATACTTCCCAACTGTGTAGGTAGAGCAGCAAGCCTGTGGAAACCTTTTGGCCTTTTGTAAATTGAAAGAGAACAACTTGCAGAAAGATGAAATCCAGAAAGTTATGAGAAAAATACTATTAACCACTAACTTCTGATACCCTGAAGAAAGAAATTGGACAACAAAAGCCATGGTAATCAAGGAGGCTGTAGGTATGATTTTTCTAAGCTAGAGAACTGCACTGGGTAGGGATAAACCTCTTGATGTATTTCTGCATATCTGCATGTATTTGCTGAGGTGAGAAGGACTTTGAAACATGTTCTGGGACTGTGTGTTTTTCTTTATTAAAATTACTGGTGTTGCAGCAGTTCCTAGCAACTCTAACAAAGTATTAGGGTCTTATTGCAGAAGTCATTGTGTGAAGAAGGAATAAAAAAAATAAAGTGATTGTCTTAGGCATTTCAGGCAGAAAAAAGTATGAAATGAGCACCCAAATTGGTACTGTGTCAGCAAGTTTTAAAATACGACTCCTGTGAGAAATAAAATATGTGAAAATTAAAGGTCACCTTTCATATACTTAACTAATAAGAGGAGTCATGAGGAGATCCTAAGCAAGGAGAAAGAAATGAGAGAAAACATTAGACCAGCAGCAAGGGAAATGTCTGAGGCTATTTTAAAAGTCCTTGAAGACTTATTTTGGAATAAATAAGGCCAGTTTTACTGGGGGGAGAAAATCCTAGTATCTAGCACTCAAAATATTATTTCCACCTCCATTTCTCATGTTCATATTTCTAGCAATCTGGTTGTGGTGTATCCATACCATTTTCCTTCTACTTAGTATCTAATTGTCACTGTATTATTGATCTCCTGCCCAGCTATGAATGGTTTCTAAGCACAGCATACAAATCATCTAGGGGACTTTGCACTCTCTTCTTAGTAGTTTGGCTTCAGGATATTTCCTAACTTCCCTTTTTTTCCCCCAGTGCTCTCAGTGGTTCACTAACCCTCCTCTGACTTATTTTCCCCATCTTATCAAAGAGAAGCTTCTGCGGTCAACTGAAGCCACATCATTTTTTCCATGGCTTTGCTGTTCCCCAGCTAGGGCAAATATTTCTGGAGATCAATACTTTTTATTTTCTGCAGCCATATTTTCAGCCTTGTTGCTTTTCAGTGTAGTTCTTTCCCTGCTCAGTGCTTTACTGAAACCTTTGTCACAAAACTAAAGTCTTGATTAATCGATAAGTAATAAGACTGAACTGATTCCAGAGTTAAGGGGAAAACACAAGAGAAATATTCTGCATGCTTCTTTTTAAAAGTCTCTAAGGCCTCTAGCCTCCTGAAAATGCACAGGGATAATTAAAGGACTTTCCAGAGAGCAAGATTCAGAGGAATGATTTTTGCTCTTCATCCTGACCATGAGTAACAGACATTACTCAATTCACAGACCAACATTAAAATCCATCCTTTGCAGACAAGGCTATGAGGTAGAGTAAGTTGGGTCCAGTGTCCCAATAACTGCACAAGTGAAGTACAACCTTCTCAGAAATCAAGCTCAGGAGAAGATGGTGAAGATGCAGTTGAGTGATGCTCCATTCCTTTGGACAAGATATGGTACAGGAGACCTAGCTGAGACCTTGAAAACAGTGTTATTCATGGTTGCTACTTCTCATACAAGAGGAGACTCAATAGTTATTCAACCCCTGTATGCCTGTTCTCCAAGGCTCATGATTTTTTTAGCCCTACAGTTATATCCTACCGAAGTCACATGTCTCCCAGCCTGCAGAGCTCCTGGCCATCCAGAGGCTAGCTCTAGCCCATTTCCCTCCTGCCCTTGGCAATCCTAGTGTATCTTATCTCATAGGTCCCACTGTTCAATATAGATATTGGTGTCTTGCTCTCAGCCTAGTCAGTCTAGGTTGAGCTCCTAGAAGGAGGGACAGTCCAAGGTGGTGCTCTCTGTTCATGTGGTTCACTGGCTTGTCTGTGTTTAGTCCTTGACAGGGAAGAACCCAAGACTATGAAAAGCTATGCAGTCATGAAGGAATCCAACACCTCATAGTTGTTCAAAAATTCAGTCCTTGCTGAACCCAAGAGACGGGCAAAAGTTTTGCTGAGTGCATTGTGAAAGTGCCTCTCCTCATCCACCCCCACATCTGAGACGGAAGAGCTCAGACTGAGATAGGAACGCGGCTGTCCTCCAGCACTATAGAGAAATACCTTGAGCTATTTCACTGTGTCCCAAAATGGAAAAATACACATACACAGCTGTCATCTAAACACTTACTGCCTCTGTATGCAATGCATTCACCATAGTTCAGGTCTGTACTAAACCTTCACTTTTTAAAATGTTCATTATGTGGGAGAGGATAAAGCAGGGACAGCACAACCTTATTCAAGAGCATAAATGTGTTTCTCTGGCAACCGTCATCAAGCTGCATTACATAGTAACTAAGTGTAGAAGCATCTATATTTAGGTTCTGGGTCTGCTATTGACCTATCTTTTTCACTGCAGAAAATTAACACGTATCTGTGCATCTAGTTTGGGGGAAATCCACCCATCCACTGCCGGCGAGGTAGAGATGATGTCTTTGAAATTTGGAACTGCCTGACTAAACTCATGCTCCTTCCCTCTTTATGTTTGGGGTTTAGTGCATTTCCAGTTCTTCCTAAGTTCTTAGCCTGCTCCAGACTTAATAACTTAATTTTTTTTAGCTGTGTCTTCACAGCTGCTGTCTGCCTGAAGATGCAGATGGGCAAGCAGAGATCATAGAATCACAGAGCGGCTTGGGTTGGAAGGAACCTGAAAGATCATCTTGTTCCACCTGCTTGCCGTGGGTAGGGATACCTTCCACTAGAGCAGGTTGCTCAGAGCTGCAGCCAGCCTGGCCTTGAAGATGCAGTGTGCCACACTGGTCTTCCCAAGCTGAGCAGTTTGGAGACTTCCACCATGGGGCCCTTGCAGGGCACAATAAGCCTTAGAAGACCTGGTACAGCTTATTCTATTCATAACCCATGAGCCCAAGCACACAAAGGCCGGCTTCTGGTTCCCATCAAATAACCTCTGAAGTTCAGAGCCTGACTTCTTCAGTGTCTGGAAACACTTCAGCCAAAGAGTAAAAGTAAGCTGTGTGTTTACTGAACATCCCCAGCACCACTGTAGGTGCTTAATATGTGGAGAAAGGGTAACAGCCCCATTTGTGATCTTGGTCGTGTGGACTCCAAGAACCACAAAGGATGTCTAACCACTATTTTCAAAATGTCCATAGAATCTGGGAGTGCAAATAGTTGCTAGAGAATGATAAGGGTCACCCTTTGATGGCCAGCTCTCAGTAAAATATTTTGGTTTAAGAACGTGAAATAATGGCATCTAAAATCACAGGTCCCTTTTCTGAAAGGGTTGATTACATGTGTAATACAGAGACATCAACAACAGTAAAATCCAAGGGCGTTAAAAATAATTCTGAAACATTCTGGATGACATTAATTATGAGGAACTTTTCTTGAAGGTTTTGTAATTTTTAATTTTTATATCTTCCTTAATATCACTTGATTTCTGTGGTCATCCTTTCTCTCAGCTTACATGTAGAGATAATTACAGCAGGTATTCTTAGAACAGGAGCAATTAAACTAATTACTACAAATCAAATCGAAAGAACAAGATCTTGTGCTTCCAGAAATTAAGAAGAAATTCGCATATGCTGCACAAAATTATCTACGAACAGTAACTAAAGACAATAACAACTCTGTTTATACACATTTGGCAGGTATATCTCAAATAATAGTGATAGCTTGACATCCAGAGATTAGCTCATGGACTCATTATCCTTTGAATGAGCTTAATGTTTTTAAAATTACTAGATCAAGCCACAGTCTGATATAGGAGTTATGTAAGTCTTCTTTCAACAGCCAGCCTGGATGAAGTGCTTTCTATTTCCCAGTATTTGTATTTTTTTTCTCCATGGGCTATTTGGCAGATCTCTCGGTGAAATGGCAGCAATTTCACGATGCACAAAACAAGGTTTTGGTGTAAGTTGCCACCACAATTAATGTATTCACTTATTGCTCAAGGCAAAAAAATGTTTTGTTCTGAACCCAAATGGTTATTTTAAGTCCTAATTTATTCTGTACCTTCTTCTAGAAATCCAATTTTTAAAGAAATTGATGAGAAGTGGACTGAATGAGAGGACAAGAAGCTGGGTGCAAAATCCTCTGAACCATCAGACTCCAAGGATGGTGATTATGGATCTGAAGTGCAGATGGCAGCCACTTACTTGTAGAGTACCTCAGATCCCTACCAGGGCCAGTAAGGTGTGGTGCCTTTACAAGGGACTGGATGAGGGGAATGAGTGTTCTCTCTGCAGGTTTGCAGACGATGTCAAAACAGGAAAGCAGTCAATACACTGGAGAGCAGGCTAGGGAAATAGACCAAGGCTAACCTCATGAAGTTCAGCAAAGGGAAGCACCAAACTTTGCCCTGGTGATAAATAACCCATGCACAGGACAGGCTGAGTTCTGACAGGAAAGCAGTTTTGCAGATAAGGCCTGGAAGTCCTGGTGAACATCAAGTTGAACAGCAACTAGCAATGCATCTTTGCAGCAAAGAAGGCCAGCATCCCAGGCTGTATTAGCAAGAATGATGACACAATTATTTCCCTCTCCTCTGCAATTGTGAGACCACAGCAGAGGTGTTATATCCACTTTCGGCCTCTGCAGTACAAGAAAAACATTGACAATCTGGAGCCAGTCTAGCAGAAGGCCACCAAGAGCACATGGTGTAGGAGGAGAAGCTGAGAGAGCTGGGCGTGCTCAGCCAAAAGGGGAGAAGAGTAGGGGGAGGCTTGCTGTCTGCAAGTACTGAACAAGGCTCTTCTTGGAACTGCATTCTGTAAGGACAAGATGCAACAGACACAAATTGAACATGGGAAATTTTGACTCCATGTAAGAAAAATGTTTTGTGACTGTGCAACTCTTCCTTTTTCCCCAGCCAGTCTGCTGGGAAACCAGTCCCTTCTCCTAGGCACCAGCCAGCTGTAAGAACATGAATTATAAACTTTACTTACCTGATATGTGGATTCAGAAAAAAACAATGAAACTTCAGCACTGATCAAACAGCCATGACAAGGGCAAAATTCCTTCTCTGAGCCCCAAAGGGCCACTAGAAAGGCGTCAAACATGATCTCTCTCCAATTACAACGAGGAAGGGCAAGAGCTCTTCATCTGACCGCAAAAATGACACCCAAAGACATTAAAATGCCAGGATGCTTTCAGAGGAAGACAGTGGACCCTTCCAAACCTGTTTTCCTTTCCTTTTGATGGGCTGGTCCAAGAGGCTTATGATACAGCCAAGTGTCTGACCCACTGCAGCCACCAAAGTCTGAGCTCTCAAAGGAGACAGGAGAACTACTTGACAAGACAGAAGTTATTATTTTCTGCTCTTTGCTTAGACAAAAATTAATCCTGCTCTTCAGAGTTCTGTAGCCTAAAAGACAAAGTCAAGAGCAAAAATTTTTTGTTTCTTCAGGATGACATTACTAAATTAGAATTTTCTACCAAAAAAATGCATGCAGATAACTAAGGCTTTTGTTGGCTAAAAGTATAAAATCGAAGTGAAAAAATCAGCCAGCTGTGTGTTTTCCAGTCTAGGACTAGGCTGCATTACAAGTGTTTAGGGAACTGGTGCTAGTGGGCTAGGGATTGATGTTACTACTGCTTGCAGCAGTGGGGGTTTATAGCTTGTGAGAGACCAACAACATAACAAACAGATGAAATGTGTGGACTGTTGCTTATACAGCACCAACATCTTTATAAAAGAAACATCTTTTTTAGGCTTTACATCAATTCTGTCACAGACTTCCAGGAATAAATCGTCCCTCCCCTGCCTTGCTAACTTATCAGCCCAAGCATCAAGCCGTAGGTTTAAGTCACTTAAAAATGCTGATTACAAAAGTCTTATTAGTTTAACAAAACAAGTATTTAAAAAGAAATTAAATTAAATTATACGTTTGCATTCTTTTTGAGAACATATGCATCTAATACTTGCTTTCACTTGGAAAAGGAAAAAAAAATCAAGAATGCCTCCCTTGAATTGTCTCCAAAAGCAGCCAGGTGAAGTCTAGCTAACATATATTCTTACTTGAATTAACTCAGCCTTCACACTTTTAAAAATAATGTGCACAATAAATTAAAGTGTAAATAAGAGACTTGTACATGCTATTTTCCATATTATCCCACAAATATCCTGTGAGAGGCTTATATAAGGTTTTTCACTAGTGTGGGGGGGTAATTCTGCATAACATTGTAGCTTCTTTTTTGCTTTTTTCTTTGCCTGAGACAGATGGATGAACCTGGCAGTGGTGTGAAGAAATTAACTGCATATTTCAAATTATCACTGTCTCTTAGTAAAAGTATGGAATTTATCAGGCTTGTAATTAAGATCTAGTCAAGAAAAGTAAGGACATAGGAAATGCTAGTACTAGACTTAGTTATTTCAGCAGAAAAATCACTGGAACCATTTTGCTGTTGTATCTTGCAGACCACTGGAGCAGGATCATTCAGCAATTAACACCACAGACAACATCATGAGGGGCTTAAAGTGTTAAGCCCTTCAATGCTGAGCTCACAGGCTAAGTTTTTTGAGGAAACAGGGAGTAAAAAGAAAGGTTGTCCTTGTGGAGAAATTGTGGTTTGATAGTAGATAGATAGGAATAACTCAGAGCTTTGAAGAGAAAGCAGAGAAAAGATGCAGAGCACTTTTCCAGACCAAGCTTAATCTCCACAACTGGTACATAATGCATTCCTGAGGGGAATTGCAGAAAGGTTTTATGCTGTCTTGTAAAGACAGGTGTACAGAAGTGCCTGGAGGATTTTTTCAAAGCCCGAACAACTTCTCTTATGTACTAAACTGCTGCTTTTGACAAGTTCCAAGTCCTTGAAAATGAAGCAAGAGTGATAAAACACAACCAGCACACGGTCACGACCCCAGTCACAGCCCCTACTGCAGTGAGGCTGCACATCAAGCCTCCCTGCCTGCTGCTTCACCCTCAGCACAGAGGAGCCAGAGACATGACAGCTTCACAGCTCCAGTAACCCTTGGAAAACCAGCCTGGTAAAAATCACAGCATTCCCACAGTATCCGCAGCTTTCCCAGGATAGAAAAGGCAGAAGTCTTTGATTTTAATTAAAGAAGAAATTAATCACCTTTTATGTCTGAAGCTGCCCTGCAGCCTGCTTGTCACCCTGCACCCTCCCTACCGCTCCCCATCAGCTTTCCGCTGCTATTCCCTCCCTCCTCGCTGCTAAGGGAGAAGCACCAAGGGGGAGACAATGCCCTGGCTATTCTTGTAGGCATGGAGGGGTGCTTGCTTGCTGCCCTTAACAGCTCTTACCAGGGCCTGGATGGACTGCAATTAGATTCACCTTCTGCATAGTTTGACTCTGAAAGGATTATTGGGTAGCTGAGAGAAGAAGATTTCCTCAATTCTTGTCACATCTTTAAAGAAATGCCATGTAGAATAAGGACTGCTCAATGGTCTACACATAATGTACTGGCAGACAAATGTTTTTGCAAACTTTTTAAAGTGGCTTGATAAAGAAAAAACGCTGCTGTCTCTGTGCCCAGCTGCAACTCTTTTCCCCAGGACTTCTCCAGCCTACTGGCTAAAGCGGGAGGAGCTACCAGGGACCAGAGGTGGGCACCAGGGGACTGGGACAGAGGGAAGGGCTGTGGGAGGTGAGGGGGGCTTGGAGAGGCTGCAAAGGCGTGGGACACCAGGCTGGGCTCTTCCTCCATGGTGCACCATCATGGTAGGGGTTGCTCTGGTTGCAGCTGCCTCTAGAGGGCTCATTGCCTTGTCAGAGAGACAGCAGCCTTTGTTCTCGCCTCTGAAAAATACTTCATGCGTCGGATTGTTTATAATCTTCCCTTTATTTCCACTCAAATCTCCAGTGGCTTGACCTCAAAAGCAAAGGTGCCAGGTGCGAGGGGTCCGTATGCCCTCACTGCCATCACCAGGGTACAGCATGTGCTCCCCACCGGGGAGGCAAGGGGGATGTGCTGCCTGCCCACCTCCTGCATCCCCTTTGCATCCTTCAGCTCTCCAGAAGTTTAAGGCCTTAAATGCTGCACTCCTCTGCACTTAAACCCTGCCGAACATCTGCTCATACCAACACTTCTGCTGCAGAGCTGACGCAGCTGACGTGCTGGGGTTCTTTGTTCTGCTCTTCAACATGTGCTGACACAAAAGCGTAGGATTCCAAGAGCAATGCCACAACCAGGTCTTGCATCTGAACAAAATTTCTGATCGAAAAAAGGAGAAGCCCGGAGAGAATTTGTACTTAATTAATCCCGTGCTTTCTGATGGCTTCATCAATTGATGGACCTCTATTTCCAAACATGTGGAAGATATTAAGGACCGGCTTGCTTCTCAAGGATCAATTCTAAGTATATACAGCATATTTTTAAAGTTGGGGGTTTTTTTTCCGTGGGCAGGAGCTACACCTGCAAGGAAAACTGTGTATATGCAGCTTTAACACTGTTAGCACTGTTTATTCATTCTTGTGACTTTCTTTGTGAACTACACTGCATTTGTCAGTATTAGATTTCATCTGCAGTTGGGTTGCCCATTTTTTTAGCTTTATCCTACTGCAGGATAACCATTCGGGATTGCTTTGCAAAGCAAGCAAAATCTGAAGCCATTTATTTTGACTGATTTTATAAGCTTCAAAAACCTCTGGAGTTCATCTGCATTTGGTTTAGACTAGTCAAACAGGATGAGATCATCTCACTTACTGTACAGCACCTCCTTACATGGAGCTTTTGCCATCTGCCGCCAAAGGCAACAGAAAGGGTCTTGTTGGCAAGGCTGAAACAGGGACAGGCCATCAGTCCCCCAAAAGGCCACATGGTTTAGCAGTGGTGCAAAAATCCCCAATAAGTCCAGGCCACAAGTGTCAAAAGCAAGTCTGATAGCACAAGGTTGCCAGCAAGTCCTTATGGCAAACTGACCTTCTCCTCCTGTGAGGAAGGATCTCCACCTGCCTTTCATCCCAATGTCTCTACCCCATTCCCTCAGGGATATCGCTGGTTGGGCTCATTTGTCTCCCCAAGGAACGGAAAGAGCTTCTTGCAGGGAACAGTCCCTGCAGTAGGGAATGAAGATGAGACAGGCTACTGAAGTTCAATCCTCTGGCATAAATCAGTGAACACTGTACACAACGACAGTATAAAAATCTTTATTGAAGCAAGAGTGTGAGTCAAAGCAACAGATAAAAAACCAAACACTAAGCATCAGAAAGGGAACAAACATTTGACTCGGCAGCACTGTGTGCCAAATGCCCCAGCACATAACAGGAGATTGTCATGTTGTTGATGATATTTTGTCATAATTATGTGCAATTTGCTTACAATGTTGTTCAGCATAGATAAAATAATGATCAGTCTTTACTTGGCTTCTCACTGCAGAGTGACTATTTCAGTCCTGAAACAGTCCTTTTAATCTGCATTCCTTAGTGCCTCCGTGGTGAGAGGGTGAATATTTGTATGGACATAACCAACCAGACTGTATATTTCAGAGGCTGCCAGATTGATTGCATGCATTCTTGGAGGACTAATTCTCTGGAGACCACTCACAATTGCTTTGGTGCCCTTGATTGATAAACTTTGCCTTGTGGCCCCATGCTTTGGAAAGCCAATTTGCATGTATATTGCCAATGATTATTCACTCATTATTTTTATTAGGGAATCACACAAGCCTCTTCTGAAAAGCTGTCCTATAGGTGCTGCATGAACAGAAAGCTTTATGATGGTTCTGCCACAAAGGATTTTCTGGTGTCTAAGAGGTGAACAAGATCACTCTCAGCATTTTCAGCTGTTGCAGAGCTAAAAGGAGAAGGGTCCTTTCTGTAAACAGTGCTTGTTATTTGCACAAAGCTCATAAGCAGACATATCTCTTGGGGGAGTAGAGGGCAAGACAGTAAAGTTCTCGTAGGTTAGAACACCTTCCTCCTTTGAGAACATTTGAGATCAGTGTAGGTATTCATCAGATAATCTATGCTACTCTGCATCACTTCATCTCAGCATCTGGAGATGCCATTACATTGTCAGGTATTTGATATCCACTGTAATTTCAGAACAGTGTGTTGACTTTCACTACTTGAGAAGAAAGCTCTAGTCGGTCATGCTGAGTTTTCTTATATAGACTTTACTGATTAAAAAAAAAAAAAGATTTGAAAGAATAGAGTTGTTTGGAGAAAAAGGGCCTATTTTGGCTTCCATAGACTCATCACTATGTTCTAGGACCACTCACTGTAACTGCCTGGTACAGAAGGTACAAGGCCAGCTGAAGTCCTCCTGCTAAAACTCCTCTGCATGCTTTGTTCTCCATCACATTCTGCCGACAGGCTACAAGCAGAGATCAGGCATGGCTTTGTGTCTGTCATTTGGAGTCAGCTGGGACCCTGCAGAGTTTTTGCACATTTCCAGTGGTGCAAGGAGGACCAGAGGTGGGCTGCACCCTTCAGCTACCCCAGAAGTTGCCTTACTCTGTGCTGGAAGCCAAATTCAACAGAAAAGAGGAGAGAAAGCCCTGAACTGAGAAAGTGTATGCAGCCCAGGCTGCCAAGCCAGCTGCCTAGCCAGCAGCCCATCAGCATTCATTTAGGTTAAGGTTTACTGGAACTAGGTGCTGCAGAATTCATCCTAGTGTATTAAATCCCCTACCAGTCTGGCTTAGGTTTACCCAAATACCCCAGTTCTTATTGACAGTCACTACCACTTTGTATCCGTTAGGATTCAAACACTGTGATCACGGCCCACGGCTTGCAGTGGATTTGACTAGCCTCAGTCTTCACATGAAATTTTTAATGAACTCTTAGAAGAATTGGTCCATCCTTGAGAACTGGTTTATTGCACAACTGGCTATTTCATGTTAAAATGAATTATGCAGCCAAGAAGATCATTCATATTTGCATATTAAAATAGTCAGACATTTCCTCTATGTGTTTTTGATTTTACAGTTAGTTGAGCATTCATCATTCTTGTCCCTTTAAATGATATCAGATGACTACAATCTAGCTTAAAAGAATTCCAGGTGGCAATGAGACTTGTACTATGTAATGTTGCCAGTTAGTGGTGTGCTTTGAGACTACAACCACCAGATAAGTTTTCATTGCTCTATTTCATGATGAAAGACCTATGTATAGCAATTTGTTTTGTTTCATACCCTTTATCATATGAAGAATGCATGAACCCATGACAGGACCAAAGTTTCCTGTCAAAGACTGTGTATTGTCTCACCCCTTAGATTTCAGTCTCCTCATTCAAAAGCTTGCAATTGTCAATATGTCCCTTCTTTTCTATTAGCCTATCAAACCAAGAGGCAGAAGAGTGGCTTTCACAGAAACAGGTCAGTTTACATGCCTTCAATATGATGTGAACTGCTTTAATAAAATACTACAGCAGTGATTTTGTTCCTTTAGCCTCCATAATTCATTGGATCAGATTTTTAAGACAGTATTAAAGCCATCACCAAGACAGCGTTCCAGCTACTAAAATACCTGAAAAAACCATGTTAAAAATCCATCCTTGCTAGTGCCTGATTAATAAGTTCAGGTTTATGGCCTAACTAGATAAACCTGACTACTGTGAATGTAAATTCAGAAACCAATTTAGTTGCCAAGTAGAATATAAACCACATTATTGGTACAGTTCATAAAATTAATAGCTTCCAGTAATACACCAAAACCTTCCCCCTCCTCCTGGTGACTGAAATGCTAAAACAGAAACCGTGAACACTGGAAAGGTTCCCTTCTGTCTCCACACATTCATTCAGGGTGATGAAGCTAAGCTTTCTCTAGCAAAACCAGTTCCCTTGTGTTTGATGCAGAGAGACCACTTGAAAAAAGGGGTTTGGATAATTTCATCTCAGTGATTCAAGGAGCCTAAGCAGGGAGAAACATAAATTTACTGATTCTTCCTAGAAACCTCTTAGTGTTAAATATATCCTATTGGTACCTAGGGTGACTGTAGCTAAAATTGGCTACATACAGGTTTTTGTGTTTATATGTACATGCTATATATATATAAAAATAAAATATATATGCATATATATATAAAAATAAAACATATATGCACCCATTTATTTCTCAGATGCTCCTTTATCAGATGCTCAGCTGGCCATTTCTGTAGGATAAATATGCTAGTTAATAGTACACAATAAGGAAACCAATATTCACTTGGAACTCTAGACATCCTAAATCTTATAGATATGCTATATGCAGAATGCTAGGTACTGTTCTGTTTACATCTCAGAGAGCAAAGCTTTAACTTTTAATGTTATAGAAATGCTCTTTATCACTGTCTTCCATATCTCAAGCATATCAGCGTTTCATAAGTGTTGCTAAAACTTTTGCCCAAGGTGCAGATGAACGTGTGGATCACTCTTTTTTTTCATTACTTTCATTAAGTATCCAGCAGGATTAAATGTGTTCATTCCCAAAAATAACAGTTCCATTTGATGCTAAAAGGGGAGTGAAAGCTTCCTAAATACTTCAAACTTTTACTTTGAATTTGTATAACAGGGCAGAATTTCCAATTGCTTCAGCCAGGGAGGCTGATGCTCCCTCCTAAAAACTGCTTGGTGGACTGTCTCCGGAGGCCACCACTTTTCTTGCTGCCAAAACAAAGTGTGAGCACCTAGAATGCACTTCCTTTCACTTCAAGGAAGAAGCGTTTTATGCAAGTTTTCAGCTTAGGACAAGATTTAGTCACTGGTGTTGTGTAAACCATACAGTGAGTCAATGACGCAATAATGGATGGGTCAGGGAATCCAGATGACTTTTAAAAAAAAAGCATTAAATCACTTAGATAAGCAAAAAAAAACAAAACAAAAAGGCCGCAAATGGATTGAGCTGTGTGTATTCATACAACTGTACTTACATTAACACCATCATAAGTAAAATAGTATGATCAAAGGTATTTCACAGCTTCACTCACAGTTTGGCCATAGTTCTGGATTTGAGAAGGTCTTGGCACCTGGCACTTCTCCAAAAATGTAGCTTGCCAAAAATATCCTCCCACTTTCCTGAGTTTCTCCATCCCTGAAAAAAACAACCCACGTGTCCAGTGCATGTTATAAAAGCGTGTAAGTAGGTTACAAACCACGCTCTTCCAAGTGTCAGACCTAAGACATTTCTGTTTATGTATACAAAAGCTATTGCAGACCATCTGCAAGGTACTTTTTTAGTTTCTGTAAGATTTTTAAATGTTATTGAGAACAGACTTGCTAAAATGTCTCTTTTCCACTAATCTTTGTTGCAAAGAGAAGCCAGCCATGTCAGAGGCAAAGCATTCTGCATCCTGGGAAGCCACATCCACATGTTCTGCATGGCCTGGCCCGCTGGTGCAAGGTGGAGTGGCTCACTCATAGGAAGAGAACAAAAGTTCAGCAATTAAATCCATCAGGCTGAGGCAGCCACAGTTTGTAGATTTTTGGCTCATGCTTGGTCTCCAGCCTTTTCAGTTCATTGCCTCACAGTAATAACTCTGCATGTAGAATACCTGTGGGACAGGAAGGAACAGGCTTCCTTGCACTGGGAACCTTTTCATAGCACTTTAATACTTCCATCAGAAACTATTTGACTCAACACATCAAAATGATTAACTCAGTCTTGGTAAATGATTTGACCCACAAATACCAATCAATTAAAAATGCCTGTTTTTCTCTGCATACTCTCACTCTGACACATATCAACAGGTAATAAACTATTTTACTCCTGTTTTCACTTCAACAAATGTCCCTCAGAGCATCATTTTAGTGCTTTCAAAAGAACCACTTAGAGTAGATATCTGAAAGTAACTTTATGACTATAAAAGCTTCATTAACTCAGACTTGATTCACATCAACATTTCAAAAGGGAGTCCCTTTTCACTTTCAAATATTCTTCCAGTCTATCAGCTTTTACATCACTCTCAAAGGCTGGCTCTAAGTCAACAGCTAAATTTCCCAAGTCACATAGACATACACTTGCTTATGTTACTTGTATGTGGGCAGTATGCACTGGAAAGCCCTATATTTATAAGGCTTTAGACAACAATTTGTCAATAAATTGTCTCTGAATACTAAGCATACACACATGGAGACAGAGGAAGAAAGCACTTTGCAAATAATAGGATTGAAAGCAATAAACACTCACAGCATCCATGCCTATTTAAATGAACAGATGGAGCTGTTTGGGCCTATCAGGTCAATAATCCACAAACTAAGAAGGATTTATGTGATAGACCGTAATGGCTTAAATCCACTTTAAGGAGGAGGGTTACAATAACTTGGAACAATGCTCAGTATATTCAGAGGTCTGAAGTGGTAAATAAGAACTAACACAGTTATTTAAAAATCAAATGTACAGGTGAAATAACAGGGTTTTTAAATGCCTCTATTCCACTGATCTTCAAACTACCTAAGCTTTAATACCAGATGTCACAACAGTGAGTCAGAGGCAGGCTGGCAGAGCAGCCTTTCCCCAGGGGGCTGTGCAGGGCCCAACCTCCGTTCTCTTCCTGACTTGAGAAAACCAAATGTGCAACCTTGGGACGTAATGGGAAGATGCTTATTGCAGACGTTGTTTTTTCTTTCTCCCTTAGTTGACCTCTCGGTAATCCCTAACCTTTCAAAGGCTCTCATCTGCCAAGCAGCAGGATGACCCCATCGTAAAGGAGGCTGACGAGGTGCTGATTCCTGACAGGAAGGAGCAATGGTTTCCACCTGGTCAGAGTGTGTTGTTCTTACCTAGTTTGTTACAGGAGCAGGGTGGGTAGGGTTTCTGACGATTTTGCTTTTTCTGTTTGCTCATCAGTTTGGTAGTTTGGTCTTGGTTTAGGTAAATGTGTGACAGAGATTTCATGTGTTCTTTTCTGACCAAGCAGGAGCAGAATTTATTTGGTACATCCACGAAGATGATTTAATGAGGTAGGTGTTTATTATATTGCTACATCTGGGTGTGAGTCTACAAATTGTAGCAAATCTGAGTTAAAGCTCTCTTCTACTCTGCTGGGTAGTTGTCTGTTTCTGTATTTTCTTTTTTTCTAAAGAGCTTTTCCTATTTCCAGACCCTTGGCTGTGGCCTCCTCAGATTTTCCTACCCCATTTCTCAAATTTAATTTGTTCTCCAAACCGCTTTTTTTCCTTCTAACTATCTAATATATTTGAAAACTTCTGTACTGCAGTCAGATTCACCATGTTTCCTTTCTTTTTCTGGCCATACCATAGTCATTATGACTGCATCTGTCAGTGTTGTTATATAGCATTAGCTGCAGAAGGCATGCCCTCCCAAGCTAACAAGCAAGTTATATTTAATGGTGGTTAAGGCCTAGGGTAGGTATGAGGAATACAACTGGCACCTCTTACAGAGAGGTATCCTTCATGCAGAGCACTGGGCACATTCTCCAGCATTCTGGTCACACCAGCTCATTTCAACTTTCCACCCAGAGAGTCAAGCTCAAAGAACTTCTCTTCTTCCTGCTGCTGAGGAAAGTCAGCTGAGTGACGTCTGAGGCACAGGGATACTCTGGATCCCTTTGTGTGTCTCACTGAAATTGATAAACAATTACAGAAAAAACAGAGAAGCCCCTGGGAATGCTGTGAGCTGCTCACCATGCGTTCATATCTCTCCTTCTCGAGTCAAGAGCTGTTCTGCCTGCAGCCCTGGAAAGCACATGGTTAAATACATTGATCTACAGTTTTCTCTTGCGTTCAAGAAGTTCAAAAGACTTACACCCACCAGCAGCATAAATTTGTGGGAGCTGAACAAAGGAAGGGTGCTAGGAGTTAACTTAACTGCTTGTGCTTGGTTCTGTGTGCTTGTTCCCCTGATGTGTGAAATGTATGTGTATGTATAAGATATAAGCAGCTTGAAATGTGGGGGCTCTTTTTAATTGAAATGTGGTTTTTTTTAATATATGTATATACAAATGGAGCCTAGTCTATTCTGAAATGTGTTTGAACTAGAGAAAAATGAAGAACTGGACTTCAGTGTGAATTTGATTGCTTATTCTATCTGCATACAGTAATGGTGGGGGAACGGGAAATAATGGTAACTTAATTAGTCAGATGCTTTCTGTAAGAATGATACCCCATTTTTAAATATTTGTTCTATTGTTTTTTATTCAGTCCTTGTTTCTGTGTCTTTAGATCAAAAAAATCATACCTTTTTAGGAACATGGAAGGGGAAGAACCTTTCAGGTGTCCAAGAGAACTTACGTTATTTCCACACATAGATTTTCTGTAGATGTTGCTTTACTTTCTCTGCTGAACAAAAGGTCAGGAACAGCATCTTTGAATGTATGAAACTTCTTCTCAATTTCTAACACACTGTCATTCTTTCTTCCACTGAGCAATGAAGAAAAATCCTATGTAGAAAAGCTAAAGAAAAGAAAGGGTTAGGGAGGTTTAGCAGTTCAGCATACCTGGCATTCATAGTTACTCAGTGGAGAACCTGAACAGGTATTTATCTTAGCCTCAGAATTAAAGGCACGCTTAAATATTCTTTTAAATTGGGTCTGGGATTACAGCTGAATGTGAAGAAGGCTTTTACGGTTTTCTGACAGCCATAGGAAAAGAAAGAAGTAATTTTGATTTGAGACAATGAATATTTAAGGAGAGAATCATAGAATTAAGAACTAAAAAAAACACTTGTGAAGAATTGTCTTGATTGGTCTGAAACAAAGGCATATTTTCAATTTGAGCTTTCTGAATAATTTTAAAATACATTTTGAAAGTAATTTCAAAGGGGTAAGTTATTTTGTGCTTGAAAAGCAAAATAACACCACTATCAAAAATGTCAAAGTACAATGTTTTTACTTATTTTGCGTGTATGTCAAGCACCCCCAGCTCAATGACAGCTATTTTTAAGAAGAAACATTTTGGTAAAATTGATCCAAATTAAAAAAAAAAAATTTCTGTAACTCCATATAAAATCTTGCTCATTTGATGTTTCAAACAAAAAATTTGTCCAGCTATGATCTGGATGCTGCAGCAAACATTAAAAACACCTCACCCATATAACCTACTGCCCTGCACAATCCTTCAGATGTCGGGGTATACACTGGCTTGGAGAGGTTATTCTCAGCAAATGGATAACTCGTGAATGAGCAGAGCAGCAAGAGGCAGTGTGTCGGTGTCAGCAGTAAGGTATCAGGCTGTGATGGTGGAGCAAGGAAATGTTTAAATGGAGCTATTTGCCATGTACTAATGCAGTGATGAACACAGAAGTCTGGATACGGCTGAAGGTCAAATTTCTGGTATGTACAAGAGGTACATGTTAACTGACTGTGGGAAATAGGACATCACTATGTAGGCAAAAGGGTCTTGTGATGAGGTCAGTTAGCAGAAGGAATGGCAGAAATATCAAAAGTACTCAGGGGCAATACTGACCCCATTGAACTGTCGGGGAACTTTGCCATATGATGTACTCCACTGCCTTTCTCTTTGTTATAGGGCCCGGGGTACTTTTGGGTCTGCGTGTCAAAGCTTGCCTCACAGTTGCAAATCAAATAGGAACTTACCTGGGCATGCATGCTGTTTTCTTTGTCTGTGTTCATTCCCTTGCCCCAAGCACAGGCTGTTCCACAGAGAAGCTCAGCTATGAGGGATGTGAAACCTCATCATATCCTAACAGGTCACTGTCTTGGTGACCAAGAGATAAAAATGTTCTGACACAGTAGAGTGTTGTCTCTCCAGTGGTTAGGAACTGGAGGAATCATGACTCTCTCCTTTCTGCTCCGTGCAGGTTTCCCCAGGTGGTAAATAGGCAAGTCTTCTACAATAATGGATCAAGAGCGAGGAAATCAACTCCTGTTGATTATCTAACGTTTACGAATGCATTCAAAGTTTCCATATGTGAAGGGCAGATTATTTTAATCATGAAACTTTAAGCTGCTATTTATAACAACTAGAGCTAGCTACATCTGGTGCCTCTGAGCTCAGTCCCTTCATGCAAGGGTTAGTGTCTTTACTTGCTGCAGAATATTAAAATTCCCATACCCTCAGAGCCAAAGGCTGTGATACCTTGCGAGTTCCTCAGACTGTAGGCACCTATAGATTTATCCTGAGCATGCAGGTATCCCAGAACAATATGAGCAATAAAGAGGAAAACAAGTAGGAAAAATTGACTTTAGGTGTTTTACTTGCCAGATTATTTATTTTTCCCCAAAGTATCATGGGGACAAGGTGACATAAATTCCCTTCAACAGTTGAATCTCTCTAAGAATCTGCTTGACTTTACAGCATATTGCTTGTGGATCCTTTGCATGGTCATTGGAGTTGTTTTAATTTCAGTCTCCAAACTGACCAAAGAAGTTCCAGTAGCTTGCCTGGAGTACAGAAATATGTTATCCACAGTTGAGAACTGAGGTTTTATTGAAAACTGACCTGGGGGTGTTTAACAGTGGGTTGCTTATATTTATCAAGTGTTTCAAGCTTTGTCTGTCTTCTAATTAAATCAAACCAACACAATCATACAATCGGCATCATAAAAACCAGGTCAACGTATACTATTCATAAATTATCACAAAGCATCTGTCACATGCTTAATCTGCTTTTTAAAGTGGGGGGCTGCCTTTGCTTAAGCCTGTGTCTTAAGCTACTGCTTTAGCCCCCTGTTGTCTGACAGTGTGTGATTGGGAGTCAAGAATATTTATGCCTGTATGTACAAAATGCAGTGTAGAAGCAGCTGACTCATTATCAAACAGTATCTCTAAACAAGTTGTTTTAATGTTGGAACTGAAAAACTAGGATCCATGCTTGCAGCCCTTCACATTTGTAAAGATAAAGCAGCAGTGGGAATTAAGGAATTGCTTACTCTTTGGTCTGCAGTTGTAGAATGTAACATCGTAGGGCATAGAAGTCTGTGTGTTACTGGACTCCCTCCATCTCCCTCCATCTCTCAAGCACATCTCCCTCCATCTCTCAAACAGTAAAATTTCCCTCTTTACTTTGTCTGCTGCGGTCATGGTAAAGATGAAATGCTGGGAAAAAACATGTGCTTTTTCCCTCTTTACTTTGTCTGCTGCGGTCATGGTAAAGATGAAATGCTGGGAAAAAACATGTGCTTTATGTTGCATGAACTGTTAAGAGGGAGGAAGACACAGTAAAAACCCTATGTCTGTTGACCATTTGCCTCTGTACCTGTATGAGCTACCAAAACTTTGCAGGTAGACAACTGCAGAATATAGAACACCAGTTCTTTCTCCTCCAATGTCAAGTGAGAGAATGTAATAGTAAATAAAGATTTCACTCCAGCCTCAAACTCACCTGTTAATTTATGGCTATTGGAGCAGCTGGAGGAAGGGGGTAATAACTGAGAAGGTCACTGTTGCAAAGAATACTTTTGGCAGTGCCTCTTGTTCTAAACAGTAGAGAATACTGCATTTCATTTAAGGAGCAGCATGATATCTGCCTCGGTCAGGACTATCCTGCTTGGGCCTTGATCACAAGCATCTGAACCAGCACCATTAACAAGTAGCCAAGAAAGCATCAGTTGGACCACACTGATTTGTCTTTTCCATACCTCCATGAGTATAAATGAAGAGTCGATTTTAATTAAGGGTATCTTTTTGGGATTCTTCTTTGGTGTCCCAAACAGTGTCTATCAATAGTGGGCCTGTTCTTTCTGGTGAATGGCAGTATCACTTTAACCTCATATGACCTTCAGTGACCAGGCCTGATTCCCCTGAGGGTATATATCACTGTTCTGCAATGAAACAGGATCAAGCAAAATGAACTGGGAATTGCTGTGTTCACTGTAATGCTTCTTGTACTCAAATAATATTCTGCTTTAACAGAGGAAAAAGGAGACAACCAGCTTCCATAAGGGCTGTGACAATGGACCTGTCAGCCACCTCAAAATTTTCACTCTGATAAAAGTAAGTGGGTTTGTTCAAACCTTCTAGGGACTTCTTTCACTGCAGTTGCATATATTTGCATAGTGATTCTCAGATAAGTGCATGTCAATAGCCACTTCCGTGAACAGATGTTGACAGAAGTATCAACAGAAGTATCAGAGTTACGTGAACAACTATGTCTTTTTGCATGCACAGTGAAATGCATAATCTAGTAGTATGCTGGAAATTTGTTAGTTTTGCCTTCCAACATGTCTATCAAGTCACTGCATGCTAATTAGCTTTTGCAGAAGTATTGATGCTTCTCAGTAATATCAAGCAAGAATTTAGAATAAGAAAGGGAGAACCAGAAGAGTTGTGCTACAGTAATACTGGTAATAGAGGCACTGTGTGCATATTTTATGCCATCTTATTAAAGAAAAGCCACATTCAATTTAAAATGCTGTATTTGTCAAACAGTGCAGTGATTGTTATCTTAACAATAATGTAGCAAATATGGAAGTAATTACCTAAAGCTTCAAACAGCTGGTATGGACTGTTTTAATAATAGGTGTCAAGTAATCCACTCCGCTATCTAGATCTCCCTTGTATGTTGGTGTTATCAAGATGAATCCTACGGAGCAGGAACATTTAGCAGAGAGCTGTCACAGGCCAGGTTAGTAGAATGGAAATGCAGCAAATTTTAAATAAAGTCTAAGCATACTTTATGTAGCAAAAGAACTTGTTATCTAAAAACTAGTGATAACCTACTTTGCTGATGACAGCAGCAAAGAAGGCTTTTATATGTTTCCAGACACTAAATTCTTTTTCAGGCCAAAATGAAATTATGCAGTATTTAGCCCAAACTCAGTCAGGGAAGTGAAATGCATTTAATTCTCTCTGTTTCTGTTCTTCCTCTGTTATTCTGAAGAAAATAAAGAGCATTACTCCAGTAACAGGTCAGTTTCTATAACTAAATACAAAATCTGAGATGCACTTAGACCATTTTTTTTTATCAGGTTTCTGTTGTGACTAACATGAAATCTATCCACCTTTTTTTTGTTCTCACTGCTGTTTTCTTTCAGATCACTCATATCTAGCATTCTCTGAACATTTTCATCAGAGTATGAGATGCTGGAAATTTTGTTTCTCCTCTTTTAATACTTGCTTTTGCTTTTGATTTGTGAACAAAAATCAATCTTCTCATTCCTAGAAAAAGTCTAGTAACACTTTCTTCTTTTTAATATGTCAAATCATCTGAAGCAGACCACTGTTCATCTGGAACTCTCTTACTGCCGACAGGAAGAGGGAGACTTGATGAGAGTATGCTAAATAGGAAGTGGAAGGGCAAAGAGAAGAGACAGAGAAAATTAGATATTCAGTTCTTGAAGATTTGTACTTTTTAAAATGTCAGGTTCAGAAGTCCTGTCCTAAAAGTTAATTTCACTGCTCCAAACATACACTGAGAGTTACCAGAAGAGGCCACGTTTTGCTAGTGGCTGTTAGGTATATTCTTCTTTTAATACTAAAAGGGGTTTCCATGTGACACTCCGAAGACTTGTCTGAAGTTTTGTCCCAATTTGTCAGCCTTGGCATTTCGGGGGTGAGAAGGAAGGAGGCATACACAATCTCACAAAATTCTCAGGTATAAAATTCCAGTCTGCTTTTTTTCCCACTACCCACAGTATGGTAGGACCCATATAGAAATACGCTTGCTGTAGATAAACAACAAATTTCCCTTCATATCATAGCTAAAGATGAAAAGTAGAGTGAATTGCTACTTCACTAGAGTGGATGTGCCCCTACTTCACTGTGGGTCTGCCTAATAATTAGATATTTGTGAGAACCTGTATCTGAAAGGGCCTGGGAATTCCCTTGCAGTTCTACTACCTTGGGAGGTCTCTTGCATTTCCTACTTAGAGACACATCTGGCTAAAGGTTTTCTCTTTTGTTCTTTATTATGGGCATTTTTTATGACACAGGTACATTTTTTTTGTCCCCAAATCTTATTAGAAATAGCACTTTACACAAAGTTAATCAACCTAAATGTCTCACATCATGCCTCTCCATTTCAGAAAATTTCACCAGGAGTAATTTCTATCACTCTTTATGCAAGAATTTCTCACAGGTTGAAATTTTTATCTTAGTGCCTTTGACCTCTTTCAGAGGTGCAAGCTTCCCTTGACACTGCTGTGGAAATGTCACTACTAATATTCAATTCCAGTCTGTGTTCTTCTTTTTAACTTCTTGGGGTTTCAAACCTCTTCCTGTATCTGAAAAAAATAAAATTGAAATTAGCCATAGAGATTTTGAAAAATCCTCCATTGAACATGATTGTTCATATTGGTGAAGTTATCTTACCACCATTTATTGTAACACCTGAATAAACCTTGACTGCCTTGATCTTCTTTAGTTTTCACTGTGGATTGCCCACTCAGTAAGATGCTGACAGGCTTTGACAGCATTTATGAACTTGTAGTTGGCACAGTCACAAAAAAAAAAGAAATATTTGAGCTCTTGTAATTATATAGGTGCTATCTCATTATTTCCTGGGAATATTATACTGTGAACTGGCTTGTTTGTGAGATGCTCAGCCATGACTATGGCATAGGCTTAAAGCAGAATCCCCAAAACTAAATTAGTGACCATCTCTGCTGCTGCCATTAGATTACTTAACCACAGTGATTCTGTTGTATGATACAGTGCTAGTTCTACCAGGTTTGATAGGACTGACTATCAGACTCATCACCAAGTGCAGTGATGGACAGATATGCTAGGTTGATTAGTAAAAACATAGCAAAATATTCAGACTGATGATGCAAGCTTTTATATCTTGAAGTTTATAGAGCTGCAATACCTTCCTTTGCCAGGGCTCTTGTAAATATTCTGTATTTTAGTATATTCAAAGTGCAGCGTCTGCATCCTTACAGGCATTCAGGTAGCTTTACTTTCTGAGTTTCATTTA
This sequence comes from Atrichornis clamosus, assembly GCA_013400975.1. Taxonomy (NCBI): domain Eukaryota; kingdom Metazoa; phylum Chordata; class Aves; order Passeriformes; family Menuridae; genus Atrichornis; species Atrichornis clamosus. The sequence goes on along the minus strand of WBMZ01000453.1, from coordinate 2,639 downwards.
CGTGTTCTGAGTACCAATTCAGCTTATTTAGTTGCTTTTCCAGTTTTTATAGCAGAGATTTGGTCAACAGAATTGTATCTAGAGGGCTATTCTTCTGACCCAATCACATACTAGATGAAGCAGGATACATTAAGAGATGCAAAAATAAGTGCCTAAGTCTCCATAAAATAAGAAATAGCTAGAAGGAAAACCAGACAAACTACAGAGGAAAAGCTGCATGAAGCAGACCTTGAGCCTTCTGCCACAAACATAGTCTGACTTTACCAAGGATTTAGGGGAATCACAAGGACAGTAACTTACCTGTAGATTTCTCATCCCTGTTGCTTCTGGTTACCTTCTTTAGCAATTATGTTCTGATAAGCAGAGGGCTAAACAGTCAAGTATAGAGCAAAAGCCATTTTAAGACTTGTTGAAAATGCTGAAAAATGAAATGGTTACTTTGGAGTACAGTGAGTCTGAGCTGGCTGATGTCAAGAAGTGATATTTAGTAGATTCTACTAAAAATAAGTGTGTGCATAGCTATTCAGTATTTTTAACTGATTAAAAAGCAGAGCTTTCAGAAGTTTGGTTTCTATTTCACTGATGAACCTACTTTTCCTTTTAATAAAAATAAAATCACTTTTTGGCAGGGTTCTCTATAAGCAATTGACAGGTCTATTTAAGTCTGCTTTCCAATGTCTTATTTTTGTATCCTATTTGTTACCAGCTAATGAGCAGTGCAAAGTATCAGTCGCTGAAGCATGTGGTTTGAGCAGCACTGGACTCACTGGGCACGGATTACTAAAACAGAAGTTAGTTGGTAAAGCTCCAAGAATCAGCTGAAACTTCATTTTGAGTGTTGCTAGAACCGCTTCCATGTGTTAGCCTATGAATCAAATGAGATATCATTACTGTCTGTTCAACATCCTTAGGCCTTTACCAAGTGTTGTGCTTAGGCACAGTGAGAAAATAACAGCTGATTACAACACTAATCTTTTATGTTCTATTTACTGGGGGGTTTTAACCAAGCATCTAAAAGCTCTGTGTATGTTTTTTTAGGACTTTTAGAGAAGTGATCCTGACACAGAGTCAACAATTAAATAAAAGAGGCAAAAGGTAAAAATGAGAAAGCAGGAAGAACTGCCAGCATCACATAGGGGTTTTTTTTCCTGGCTTGTTAAGATTACTGCTAAGGTGGACATGTTTGTTTGTTTTTTAAGAAAGCAAAAGAAAGTTTTGTAAGGATGGATGAAAAAAGGACAATGAGGTAACTGAAGGGACTGATTGGTGAAAGCAGAAAACTTCATCTGACAATCTTACAGTGCAATAATGGAAGAAGTGGTTTGTTTAGAAAGTAGTCAAGTATCTATTACTCTAAGTACCATTCTAAATTCATCCTTGTTCTGCGTAACAGTGGAAGTAGGTATGACTGAAGTATAGCCTTACACTTAAGTGAATGCTGTAATGAGTAAGAGTTCTGCTGAAGTTTGTAAAAGTCTCATCAAATTGCCACTCTACCCTGTGCATCTGCTCAAGCCTGGGACTATTAAAGAATCCCCTGTAACTAAAAGGAGTAGCATTTTGCCTATTACAATGCAAGTAGTGCTTTAGACTAGGTAAATACTTCCTAGTTCTTAACGTGATATTTAAGACTGCAATTCCCATTTCACACTTTATAATTTAGGTATTAATCTTTGACTCATCCTTGACATTCTCCTTTACACCTACAAGTACTTTGGTGTACAGTATGTTTTGGAATTTAACAAAATTAGATATACTGCACTTTGCCAGGGAATGACTCATGATAAGAGTACTTTTTTCTTAAGCTAGCTAAGTTTATAAAAAACCCCACTTCTGCAGCTTTAGCAAGACCATGTCTGTCAGGACAGCCATTTCATCATATCACAGAGGGTCTACATCCACTGGAGATGAATAAATTGTGCAAATAGGAGAAACATTTTTAACCTATCACTAAATTTGTTTTGAATACTTTTCTTGTGTGTGCACCTCTGTGTACATATGTATCTTCTTCCTCTAGAAATTTTATGCTACAAATATTTGAGATAGAAACAGTTCTGCTTTCTCTATTTCATGGATGAGCTATCTGTATTTCAGGATTTCTCCCAGTATTTCCTAGCCTTATTTAGTGACCGATAAGACATAGATCAGACAGAGAATAGTCTCATTTCTGTTTTTCTTTTCCAAGTTGATTATGTGCTAGTGGGAATCCATGAAACTTAAATGCTGTATAGCACAGCAATGACATCTGGTTTGGGAGTCAGAAGCTGAGGTTGGCTGTCTCCTAATGTGCCACTTCACTTATGTCATAGCTGCTAACACCTGCTCTAAAGCAGAGGTGGAGGTGTGGCACAGAGCAAGACTTCAAAGACCTTGTCCTGCCTGTAATTTGGGTTCCATTTTTTGAGCTGGAGCCAGAACAGCTATGTCCTGGAGGAAATAGCTCTCTCTGCTGTTTATGCTGCTTGCCTTTAGCTTGACAGTTTTGTTTGGCTTTTCAACTCATCATCATCATCACAAGTTAGTGTCCTGAATCTCATGTGGTTTTGGTTTTTGTGTGTAAAGGAGAGATAGAAACTGAAAAATCACAGAAAGGATGAAATATAAAAAAATTAATCTCTGTCTTGGGTTGTGGGGATGTA
>WBMZ01000452.1:0-68255 GCA_013400975.1 Atrichornis clamosus | reverse complement strand
TAGGAAGTAGAGCTGGAAGGAGGGAGCTGGGGGGGAAGATATTTCTACAGGCTTATTTTACTTCTCATTATCCTGCTCTAATTCTGTCCGTGTAATAAATTCACTTTCATATCTTTAAGCTTGAGCCTGTTTTGCCTGTGATGGTATTTGATGAGTGAGCTCTCCTGGTCCTTATCTCAGCTCATGAACCCTTTGTTAAATTTTCTCCCCTCTGTCCAGTTACAGGGGGAGTGAGCGAGCGGCTTTCGTCAGGTGCCTGGCATCTGGCCAGGGTCAACCCTTGACAAATAGGCATAGGTAAAATGATATAGAAGTTGCCTTACACCAGAGCAAATATTTCCACAAGGAAATAGCAGAAAAAGAAGAAGAAAAACTGGTAATAACCTTAAAGCCAATGCAGCAGTGTTTGTACAAGAAGGTTTATTTTTCAAGATTCTTCCACTTCTAGCGTGTGTTTGTCACTCACATCCTTTATTCCCACTGCCTGGCATAGGGCTCTTCTGCCATAATTTTAGGTCTTCTTACCTTTAATTTATTTAGCTCAAGAGCTGAAGGCAAAGATTTTTTCCTTTTCCTGCTGATTTCTGAAAATTATTAGCTCCGAAAAAAATTATGTAAAGCACGTTGTTAGATTCCCTTACCATGGATTCAAGCATTCAAAATGCAAAGTTTTTAATTCAGACCATGCCATCATGGCCTCGGGGCAATCAGGAATTAAACATGGTGTTGCTGGCTCTCTGGCATGTTTTCCCTGAGTGTACTGTAGATTTCATCCTTTGGTACCGTATATCCAGCATTACTGCTTGTGCCTGGATAGAGTTCTGTTCAGGTTCCTTTCTGTGACCAGCACTAAACAACGTGAGCTCTGTTCTATTCAACATCCCATGTGGATTTTGTGCCACATTACTGACCTTTTATGATATCTTGTTGTGAAAATCCTTTTTCTAGTAAAAAATCCTACCACACAAAACAGTTTCATCTCCATAATCCCAATGCCTTTTGTATTATTGGTGGTGTTCAGGCTATTTCTTGTTAGGTTCAGTCTCAGATAATTCTTTCAAGTTACTGTGAAGTTGGATCATTTTACATTTCTTGCTCAAACTTGTCAAATTTTGTAACAGTAATAGGTAGCACTTAAATCACATTTTCTTCAAACTCTTCTTCCTGTAGCTTCTTCCTTTCAGTGTTTATCAGCACTCTTGAAAGCATGTCTGATAAAAGAAGCTCTTTACTGGGACAGTATTTCAGTTTAATGAGGATTTTTGCAATTTTGTGTTCTTGTTCTGAAGTCTAGGTAGTGCTCTGCACAACGATTTCTGTAATAGGGCTTCTGAAGTTTTATGGGCTGCATCTCCTCTGACCTATTTGTCTTTATAAACATATTTATGCAACTTCTCATAGACAAAAACACTTGCTGGTATCTATTTTCCAGGGTGAGAATTTAATGTTTGTGTTATAGCTAGTGTTTCAAAAGAACACACAGCCACTCAGAAGGGCAGGATATGTTGGCTACAGGCTGGATTCGAATTTTTTTTACTCAATAAGTGGGTAGAGGCAGCTGCTGCTGCCTAAATGTTGTTTAACTTCCTGACTAGTTGCTAAAGACTTCTCCCACTCCCTACCTTGCCCAGCATCCCTGTGACAGGGTCTGGCCTTTTCAAGGTTTCAGATTTTCAAGGTGGGAGTGTCTTGCTTAGTTTGACTCAGTATTGAGCTGTTGCATTTTGTAAATGCTAAAATGGAAACTGTCATAGCTTTAATGGAAGTCTTTATTCTCGAGCCTCCAGAATCATTCTAGTAGTCTATTTAATTCACTCCCCCTCAGCCACCGACACTCAGTTTAGTCCTGTCACCTGGCCTTTCATGAGATTCCCTTTTGTTCCCTCTGGGTGACAGACAGAGCTTGCTCCAGGAAAGGCATCTGCAGAGGCTAGACGTGACGGCTATGAGAAGTCAAGGCCTAATATAGCTGTTAATGACACAGACTTGGTTCTGGGGGTGGTTGTGAAAAGCAGAGGTATCCATGCTCGGCCTCTGCCCTCACACAGGGCGGTGAGCAGGCAGAGTGAGCACTCTGCTTACCAGTGCCCTTGGAGGTCAGGGGGAAGGAGTATGTGGGGACCATCCAGTTTGAGGTAAGATCCTGCATGCTGCCTGGCCTGTGGATTTCTCAAGGTGGGAGAAAATCAGAAGCTCCTACTGGGTCTCCCTCGTGTTCCCAACAGCTTTGTGCAGCCTAGCCCCCACTGCACAGGGCACTCGCGTCCCTCCAACAGCTGCCCAGCTGCCTGGACCCAAAAGCTCTTTTACTAGTGCACTCTCTAACCTGTTTACAAGACCTGTCTCTGTGTGCACCACGTTCCAGCCCATGGTGTCTATTATAAACATGCGATACTTAGAAGCTGATACTGCATCTAATACCAATTAATTCATGAGGGAAATAAAAAAGTCAGTGTTAGTATATATTGACTGTCACCTTCATATTTCACATTCCCTTGACAGGGCTTTAACTGGCTGAAACTGTAACTCCTGCAGTGCCATGAGCAGCTGGGTGTCGGGTACGACTTGGAGCAGTGTGGTCTATCAGAGAGCAGCAAACACGGTTTGTTTGCAGAACGCACTGATTTGCAAGCGACAGACGACACCAAGAAATGCGTGGGATTTCAAATGTCAGTAGCTGGTTATTTCTCTGTAGGCATCTTCAAAGACTACATAACACTACTTCGGAGCATGGATCTGGGGAGATATCTCTTCATATGGTAAACCGATTTGCTTATCAAATTGTATCAAACTGTACTTTTAACATCTCTTACTTTTCTCTGCTTAATTAACTTGAACCATGAATTTATTTTGCTTCTGCACAAGAATTGCAAAATGCTTGTGCTGTATCAGATTAGAAATAAACATTTTAAATCAAATAAATGTTAACAAGAGGTTTGCAAATGGCCTAATGTGGATGATAAGTCAAGCTAGCAGCCTTAGTCATAAGAACAAAATTATTCCTCCTTCCCTGAGTCCAATAACAGCAAAAATCAAGCTTTCAGTGGAAGAAAACTTGTAGTTCACACAACATTAGGCACATTCTGAGTAAATTTCATTTGCACAGCTACTTTATGTTTGCACAAACCAGTGTGAAACCTGCCCATTGTATAAATAATCAAAGGAAATGCAGACATGTTCAGAGCAATTTCAGCCTGGAAACTTCTTGCAGCAGTAAAGTCTCTCTGAGTCAGCCAGATGTTCCAGAATGAATTATTCAGAAAAGGATTTCCAAGTTAATTCTGTGAAATTAGTTCTTCATATTTAGTATGAAACAAAAAGGTGTTGAGCTTGTAAAGGCAAAGAGAAACCATCCAGTCTTTCTATTCTTGGTACACATAGGAAATTAAGTCTGTCTCTTCAATTCAAAACTTATAGATGGGTAGGAAAATATTATGAGTTATTAATATGCTTCCAGCATGCTCTAAGCCATAGTAAAGATTTTAAAATGTTACTGATCCCAGAGAAATGTAAAACAACCCCTGTGCCTGGAATGCCCAGTAAAAAGTAACTTAGTCCTTCAAGAACCCCATAGAATCATAGAATTATTTAGGTTGGAAAAGTCGTCCAAGATCATAAAATCCAACCATTAACCCAGCATTGCCAAGTCCAGCATTACACCAAGTCCCCGAGTGCCACATTTATGTCTTTTAAATACCTCCAGGGGTGGTGAATGCAGCACTTCCCTGAGCAGTTTGTTCCAGTGATTGACAACCCTTTCAGTTAATAAATTTTTTCCTAATATTCAATCTAAACCTCCTCTGGTGTAACTTGAGGACATTTCCTCTCATCTTAATGCTTGTTCTTTGTGAGAAGAGGCCAACATCCACCTGGCTACAACCTTGCTTCAGGGAGCTGTAGGGAGCAATAAGGTCCCCTCTGAGACTCCTTTTCTCCAGACTAAACAACCCCAGCCCCCTCAGTCGGTCCTCATAAGATTTGTGCTCCAGACCCTTCACCAGTTCCATTGCCTTTCTCTGGACACAGTCCAGCAGCTCAGGGTCTTTCTTGCAGTGAGGGCCCAGAACTGAACACAGCACTCAAGGTGTGGCCTCACCAGTGCCGAGTAGAGGGGGACAAGTACATCGTGTTTGCATAGTTAAAGCAGAGGATGTATTATCATCACTGTGTTTTATTTCACGTCATTCTTGTCAACAGTACAAACTTTCTGCGTTTGTCTGCAAAGCTTCCACCATTCCACACTTATAACCTCTTTGCAGTAGTGGGGTTTTACTTAAAACCAAATCCTCATTATTTTCTTTTGGCTTCCTTTAATCTTTGACTGGTCTTGGTATAGAGGCATCTCAGGGCCATTTCACTTCCCATGAAAATCAAGGGTACGAAGAGCACCCCACTAACCCAGGAGCAGAATTGAGAAACAAGTTAGCCTGAAATCTGCATGCCTGGAAGACTCCTTCTGCCTCCACAAAAGATATAGCTCCCAAGGTTAGGGTTGCTGCCACAGACAAGGAAAAGTGGGAATGAAACTGAACTTGCCTGGAATTCCAACAACCCAGAATGAGTCTATGTCTGCTGTTCAAATAGAATTGAAAATGTAATGTTGATCAAAAATGATTATGTCTGAAAAAAGCTATTTATCTCAGAGCAAGAGGATTAAATAAATACCAAACTGCATCAGCACCTGCCCATTCCTACCTCTCTTTAATTCTGTACTTAGTGCTGTGCCTCCTTGTGTGTTTTCAATTAAACATATGGGCTGTTTAGGCTCTCCTCTGGGTCCAGTGCAAACCACTATTGATCAATGGATGTAATCTGAGCTATGCTGATTTGCTTCTGTTGGTTCTGGGGCAAGGTGCAGCAGAGTTCTGGTAACATTTTTGCAACCAGTTGAGGTCAGCTGCAGACAAATAGTCCTGCTTAAAAATGCCACCAAAGGTCACTTCTCCCATTGCCTTATCTTTCAGTTCCAGGATAAAACTTTTAAATGGTCTCTAAGACTGATTCAGTGAAAATGCAGGAGTTAGACAGTACTGAGGACAGCTATATATTTATTCCCTAGAAGGCCGTGTTCTTTCATAAGGTGTCTTGACAACAACAGACCAGGCATATGATGCTAAGTCACAACTGGGATTTGCCACTGGTCTTTGCATGTGTGCAAACTGCATGTGCACAGCATAAAATGACAAATGAAAGAAACCTGAAAGCAAAGACATTTTCATTCTCTTAGAAGTAGAGAGAGAATAATAATTCCCTAGGCCATGCCTCTTCCCTCACAGTCCCTTCAGGAATAAGATGATACCTATTTTGCTAATTGTTAGAATGTTAGGAAGGAGAAAATTTTTTCTTCCTGAGTCTATATCCTGAGATGTGCCACCGTACCAAAACATTAGTAACTGACTGTGCTATTATTATACTATCTCTGTAAAAACATGTCAGTTAGAAACCATACACTGAAGTTAATGCAGCTCTAGAAATGTAAACAACTAGTGCTTGTTTTCCCAAGTAATGGGCATTATTCTTTTACAGGTATCCCTTAATTAGTCCCCTAAGCACTGATAGCTTATTGATTAGGTGGATGTTTCACTCTTTGTCTCTGTAATGCTCCTTTAACAATGTCTAAAGTCAAGTATCTAGAGTCCAGCATCTAAACCTCTTAGATATTCCTGATAAACTCAGCACTTTGTCAGCATTCCCTGAGTAAACACCCCTTTCTTTGTCTTTTTTCTGTCACAAAAGACTGGGTCAAAGCTATTAAAAAAAAAAATCTCTCTTCAGTGACAAAAGACACAGTCACACTTCATCTTCCTGAAGGGAATTAGGAGCCTCTTGATTAACTTCAGTGGGAGCAGAGTCAGACCCAGGATCTCACAGTATCCATTCTTTTGCTTGATATGTTATAATTCCTTTGCATTGTTTAGCTATGTATAGGCCATATTCATTAGTCATTTTCATTCATGACATGGATGAATTCATTAGTTTCTGATGCTGATCTAGATTCATAACTATTACTTATAATTAATTGCTAATTGAGGCTATTAGTGTCTAGCTGATATTTTTCCTTTCACTGCTAAATGCTAACAAGTTCAAGCACAGGAAAAGGGACTTGTCTTAGACAGGAATTGACTCATTTTAACAAATAAGCCTAAACAGTGCTATTAGCCTTTCAGAGCATGAGATCCTTTCTGCTACAAGTACAGAGCACTGCCTTATGGAAAATAAAATAGTAAAATCAAGGCTACAAAAAAAGCTATTTTGTTTTTCACAGTTGTTTGCAAATACAGCCTCATTCATCCTTCCCCTTAATCTTCCTCCCAGACACACATATATGAGTCACAGAGAAGGATTTCTAGTGTATTTCTGCACTGGTAAGCACAGGCGGTGGGACATCAAGGGAAATTCTGGTCTCTACTGCTTGGAAAACAAAGAATTGCAATGATGTCAGAGGAGCTATTCCAGATTGGAGCTGGTGTACAAAACTTCAGATGTCCTGCTTTCCCCATTTCCATTTCCTTCATACACCAGGTCAATTGCAAAGTGCAGTTGCAGACAGAGACCCTGTGTCTGAAAGCAACATGATGTGCAGACAACGGGGAGCCTTCCGGCCCATGTCAACCTTAAGGAAGGCACTTTTCCCCCAGATAATTTATTAGTTGAACAGATAAAATAGAAAGAAAATTGCATAAATGAATTAATTTCAACTGGGGTTTTATTTCAACTTGCACTTACCTTGCTACCCTCAACTGAAGAAACAGAGAAATTTTTACCATTACCCCTGAAACATGATGTCCTCTTCTTACAGCACTGCAACACGAATTTATCCCTGGACCTTATGAGGTAGGTGCTTCATGAAACCTGCTCTTCCCTTGATTTTGGAAGACTAGAGAATACACAGACCTGTGGTCAGACAGATATATTAAAAAAAAAAAAAGGGAGGAAATGAGCAGATATCTGTTCTCTCAATTGCCTGAGTACAAGATGGAAATGAATCACACAAAGCAGGACTTACGGATCCTGCAGAAATGCTCACTACGTCCTTTCAACCTTGTTAAGAGCCCTCAGCAGGACTAAGCAGGAAGAGGGAAAGCCAAGATACCAAATATTTTTCCCTAGAAAACACGGCTCCTTCAGGTAATTTTTCCAGCTTTATTTTGTGAGACTACTCTCATAAGGGATTTATGAAGAAGCACATGCTAAGGAGCCCAGCATGGAACTGGGAAAAGAAAAGGCACAGAGGGTTGAAAAGCCCGTATAGTTTGAGGGAGCACTCGGCAGATGCTGTGAATTTGGCATTTCGTAGTTTTGGTTTATAGAGAAGCCCTTATTAATTACTCATGTAATTTAAAATTAATCAGAAGAATCTATTAATGCCAATACTTTATGAAAGCTCTTTTCAATGGGGTTTATGTAATAAATACTATACTCTGCTTAGCATTAGATACTGACTAACACTTTAAACAGAGATATCAACATGCCTAAAAACATCCAGGGAAATCTTGAAGAAAAAAATTACTACAGCAAATCTGAAGGATGTTAAGACAATGGTAAATGATCCGCAAAAGGTAGCTTTCCAAACCAGTGGGAAAGCAGAATGTTTATTCATTATGTCATACATATACTTGGCATTTGTATTTTATATTACAACTTCCTAGCTCTTCTGATCATAAGTGTCCTCATGGGCACAGATATTTCATTTCTGCTTAACTCAAGTGTGTACAGAACCTCAACTGGTTCTCATGTATAGTATTTGTTGATACTTTCTCAAATTTGTGATTCGTAATGTCTCACTGATAGTCACTGATATTAGACTCTGAGAGGAGTGTCTAACAGTTGCTATTCACTCTGACTGCTCCAGTATCCCCAGATTTCATTCTGCCACTGTGCCTGTATTGTTCTGTAATTAAGTAAAAGGCTAAAATGAAAAGGCAATGGGAAAATGGAAAGGCAAGGGAAAAAGGAGAAACTCCATGACTGAGTGATAATTTGTGTATTCCAAATAAACACAAAAGACACTTGGCTGTGAATTATGCACTTTGCTGATGAAGATCAGTGATGTACAGCTGAAAAGTGTTATCTATAACTGACCATTCATCTTGGAGGTATGGGTAGCTCATGCAGATCACTATGTTGAGAGAATGAAGCCTGACACAAAGGGTGGTTTTTTTGGAATTCCAAGGGGACATGTTTTATAACAGTTGTTTTACTGTCAGTGAGTACGTAAGACTCACACATGGAAAGCAAACCATGCAGAGACCACAGAGAAGAATGGTGTGTCCAGTATTCACCATTCAGAGCTCTGCTGTGCCATGACTTTTTCCATCATTAGCTGTGGAAGGTCAGATGACAGGGCAGGAAATTCTAAATTGTGGCTGCTCCATGTGTGTTCTATAAATCACATTCTCCATGAGTTATGGAAGATCTGGTGTTAGACCTTTACTGGCAATGTGAACATGAATCAAAATTCAGTGGAAGTCAGTGTAAAAGTTTGCACAGATTTCTGTAAACCTTGGACCAAATGCTGCACAAATTTAGGAAAAGAAAGATACTCATGTAGTATGCTCTACCTCAATTTTACAATGCCCCAGCACTGTGAAATTTAGCACACTAGGTTATTTCACTATTTAAAAGTAGTTCTGAAACAATGTATTTTCCTTCTGGTCTACTACATTGTTATCATGGATTAATAACACACATTCATTGTCAAAATAAAAATAACAAAACTGTGTTTTGGCAACAGTAAGAGCAACAAAACATAAATAAGAGAAGCAGAAAATGATCAAACCAATGAATATTTCTTCATAGCAATTTTTTATGAAGAAACATCAGTACTGCTTACAGTTCATGGATTATAATTAAACATAGCATTAATATTCAGTGCAGTTAAAAAAAAGTGATTGCATTCAGAAGCTGGTACATTAAGAAAAAACAACAAACCTCATGACACTTGTGATGGTTCTGTTGTACTCAAATATATAAAATAAAGATGAAGGCATCTTTCCATGGGGTGCAATCCATGAATCAAAATTGCCTCTGGATTTACAAATATCTAGTTAACTATAACACTAATTGATTCAATGAGATTCGTGATTAAAGGCCATCCTTGTAAATGTGGCTTCTAGTTAACATTCTTCCCAGATGTTTTCTTGACAGATTCTACATTTAAAATGATTAGAATCTAAATTATTGATGTTCTTTCTGATTTCAATTATCAGCATTTTTGCACTTCTGCTTTTTCTTTTCTTAATATTTGAAGTCGGTTCTAAGGGTAATTTCTCCATAAAAAGTTCAATGCCAAAGCTAGGTGAAATTGAATTTCTCTCATAGAAGTATTCTCCTTCAATACTCTAATTTGCAGTAGCTTATAACTTTCTCTTGTCTAAATTACCTTTGTGCTGACGGTTTTAGTACTTGTGGGGTTTGCTGATATGTAATTTGGGGACATAAGTTTGAAGGAAATCTACTTAGCCAGTTCAGTTATCCACATATGATTGTAACGTATTTTACCCTATATGTTTCAGATGCTGGCATGGACACACACACACACACCTGTGCACATCTTTACCCTCTATTGGATGCCCACGTGCCCGAAAACAAACGTACACCAACTCTCAGTGAAATGGAAATACTCAAACATGTCATCATGGATTAAAGCCTCAGATGGGCTAAATCAGGGTAGTTAACTGCTGTTAATACGATTTTGGTGCTCTCTTACTGAGATATGGCCCTATGTTTGCTTCAGAAAGGAACATGTAGGAAAAAAAGAAATTGGGTGTATGTGAAAACAGCACACTTTAAATGTTCTGATCAGTGTTTCTCAGTACGACTTAAATATACCCTTTCAAATTTTGTTCTGTCTTCCATATTCTGAAAAGAAATGCAATAGGCCCTAGATCTGTTTCCAGAGAGAGAGGATGTCCAGAGCCCGTGGAGAGCTGAAGCAGTGACTGTGGCCTATGACCATGTTGTTCAACCAGCAGCTGATAACACACCACTTGGCTGTACAAGAGAGGGAGCTGTTCTGCCAGATAATGACATTTAATAACAAATCATTATATCACACACACACAGATTTATTTGCTTTCAAAGAAGGAAATGTACGGAATGGAGGAGAAAATGGTTAATATTCAAAGTGTAATCAGCTTTCTGTTCATAAATATCAACCATTGTGGCAACACCTCATGAAACAGTCCATAGAGTTTTTTCCAAAACGATACTAAATCTTTGGATTTTTTTTTTTTTTAGGAAGTTTGAAAGACCTTTGCTAATTATGCTAACGATTACAGAATACAGCTTAACCAGTCTCAGCATTAGTGGAACAGACAAGAGCTCTGAGTCTGGTGACTTTAAAGAGAATCAGGGTGATGAGGCAGGAGGGAGATGAGGAAGGAGAGTAGAAATTTGCAGTCACTTTCCCCAGATTTTCACAAAAATATTCCTCTTTAACATATATAGTTGAAAAGCTGAAATCATTGTGTAATTAAAGTGCTCCACTCTTGACTTTTGTGGGAGGCCTGACTGCTTCCATGACCTTCTTTTTTCCTGCAAAGAATCTAGAGAGCCCAGAAAATTGATTTGTCATGGTTCATAAGAACTGCTGCTTACTTAAGTAGAAAAAATGTCTCCAGGTATGATGGGAAAATATAACAGCATCTCTCTAATCACAGCAGAAGTGGAACTGGTACATCTAAGACAATAGATTAAATTAAATTAAATACCTTTCAAAGAGTGGATACAGACTTCCCTTCTGCAGATAGGGACTCTAGAAAAGATTTGGTTGGCAATCAGGACAACACAGGAAGCAAAGGTGATTTAGACTGAAGACTGTGTAAACTGAGGGATGTGGAGTAGAAGCAGAGAGGCTTTATTACTGCTGTTTTGAACTATAGTGGGGAAATGGCTTGTAGCACATTGCGGCTGGTTGCAATACTTGCAGTTCAAAGGCAGAAACTGTAGTTGTTAGAGAAGACAGCCAGCATGATCAAATGATTGGAAATTGTCCTGTAGAGTGAAACATGACAGCAGCAAAATCTATTTCATTGCTCAAAAAGAAGCTTAAAGGAAGCTTGATTGCAACGTAGCAGAAGGTGGAGTAACAGGAGCCAAAGTCTGGAAGCTGAAGTTCAACAAACTCAGAACTCAAGCAGGGTGCACATTTCAAATTGTGATGACAATTAGTCTTTGAGACAACTAAGCAATTGTTGACAAAGATCAAAGATCAAAGATTCTAAAATCAAGATAGATTTTTTTCCTCCTCTGTTCTCCCCAGCCTCTCCCATCCCAAGGAAGATAGGTTCAGACTTAGCCAGAAGAAGGTTCAGATAAACTGTTTGAGCAATTCTATGTTCAAAATCAAGCCTAATGGTTGCAACTGTCAGGCAAATACACTCTCCTACCCCATCAATCCTCCTGCCTAATCTCTTGGTTATAAACTGAACCTGTGGCAAGTATGTTTCTTCTGTAGAGTTCTCAACATATCTCTGATTGCTAGTACACTGCTGGGAAGTGTACTAGCAGCTACATTCTCCATTTTTCCACATTTCAAAATGTCTTTATTACTGCTCTGAGTTAGAAATCCCCTGTGTCTGGTGCATTTGTTCTGTGCAGGTACTTGTGTGGCTTTATGCATGCACCACCAACCTGGATCCTCTCAAAACTCTAGGAAGCAATGCTATTCCAGCAGGTCACCTTTAATTCTCTGACTCCACTGGAGCAGCTTTCTATTTCAGCAGGATTACATAGTAGTAATTGTTGATACAAAAATCAAACCACTGTATTCACATCTATTTAAAAACTATCTTTGAAAGGAAAATAAATATCAAGGAAACATCAGAATTATCAGAAGTATAGTTACACCTTGCTAAACACACACAGGGGATTCCTTAAGGCAGGGAAGAACTCTAAACAACGTTGATGTGGATGAATATAGAGTATATGTTACTCACTGCTGTGTTTTCAAAGTAGCTCCTCCCCTGAGGTGCTGAATGCCCTCTGCTTCAAAATGAAAAAGCAAAAACATATGTTCTCCAGCCTCAGTGATACACAAGACTCTGTTTTAAACACATTGGCCAGATTCCTCCCACCTGCAACTTTAGGCACTAACTAATCCATATAGTCATGAGAGAGAGGAAAGATCATCTTGTTGAATGGTTAAAGTATCTTTGGCTGTATGCAGAATTGAAAGTAACTATGCTCTCAACTTTGGATCTTATATGCCTTAAATGAGGAAAGGAGAAGAAAAGAATTTGAATTTTAGCATTGCACAATAACATTTATTTAAGAGGATACAAAATATCCCTGAAATGTGATCACAGACCCATTTCTTACCCTTCCTTATTGTTGTTCTCTTCATCTCTCTCTTTTCTCCATTTTTTTTCATTCAATCCTTTTACTCACACTAGCTACTTGGTCCACATTTGCCTTCTGTGCCAAGTAAGAAATATCTTTCACCATAAAAAGAGCAATATTTTCATATTTTATCACAATCTCACACTCTTCTCTGCCCTCTTTGCCAGCTGGGCAAGCCTCAGTTTCTACATCAGTTTATACATATGTACAAATACTCTGGTGTCTGCCATTGGCTACCTGGGAAAAACATGTGACAAAGATACCTCTCACTGCTGTATATCCATTTTGGACAGCCTCATCACTGAGTCATGCTGCTGCAAGTGAGAAGAAAACCCAACTGTGAATGTGAGTGAAAGAAAAGATGGTGTAGAAATGAAGAGTGATATTTCTACACATGCTATTTCAGTCATAATGCTGTATTAACAGAAGTTTTGCACTGAATAGTCATTAATCACGGACTGATCTCCATACAAATTATAGTAAGGAATATAAGTAATTATAGAATCTGATCTACCACTGAATACTTTATGAATGCTACCATTATATCAAGCCAAACACATATTCAGGTTACCTGAACTCCTATATGATTTTCTCCTATATGAAAGAAAATCTACACTGCTAGCATCTCTACATACATTTGACACTTCAACAGTGTCCATGCTTGGATCAATTCTGCTCTGGTTTAAGAAATAAATCAGACTACTGCTTTGAAAAACTGCAGAGGTTTGATAATGCCAGAGCAGCATTGTTTTAGGGGTTTGCATCAGGTGGGATACAGCTGATGTGTTCTCCCCCAACATCATCAACCTAACAGGATGATTTTCAGTAAGGTTGCTATGCTATAAACCTGAAGAGTAAAGCAAGGACACTTGTCATAACTGATTGACAGCAGCAGTGGGAGGCATATATCATCATCAGTTGAGTGCTGTATACGCGTGATAATGCGTAAGTTACAAAATTGATGTATATATTATTACAATTAAGCTAAAAACCTGATCATGTAACTTTAATACATACCCTTATGGTCTGAAAAGAACACAACTGCTCCATGATTAAACATTGCTGAAGGAGTAAATTTTACAGAAGTTCACTTAAAGTCTGAAAGATTGACGAATATGCAGTCTGAAGGCTATTTTTTTCTTCCCGGTGTTTCGGCTGGGAATCTAATTCTGGATCCCTGTCTGGGTGCTGTCTGGGGCTGCCTCACACTTCTTTATTGTCACATCAATCCCAAGAATTACATTAATATTTTTTCTGAGTCTTGTGGATGAGCTCAGATCAGGCCTTGAGGCTTCACTGGCTGTCCACACATCTCTTCTTGAGGGATTTCAGCTATTTCTTCCCCAGCTTTTCTGCTGCAAGGTCTGTTTGTTCTCTCTAAAATCAAATCTTCAGGAAGGGGTTTTTGGCCTTTCTATCCTGGAATAGGATCCATAACCATATTTGTACGAGAAAACTCAAAAGAATTGAAGTGCAGGACAAAGTGCTGTCCCTTGACTGACTGCGCTCTTGGATGAACCATTGGCAGTAGCAGTAGGAACGGTTTTGGCCTGGGTCAGAAGGTATGGTTGGAAACCAAAAGTTGTTTGTTTGCATGTAGTTTCTCAGTTATGGAGGGAAAGAGCACTTATTGCAATGCCCCTGAGTTGTGCTACACCATCTCGTCTCAGAGTCTGAAATCCTTTCCATCACAGTTTTCAGCCCATTTATTCATACCCAGTGGCATGCCTCTGCAGAGAAGGATTTGGGGGTACTGGTGGATGAAAACCTGAATATGACCCAGCAGTGTGCTCTTGCAGCCCACAAAGACAACTCCATCCTGGGTTGCATCAAAAGAAGAAAATTGATTTGATGACACAAAACTGGGAGGAATGGCTGGTCTACAAGAGTGCTGTGCTGCCCTTCAGAAGGACCTCGACAGGTTGGAGAGATGGGCAGAGATAAACTGTCCGAAATGCAACAAAGGCAAATGCAGGGTCCTGCACCAGGGGAAGAAAAACCCCAGGCACCAGTACAGACTGGGGACTGACGACTGGGAAGCAGGTTTGTGGAGAAGGAGTTGGTGATCCTGGTGGACAACAAACTGTACATGAGCCAGCAGTGCCCTTGTAGCCAAGAAGGCCAATGGTATCCTAGGATCATCAGGAAATGCATTGCCAGCAGACTGTGGGAGGTGATCCTGTCCCTCTTCTCAGCCCTAGTGAGGCTACTTCCAGAGTGCTGTGTCCAGTTCTAGGCTCCTCAGTGCAAGACATGGAGCTCCTTGAGCAGATACAGCAGAAAGTGACAAAGATGATTGTCCTGGGTTGTGGGGATGTAGTAAAGCGATGTATTCTCCCCCATCTGCATCACCCCTGACGAGCTGTTAATGACAGGTCATTTGCAACAACTGCCCAGTGCTTGTTTGGCACCTGCGATTGCAAGCTGCGTGTTAGGTAAGATAAGGGAAACCCTGCGGTGAGGTGGGGCCTCTTTTGGCTTCACAAGAGACACAGGTGGGACAGCTTCCCCCAGACAGCACCAACAGTGATCACACCCATCCTGAGGAGGCCATCTCTGTTAATGGCCATCATGGACACTGGGCAGCTGTAACGACCTGACCCCCCAAAACCTCCCAAACTGTCTTATCTCATCATTCCATTGGGAAATGCTCCGCCCTGGGGGAGGTACAAAGACATTCCTGCGGGAATATAAAGAAGCCTGCCTGGACCCTGGCACACAATGTCTGGCANAGCACCAACAATGATCACACCCATCCTGAGGAGGCCATCTCTGTTAATGGCCATCATGGACACTGGGCAGCTGTAACGACCTGACCCCCCAAAACCTCCCAAACTGTCTTATCTCATCATTCCATTGGGAAATGCTCCGCCCTGGGGGAGGTACAAAGACATTCCTGCGGGAATATAAAGAAGCCTGCCTGGACCCTGGCACACAATGTCTGGCACTGATTCTAGGAGCTGCAGAGGACCACTGCTCTCAGCTGGCTGCAACTCCCACTGGACTGCAACCACTGCTCACCCGGACTGCAGCCTCCCTGCCTCACCAGCGCCCCTACCCAGGTGTGGCCATGGCTACACCACAGGGGAAGCCTGATAATTTTCAAAACTACAGTAATTCAGGGGAGAGGAGGAGTCCTTCCACTCCAGGAGGGTTTCTGCTTTTCCTTGGCAGACATCTGCCTTTCAAACTAAGACAATGATGAAGGGACTGGAGCATCTCTCTTATGAGGGAAGGCTGAGGGAGCTGGGACTCAAGAAGAGACAACTGAGAGGGGACGTCACAAACGTCTATAAGAATCTGGAGGGAGTGTGTCAGGAGCATGCAGCTAAGCTCTTCTCAGTGGTGTCAAGCAATAGGACAAGAGTCAACAGGAAAGCTGATGTACAGGAAGCTCTACCTGAACGTGAGGAACAACTTTTTTGGTGTGCAGGTAATTGTGCAGTGGAACAGATTGCCCAGGGGGATTGGAGAGTCTCCCTCACTGGAGATATTCAAGAACCATCTGGACACAGTCCTGGGCAATGTGCTCTAGGATGACCCTGCTTGAACAGGGAAGTTGGACCAGATAACGCACTGTGATCCCTTCTAACCTGACCCATTTTGTGATTCCTTGATTCTGTGATTCTGTGACTGTCTCTCTCAACATTGCTCTGTGAGTCCCTCCTGGAGTACTGTGTCCAGCTCTAGGATCCTCAGCACAGGAAAGACATAAACCTGTTGGAGCAGGTCCAGAGGAGAGCCACAAAGATGATTAGAGGGATGGAGCATCTCTCCTTTGGAGACAGGCTGAATAAGTTGGGGTTGTCCTGCCTGGAGAAAATAAGGCTCTGGGGAGAGCTTAGAGCACTTTCCAGTAAGTAAAGGGAACCTGCAAGAAAAATTGGGAGGGAGATTTTTACAAGGCCAGTGATTTTAAATTGAAAGAAGGTAGATTTAGATTAGATATAAGGAATAAATTCTTTACTGTGAGGGTAGTGAGGCACTGGAACAAGTTGCCTAGGGAAGTTGTGGCTTTCCCAACCCTGAAATTGTTCAAGAATATGTTGGATGAGGCTCTGAGCAACCTAGTCTAGTGGGAGGTGTCTCTGGCCATGCAACAGAACTGGAACTATATGATCTTCAAGGTCCTTTCCAACCCAAACCATTCTATGATTCTACAATTCTATGGAAATATTAAAAATACAGTGGCATCGGTGGCAGTTTAAAGACAGCATTTCAGAAAGCACAATGACTGGCACAGTGAATATAAATGTGTATTTATATGTTTATACTATTTTATATGTGTTGCATATTATGTGTTTAAATTTTCTCTTTAATACCATTCATCTGTTCATGCTTTTGTTTATATTTTAAGTTTTTATCAAATAAGGAACTGGAACTGAACATCTAGAAGTATTTAAGTCAAATAAAAACTTCTGAACTTTACCAAATTTTAATGTTTTGATTCCACAAATATGCTTTCAGACTATTTTCATTTTAGAGCAGAAGTCACAATTTTAGTGTCTTGTTCTTATTATGAATTGCATTTTCCTCCTTGAATTGCCAGTATTTGCAAAGAAGCAGCAATTTCAGTTCCTGTCTAGCTGTCCTCAATGAATTTAGCAGCTCCTCTGGCTTGCAGATCTTGCTGTGTCATGAACTTGAATGAATGATAACTACTCCATTTAGACACATCTCTTATTCAGGATTTTCTTCAGATTAGCAATGATCTTTACTGTATTTGAACAGTGATACAAGACGAAAGGAAAATCCAGACTTTGGAAGAAAAAAGAAACTCTCAGGAACTCTTTGTCAAAACCCATTACCATGACCTTTCCCCTGCCAAGAAAATCCTGCTGTGAAAGGCTTTGAGAGTTGCCCATTAGTGCAGAGATTTGCTATCCCTTGTGCTGGTCGGGATAATAGCTGATATAAAGACATGTAATTATATTTGTCATGTGTACAGACACCATCTGGAATTTGCTATTAAACCATTGTTCCATTACAGGCCTTTTCTAGAATTTGTAGATTGAAAACTTGTGTAAAACCAGAGAATGCCCGGGAAAGGTAGATGACCCTTTATCTTCTTGGAAAAAAAAAAAAGAAACAAAAAGAAAATCTTCTTGCAAATTCGTTATCCAACCAGTCTGGGCTTTTTCCAGCTGGAGGGGAAAAGTGCTTAAGGAGTAAAATAAACCAAGACTGTCCTTTATAAATAGCACAGACTGAGAATTGTTAATACAGACTTAATATTCATAAAGGAAATTACAGGCTTCTGATGCCAAGTTTCAAATATTCAACATGAAACAATCAGAAGAAATCCTCCCATAAGTCAGAGCAAACTTGAGTGCAACAACCTGAAATTCTACCTCCAGAAATGCAACCTGTAAACGTTCTGTTAAACAGGCTGTACACACCAATGTAAAAACTGGCATCCATTTAAAACTAGATCAAGAATATAATAATACCAAAGACCTTTCTTCTGGGGATTGTTCCTTGAGTGAAAACGAAGGCACACTCTATTCATTAGAGGTGGTATCTGTAAGAATTCTGTGCCCAGAATTTATAGAGATTGATAAGGGATGGTCTGGGGCCACATAATTTCAAAGCAGTATGCTGATATTTAGTTTTGACAAAATCAGGAAAGAATTCAACATTTCATGCTTTGCAAATTTTTCAGAAGGATGTATATTCTTACAACCTCACTGTCCTGTTTTGCCAAAATACCTGTGAACTTCCATTATTTTCATTCTACTTAGCAGGCAGCAATAGGACATATTAAAACAGTTGGTAATAATAATTTCTAAGACTATTTGTATTAATTTTTCTAAATCCAGCTCTTCTCTGCCCTCATTTTTGAGTGAAAGCTGCCTGATTCTCATTCATATTGATGTTTTTTTGCAGCACACTAGAATAGGGAGATGAAATAGGATGCTCTGAAGCCCAAGAAGAAAAGGATGAACTTATGAACTATGAAACAAAAATAGAAAGAGTAAAGAAAGAGAAATTGATGAAGAGAAACCTGGCCAGGTAGACTGACTTGAGGACTAAGAAAAGAGCTTACACATCTGTGATCGTCAGAGTTCCCCTTTCCATGCAGAGCTGGCCCTTTTTTCATAAACCTTATCTGTTCACAGGGGATTCTTCAGTTGAGCTGCTTTAAAACAGAGATGTCCCTACCTTAGTGCTGTAAATTAGCTTTTAGACTTATTTGTGGCCTGTGAAGGAGTGATTGAGCTTGCAATAAGTAAAAGGGCATGGAAATGTGATTTACAAGGAGTCTACAAGCCCTCTGGTTCCTATGTTGGTTCCACAAGCAGGAAAACCATGTAAAAAGTGGGAAAATAATATAGCCAAACTCCTGCACTTTACAGGGCCACCAACTCCGAGGCAGAAACAGAAGAAATAAATTAGACAAGAAAGTCAAACTCTTCCATAGAAACAAGAAGAAATTCTTCACAAAAAGTTACTGGCCACCTTCCAAGGTAAAAGCTATCCCACCTGCACTAGCGTCATGTGTCACGTTCACACCTGCCTGTCAGTGCTACAGGAGAAACAGGCTCTAAATGAAGCACAGGGGCACAGGAGCTCTCTGTTCCTCAGGCTGCTGACACTACTTGTGTGCTGAGACATGTAACACACACCAATTCGTCTTCTGAGACAGCAAACACACCATCCCAAAATGTGCTCCCAACCCAGCTGGTGAAAAAGACAGAAGGGTCTGCTGCTGGGGTGAGGGGGGAAAGTTTTGGGAAATCTAAACATCGTTGAAATATCAGACATATTAGTTATGGACAAATGCCAAATGACCAGCAGAATGCACTTCTCATTACCAGGCGGTCATATCTCACTATCCATCTCCTAGATTTCTCTGTTTAATCATTCTTATAATCACCTGCAGTAATGTGTTGCTGATTTTGACTAATATTATGATTACAAAAAAAAAAAAAAGTTGCACTTCCAAATCCACAGTATGTCACACTACTGAAGAAATTTTAATGCTTCAAAACTCCCCAGAGTTATGCTAGTGCTGAAAACCCGACTACTTATTGAGTATTTTATAAATTCAAAAGCATACACTGGATGATGTATTTCTGTTGCGAAACAAAATGAAAAGGGGCAGAAATTGGAGAGCAGTTTGAGTTTGGCGGAGGAGACTGAGTGGTAAAAAAAAAGCCTGTGGAATCAATGATGAAGTTGAGTGTCTTAAACACCCATTTGTAGTCATTCATCTCTGGCAGAAGATGTGAGCTATTATTCTAGGTGTCAGGAGTAAACCAAAATGCTGGGTCTGTGTGCATCTTATGTGAGCAGAATCTATGTGCTGGTGAGCACCTCCTTGCATTTGCACAAATCCAGTTCCTAAACCATGTTGCTCAGGATGGATAAAGAAAAACACAAATTCTCCACAATTATTTGTATTTGTATTTTAGTTGAATCCAAGACACAGAGATTTTATGTATTTTGTTGGGGGTTTTCTGGTGTTTTTTTTGGTTGGTTGGTTTATTTCATGGAGGTTGTTTGGTTTGTTTGTTTGTTGGGGGCTTTTGTTGTTGGTTTTTGTTGGTTTCTTCTTTTTTTTTTAAATCCAGAGAGAGAGTTTTGGTGAGTTTGTACTTAATATTTTTCTGTTAAATTTTTTGAAAGGATAAAAATACATTGTTTGCTTTGTTTCCATTAAAATCTCAACCATACTACACCATTCATTTTGGGAGTTCTGTGTTTTGGTTTCTTTCTAAATGTAATCTTAAGTATCTTTCAAGAAAGTTGCCATAATTATGACAAAAATTTCTAATACCTCTAAGAGTTACTTTTCCTAAAGAAAAAAACAGTGGTTTTGGATAGTTTTTCTGGAATGAATATCACTTATCATCAGCAAAAGTGGTATCGCTTCAGCAGTGAAACTCCTTGGTTGTATTCTATCCTTCTGTCACCTAAACCAGATCACCATTCTTTTCTGTTCTGCATAGGGATAAAGCTGTTTTGTCTCTTCAGACTACTACTTATTATGGGCTTCAAACAAAGCTTTGATAAAAGAAAGTAAATTATTGTTGTTATGGTCTCAAAATAAGCATTTAGACTTTAATACGTGAACTACTGATTGAACCATATCCTTTACTCCTGTTCAAAACACTGTATTCCTTTTCTTTCAGACATATTATAAATGGTTATGCTGCAGATAAATTATTGTTTATATTCTTTTTCAAGCATTGTTCATATATTAAAAAATAGTAGTCTGTTGCTTTCCTGCTAGTTGGAATATCAGGAATCACTAGAAATAGCAGCCATATATATGCCTCCGTCATCGAGGCTGTAATGACTGACAGGAACTGGAGAGAGGATCCAGCTGGCCCTGTTTCAGCAGTGGTGTTTCTCTGTGCTGACCCACATGGTAAGTGAATGCCTTCAAAGGAGTAGGAAGACAGAACTTTAAATATCTCTGACATGCTTCTTGGAGACACATTAAAATATTTCTGTTCTGTTCTGTTCTGTATCATCTACATGGGAAAACCCAACACTGAGTAGCATCTCTCTATCTGGTAATCTTCCATGTTTTCTTGCTATCACTACTTCTGAGATCTTTATTGCATGAACAGAAATGTACCATTGATCAATAAGAAAAAAAATTAAATCTGTAGAATACTAAGTCCTTCATAGATCCGTGACTGTTGAAGCCAGACCAGCCATTACACTATTTTCACATCTAATTATCATCATTTTATTTTCTGACATTCATTCTCATAAAACCATTTAAATTTTTTCATTCCAAAGCCAAATCATGTCCTTTCCAAAGGGTAACAGAACCATCTGACTTTAAAAGATACTCAGGCATCTGACTGATGAGGGCCATTTAAGTACTTAGAAAGAAAGATGAGTAACTCAGGCATGAGCATTTGATTATATGGGTGAGACTTAAAAATCCACATCCGTCCACATGGGAGAACTTTTATCTTTTGGATATAGAAGTCATCCTCTTATAGCTGCTTGAGGAGATCTTGGAATCAAAATGGCATGATGTGTTCCTCATGAAATTCAGTAGAGGAAAAAATAACAAAAATACATGGGGGATAATTATGCTTTTCATAGTCACCTCCAAAATGTCTTGTAACTAGAGGTGAGATATACTTCCAGATAGGTTTATGCACACTTTGAAACAGACCCTTGTCTGGTATAAACTGTTCAAGCTCTATTGACTTTGATAGCATTACAGCAGCCTACAATAGCTGGTGATATGTATATGAGTATTTATTAGCCTTTCATGTGTGTACAGATATGAAGAGTTTTATTTAACCAAATTTATATAAAAGAATTTTCCTGTGGAGCAGAGGGATAGTGACACATCATGCAATGATAGGATACCCAGTATTTTAAATTTCAGACTGTATCTTCTGTGAGTTTTTATCAAATAAAAGGAGTAAGTATTGAGCGTATTTTAATAAAAAGAACTTCTTGTGGTGCAAAATCAAGGGAAAATAACTTACGGTAGCTCTTTGAGAAGTTACCCACATTTTATTGAGGACTGGCTCTGTGTAGCTATAGGTTTAAAACATTTGTCATTTGTTATCTCAGACACTCTGCCAGCAATCCTTGCTTTAGAAATGTATTCCATCACAGAACTGTCCAGCTAAATGGATGGCATTTCTCAATGTTAAATTTATGGCTCAATTAAAGTCAATCTTACCCTATCAGCTTCCTTGTGTGTATACAATTAATAAAAACAAAATGGAAACCTATCACTTCTCATGTCACGGTTTTCAAAACAGAAAAAATTTAAATCAATGCTCTCTTTACAGGTAATGGAATTTAGCATATGTCTGTAGGCTGTGCTACTTTCACCTGAGCTGATAAAATGCAGGCATTTCTTTCCTTCCCTGCAAATGAGTAATTTATTCATGTTAGGGCTGACATCCACACAAAAGATCACACAAATTAAAGATTTAGGAGTGATGTTATTGGGAGGTTGTTTGTTTTACCCTCCAAACCATGCTCTTGGAGGCTTTTCAAAACCTACAGAACTCTGCTTGTTCTCACTGTGCTTTATATGAGGCAAAGAAATGATCAGGACATGACAGAAATCAAGCAAACAGCAGTCCCTGCTCTGTCTCAGTGCTGAAGGATGGAGGGGTCCAGCCATTGCCTGAGGACAACCCAGGTATCAAATGAACCACAGCCTTCACATTCTCAGGATGTAGGACTTAAAGACATTTTTTGATTATTTTCTTTCTTGTGGAAAAAAAAATATCATTGCACCGTGCATGCTATCAGAACTTGGATTAGGTATGATTATATTTTTCAAGTGTTTTCATTAAGGTTTAGGGAAAAGCAATCACAAAGTTTATAACCTCGGTGCTCCAGTTAATGACTCAGCGGCCTTTAGCCCTTCTATTTTTATACAGATCTGTGTCAGAGAAACAATGAGCAGTTGTAAATAAATCCTGTCAACACATTTAGCTGCATTAAAAAATCTGAATATGCAAGGATTATAAAGGATCTACAGAGGGTATTGTTATGGCTGATTTTTCTGTGGACCAGCAAATATCTGAGCTGCATAGCAAAACATTTTCTTTTTTCTTTGCTATCTTTTCTTTTCTTTTCTTTTCTTTTCTTTTCTTTTCTTTTCTTTTCTTTTTTTTTTTTTTTTTAAGGACAATGGTGTGTCAGTTTATTTTGGCAGCATTCCGCATTATTTGGTAATAGATGTCACCTCGATACTTCATCACAAGCTCACCTCCAGATATGGTTGCTCCTAATCTATACAGTTCTACACAGCTGGCAACAAGACAGGGAACTATTTATAATTACATTGATAAACCTTTTTACAATTCAGTCAATTGATCCTGTATTTGTGCCTGCTGCTTTGTTTAACATGGTTTTCTCAATGAAATGTTAATATGCTTCAGTAAAACACTGACACTCATAAGCCATAGATGAGGTCATCAAACACACAGTCCAACATGCAGCATGTATGCCAGAGCAGAATAACTTAATTAAATCCTTCCTCTGAGGATTAAGAGGGTTATTCTGACAGGCTTTTACAAGCCTGGGCAGGCTTGCATGGCGCAGAGGAGAGCGGTGCAGAGACAAGGAGGCAGCGGAGCTGCTCAAGGCAGCATTGGTACAGTGCAATGCCCCCGACCGAGCTTGCTGGGACACAGCCAGGATCTGCAGGCTGCATCCCTCCAGGCTGTGCACAAGGACCGGCTCAGGGTGACCCTGGCGTCTGAGCTGGGCACACACACACTGGGGGGTGGCTGTGTGGGCGAAGAACCAGAACTGACAGTGCCAGAGCAGGGACACCAGCAAAGAGATTGCAGCCCTGGGTGACCATGCTGGGATACCCTGAAACAAATAGCAGCAGAGAAAAATCAGCAAGAAGCAGATTTCAGCAGAATAAAACCCCAACGCACATGGAGTAACAGACAGAAGCCATCATGCCCACAACCACAAACTTCCCGTGCCTCACAGGTAGAGCTGAGATAAAATGAGTACAATCAGTGGTGAAAATAGGGGAATTTGAGAATAGGAGGTGGAATGAGAAGTGCTCTAAGTGTTCATGTTCTCTTTTTTTTCTTCTCTCAATACTCAAATGAATGATCAGAAGTTTGTGTTGTCAATGCATTAAATTACTAAAACAAAAATTTCAACCATAACAGCACTCTGATAGGAACCCACTTTTCTCTCTACTTAGCTCAGATTTCATGATTGTACTGGGTTTACATGGTCAGGTTTTGGCAATGGGGTAACTATAGGGGTGGCGTCTGTGAGAAGCTGTCAGAAGCTTCTTTCATGTCTGACAGAGCAAATGCCACCTGGCTCCAAAATGGGCCTGCCACTGGCCAAGGCCAAGCTTATCAGTGACAGTGTTGGCACCTCTGGGATAACAAATTTAAGAAGTGGGAAAGTTGCTGTGCAACAGCAATAGCAGCCAGAGAGAGGAGTGAGAATATGTGAGTGCAGCAGCCCTGCAGACACCCAGGTCAGTGAAGGAAGGGGAGGAGGTGCTCCAGGCAGTGGAGCAGAGATTCCCCTGTGCTGCCGACCATGATGAGGGAGGCTGTCACTCTGCAGCCCACGGAGATCCATGGTGGAGCAGATATCCTTCTGCAGCCCCTGGATGGCCCCACACTGGAGAGCGCGAATGCCAGAAGGAGGCTGTAAACCCATGGGAAGCCCACACTGGAACAGGGCCCTGGCAGGACCTGTGGACCCATGGAGAGAGGAGCCCGTGCTGGAGTAGGTTTGCTGGCAGGACTTGGGAGCCCACAGGGGTCCACACTGGAGCAATTTGTTCCTGAAGGATTGCACCCCCTGGAAGGGACCCATGCTGAAGCAGTTTGTGAAGAACTGCAGCTGCTGGGAAGGACTCACATTGGAGGACTCTCTCCCATGGGAGGGACCCCACACTGGAGCAGAAGAGTGTGAGGAATCTTCCTTCTTAAGAGGAAGGAGTGGCAGAGATAACATGTGACTGCAGCTCCCATCCCCTGCACCTCTTGGCAGAAGGAGGTAGAGAACTGTGAGTAAAGTCAAGCCTGGAAAGAAGGGATTCACATAATCCTACTCTGATATCATTGGTAATAAATTAAACTAGATTCCCTAATTCAAGATCCCCCAATTTTTTTCCATTATGGTGCCTGGCAAGAGATCTCTCCCTGCCATTATTTGGACCCACAAGCTTTTTGTTGTATTTTCTTTCCCTTATCCATCTGATGAGGGGCAGGATAGAGTGACTTTAGTGAGCACCTGAGTGAACCAGGTCAACCCACCACAATGATCAAAATATTCTTTCACTTCTTTAACATATTCATACATTCTTCCTCTTGTATCCCTCCATTTAATCACAGTCTGGTCTCTCTTGCTCCTGCCATGATTCTTTATGCACTGGTTTCTTCCCATAATGTTTTCTCCTTTCCCAGCATCCATTGGAGGCTTTCTTCTCACTACCAGCTTACTGCTGAGGCCCAGACATCTACCCTTGCTGTTCAGCATCAGCCAGGCTTCTCAGCTTCTCTCTCCAGGATACTGACTCTCACTGGGGGCCTGACCTCAGTCTTTTTGTTTCTTTCACCTACCATTACCAGCCTGTGGCTTCAAACATCTTCCCAGTTAGTCTGGCAGGAAAAAACCTTGGCACAGGTAAAGGCATATGTAGGTAAACTGGGTGATGAATGGTTTTAAGGCAGCCCCTCAAATGCAAACTTGATGTGGCCACGGTAAGAGGCTTAAAACTGATCAGTTCATTAACATCTGTGCAACGTGCAATGACAGATGAGATTGGCTCTGAAGTGGCCATGTATAGGTCGGTTCTAGTATGATTCATATCAACAAACCTAGAAACAAACACAGAATCATTGCTGGTTAAAGTTTCTGTACAACAAGAAGCTAGGAGGAATGGTAAATAATGAAAATGATGGGTTAAATGATTGATAAATGCATTGATGTATTTCCATGTAGTTATATGTAAAAAAAGATAGATGGATAAATAGGAACAGTTGGTCAGTCCTGGGAACCAGAGGTGCTGTAAAAATCTTTATTTAAATTTAATCGAAGGAATATGATTTTTTGGTAGTCTGATGACCCTGAACACCCTACTAAGGAAGTAGCTCATGTAAAACACGTTAAACACAGAAAGAAGACAGCTGAAAGGATTAATGCTGTTCTTCCATGTGTAAACAGAAGAATATTAATCGAGAATAGAAAGGTCACATTTCTTCTCTAAGTGCACTGAAGGGATTGCCTGTTCTGAAACTTAATGAATCTCTGAATATATAAATCTGAATGTTTTTCCTTCTCTAGCCATACAGAAAATCTACATAGATTGCATATTGCTGTTCCTCTAGGTCCTATCAATCCTTCCTTTTCACTACATCAGTGCTATCAGTCCTCATGTTCTTGCCTGGCAATTAGCATGCAGAGCTATGTCTGCTCCTTGCATTGAAGTGAGACAACAGAGTCACACTTAGACCAGTAGTGAAGACAATATTTTGTTTCTTGTGTTTATTTATTTGAAATTATTAAAATTATGTGATAATAGATTTTAAGCTGACCACAACAAAACCATTCTGATTTATATCACAATAGAGATCAAGGCTTATCATTTTCATTATAGGCAGAATTAAGACCTACAAGAGGGCAAATTTTTTTAATTCAGTGCCAATGAGGATAATTTCTTTCCACTTCTTGTTATCATGATTTGCAGAATCATGTTGTTCATCCAGCTGTTTTCATAGGGATCACTGTTAATTATAGTGTCAAGGGATACCTGGAGACAAAATTTCAGATCTTGACAGCTGATTTGTACATAAAGCAGAATGTATTATATTTTTGTGTTCAGAATCCCACCTGCTGGCTTGGTAATTGCATGTTAGTACAAAGAAGGCCCTGTTGTCAATTCCACCTGTACAGATATGAGTGTGCAGGCTTATTATCTGTAGACCTCAGGTTGGTCCTCAGGAAATATATTTGAAAAATGAGTACATTTTCCCAGGAAAATCTCTCTTCTCAGGGAGTAATACTTTTATTACTTTTTGATCTCACCTTGGGGACAGTATATGGTTAAAATTAATTTGATTCAAGGTATCCTGCATTGTAATTTTATCCAAACTTTGGGAGAAAATTTAAAAATACTTCAGCACTGTCTCAAGTTTCTACTAAGACCACACTGATAGGCACCTATGCCACTCAAAGGATATAAGTGATCTATATTCATCTTCATTGAGGAGTAGAGCCCATTCATTTACCCATCCATAAATAGATGTAAGAAATGGAAAAGACAGTCTTCCAAATGGAAGCTAACAGCATGTTTCTAGTCAAATATAAAGTATCTAAAATAATTCTCCACTTCCCACTTCTCTAAGTGTGGAGTTGTCACTAGAATAAGATGTTGATCTTTATAAGATCAGCAGTACTTTGCATTCTAAGTGTTGGCATGGAATAGGGGCCTGGAAGCATCTCAAGATATAGAGAACTGCAGACTCTTACACTGAGAGGAGAAGTAAAGACAGACGAAGGGAGCAGAGACAAAAGTTCCTGCAGTTCTATGGGAGAATGTAATCTCAATGGGGATGATGTAGATAACCATGGTAAGACCCTGAAGATTTAAAAGTTTGAACAGTACTTTAAAGACTCAGTTTTCTCTGTATCTTTGTGAAAACCTCCATGTAAATGTCTGGTCTTTGAAGGTGACCTGCATTATATTTTTGTGCTTCAACTGTCATTATAATTCCAAATCACAAAATGTTTTTAACAAAACTGCTACACGTAACTACACTTTTGTAAGCAAGAACCAGCTTGAGTAACTCCTGTCATTAGTCATGTATCAAGGAAATTACGGCAAGACCCTTTTTAATTCACAACATCCTACCAAGAGTGACTTTGAGAAATGCTTTTTCTAATGTCACCTCCTAACTTCTGTCTCCTAAAATACTGCTCCGTAGCAATAGTATAAGATATTTTAGCATTCCATAAGTAATCCTCCTGTTTTAATAACTACATCAATGCGAGCAAAAGAAAATCCCTGCTGCAGAGTATAACTGAGTGTTTCCTGCAACTTATAAAAAAACCCAAAACATGCATCTTTTCACCATTCTCTTTGGGACAGAAAGAGTTGTGGTTGATGATTCCAAATGTCATAAACCCAGTAAAAGAGTATCTTTATTTCTGCAGGTAAACAAAACCCTTTATTGGTTCATTTCAGTGATAAGTAAGAATGGTCTACCATGTTCTTCTAAGACTCACGGTGATTAAAACTGTCGCAGCTAACATGGGGATGAAAAATTGTGCTAAATTGGGAGACAAGAAAAATTTAAGTGTGTCCTCACATCAGGTGTGAGCAGTATTTCTTCAGGTATGCCCTGTATTGCCTTCTCCCTCATAGATTCACCACACAGAATACAGTCTAGGTAATTAGGGAGAATTCATTTTCTTCCTTTAATTGGTTGTAGTTGCCAGCATATTAAGTCAAATACTTGTTTCTTTTCCTTTTGTTTCTCTTTCCTCCTGTCTTGTTTTATTTTTTTTTTCTTTGGTTTTGTTTTTACTCTTTGAGAAACTAATTAATCAATTGTCATCAAGCAGGCAGATATTTGAATGTTCCAAGACTTTGCTATGGAGATGGTCAAAGTAACACATTTAAGCAGTAATAGGACAGCTCGAGCAAATATTTGCCAGTGAATGCATAAAGTTTATGCATGGCTGCATGAATATGTGTTTATGGGCTACTTCTATACAAACTAGTGGTGAATATATCTGCATTTTAATGAAGATAAACATTTTCACAGGCAGCTAATCTCACTTGGGTAAATAAAAGAGATTACCCACAAAAACTACTATGGAATACTGTATTGGTCTGTACTGCATTTGTTGATTTGTGTAGTCTTGTGGTTGTATTTAGTTCTGACATTTAAGAAAACACATGCTTTAATGGATAATATCCTGTACCTTCAAATGAAATTAAAAAAAAATAAAAAGAGAGAGAAAAGAAAAGGCGTAATTTCTAACACAAGTTTCAACATCAAAACATTTTTTATTTATACCAAGATGCAAAAGGAAGGTCTTGGTAATTGGATGTCTCCAGTTTCACAATATTTCTATTGTTTATCATCTCTTCTAAAGTAAACTTACCTTACATGTGGACTTTTCTTGTTACTTCTACCTTCACACATGATATTCTGGATCATTTCCAGTTCTCTCCTCCACCACTTCTTTTTCCCCAATTCACAATTTCTAGATTCATCTGCACTCCTTCTTTCCTGTTCATACTTTACATAGCTCCATAGCTCTTTCTCTTCATCCTAGGACTAAATGCTTGCTATTTTCTCCTCTAAACTCTTTCTATCCCTTTTTTTTCAGATTTTTATAATAATATATTTTCCCTTTTACATCCTTTTCTGCAAGTACTGATCTTCTCTGATTTTACTCGGCAGTGGGAGCATACAATTTGCTTATAGCCAAAGCAACCAAAACCCACACATGCTTCCTTCTCCACAGCAGTCCTAGTGCCATCTCAAGGATGGTCTTCCATGACCTATAGGAACAGGATTTATTCTCCTGAACTCATTTAGGTGTTCTTCTAATGGTCTGAAAACACAACACAGTCCTTTTGGGTCAGTATGTTTGCTAGCAACATTTCTCAGTGAAAACTCTCATAACTCTGCCCTGGTGGAAAGTCCTCCTTAAATTCTGGTCAGTAAAAATGCTATCAGACAAGAGATCTCCACAAGTTAAAACCTGCAGTAGGACCTTGGATGAGATCCTAAGGAGAGATCAATAGCTTTCAGTTGAAACTGTACAATAACTGGCCAATAACTGGCAGGCTCTGATCTCTGGGGGGAAAAAAAAGACAATGAGAATGATCTGTTAAATATTTAAATCTTCACCTGGTAAGATTCAGCTAATCTTGTCCTGGGCTCGAAACCACTTAGCAGAGGTACACTCCCCGGTAGGCCCCTCATCCAGTAATTATATATTCCCCTGCACTTTATGAGTACTTTATTTCTTCAAAAGTAGGTCAGACCCCAATAGAGAATGCAGGAAAGTTGTCTCTTGGAAACTGAAGCATGTGCAGACAGTGGAATTGATTCGCCAGTGTTCAGTGCCTTATTAGTCATCTAGAGGTGCTCGCTAAGGCTACTAAGGCTTAGTTGAAACAGGCCCTTGGAAATGAGGGTTTCACGGGGCTTACACTTTCAGTTCAAATGATTTCTCAATACTGAGAACAATTGTATCAAGTCAAAAGACAACTCTTGACTTTGCCCCTGCCATTCTCTAGGGAACTCAGATTTACGCTGCTGTACTGTCATCTGTCTACACAGCTAATTACTTGTATGTCAAAAACACCTGGAAAACTGTGTTGGAGTGCTGTCAAGGGTCTGACTTGATCTCTACACACAAGCAAACCTCTGTATGGTGCTGTATTAACTTGCTCAGCTGAATGAAGAATAAGGCAATAATTGCAAGTTAAGGTATCCATTTTGAGAGATTTCTGAAATTCTGAAGAAAAATAAGATGACTTAAGAAAGGAAATGTAGGTTTAATGCTGATTTTCCCCAGTATTTGTGGCTATAAATCAAATCCTTTATTATTTTAACTCTTTGGGGTGTGTTATTTTCTTGATCTCTCAGATCTCTCTCCTTTAGGTTTTCTATTGTACTTGCAATCATATAAAACCCATTGTTGTAATATAGGATTATGAATAACACTGGGATCTATTGATTCTGCAACACATTATTAGTGAACCTACTTAGATCCAGCCATGTTTTTCACTCCATGCTGAAGAGTTCATTCAGAATATATGCCTGCAATGGTCTTGTAAAATACTCTTGGCATTGCAGATCAGGTATCTTCACATGTTACCACAAGCCAAATTTTTCCAATGTGCAGAGCACCCATGCTCCACAGATGTCCACAGGTGCTGCAAGACCTCACCAGCTCTGCAAATCATCAGCGTATTGAAATATACTAAATTCAAAATAAACACCTACATATTTGAAATCTTAAATCTGAGTTTGGGTCTCTGATGGTATGAAGAAACATGAAACAAGTAAAGAGTGGTTTTCTCCTATTGCTTCCAACTCTTTACACTGTAGTATTAGGGGCATTGAACAAAGTCAGTGGGAAAACAGTTCAAATGAAACAAAAAGAGGCTGTTCTTCAAATATAGTTGGTTAATCCAGGAAGCATCTTGAAAGAGTTTGTTGCAGACTCCAAAGGCTTGCATGGTTTCAAGGGGAAAAACTACCTGGAGCAGAAATCCATCAAGGAGTATGGTCAAGCAGAAAGTGTGACTCACTCCAGAAGTCCTACAGCCTCAAATATCTGGGAAGTGAGAGAGTGCTTGTGGAAAGCATTGTGTGCACTTGCTGGGCTCCTCTACTTCATGTATTGGGCTCTGGACATACTCAGAGGCAGGACACTGAGATGTATGTAACTTCATCTCCTATTTTCAAAAAATATCTTAAAATTATTTTTGCTAGTTTGTTGCTCACTCTTTTTACTCCCCTCCCTTCAACTTGTTTCAACTCTCTTCTCTTTTCACTTCAATCATATCTGTGCATTTTTTTTCTATTTCTTTTTGAGGAGTGGTGTTGTTTGTGTCTTTGTTTTGGTTTCTAATTCTTACAAGTACCTCAGAGCTACTAGTATATGCTACAAATGAATTAGTGTTTTAAATTACAGAACAAATCCTGCTGGCACTTCTCTGCTGGGCCTGCCCATCTAATAAGGCCAAGGAAACCAGCATGAATCAGAAATTGTATTTTTGCAGTGGGAGTGATTTGTGACTAGAGAGAAATGTACTCTGCTTTTTAAGATATTTCAAAGTCAATCTCTTAACTGAAATTCAGAATGAGTAACAAGCACAAAGTCTGAATCTGGAAATCATTTCTTAATTTCTGATCAAGGAAGTCAAGGGTATGAAATTCAGGGAGAGCATTTCATCGAGGACAAAAGCATTGAGCTCCTCAGTGATGCCACCAGGAACTGGTCCACAGATTTTACACTGAAACACTGTCACACTCTTACTGTTGCAGTAATTATTCTTTGCTCATATTCAGGACTTGAGGTACTACTTGGATGACTGCTCTCATGTAGCAAAGGTGGCAAGCTTTCCACTTTGAACACAACATGATCACAATCATAAAATTATATTTGTCAGCTGAGAAAGAAAAAAACTCACGAAGTCCAGGGGCTCATTTGGCCCTTTTGCAGGAATGAAACCCAAGTAAAAATGGGTTGCAGGTCAGCAAGTGGTTTGTGCTGCTATTCATGTGGCGCAGCAAAGCTAGATGTTTTCTTTAATCCTAAACATGTTATCAGGTTACAGTGACTGTGGAGTCAAAATAATTTGGCGCATTGTCATTGTAAATGCTTTTGTTCACTCTTGTTTACCAGTCATAGAGAGTTCACATAAAATCTCTGGAGTTCTATTCCAAGAGCATTTCTTAGTGTATTAATAATATACAGTCTTCTTCACATTGTTGTTGCTAGTTCCAGAGAGAAATAAAAATAAACTCAGAACAAATAAAAACCAAATTTGTGTTTAAAAAAAAATTGTGCAGAGTTGAATAACAGTTTCTCATTCATTTTTTCAATTATTAAAATAATGCATTTAATTGACTTGAAACAGCTCTTTCCAGTTGCAATAATTTCAAAATATATGCACTTCTCTCCCTCCCCGCAAAAAGAGGGAAGAGAAAAGTGAATTTAAATTGAAAATCTTGATTCAAAAGTTGAATAATTTCACTTGGAAAATGCCACAACAAAACTTATTTTTTCTCTTATTTTCTTTCAGTGGAAAAGAGCAATTCAATGAAAAGGAAAAGAATTAATTTAAAAAGTCAGAAAAAATAAATCTGCATTTCTGGTCCTCAAAAAAATTTAAGTGACAAATGTCACACAGCTTTACCACATGAAATTTCTCTTCAAATGCCATGCTTTTCTATGTAACACCCAGAATAGTGAGGTGGTTCTCTGTTTGGCATAAGGAAATAGTCAAGAGATTCTTAAAAGAAATGTCTCCATTTCTACCCTTGGCCACAATGGCTTTCCCTATTTCACTTAATGTTTTCCATCAGTTGATCTTGTAGTACTTATTTTGTAGCTTTTTTGCCCTCTTCCACACCTGTTTCTTACTACCTTTTCTCAGTCATTGACAAACACATCGGCAACAAAAGGAAAGCCAAGGACAATCTCCATCCTTTCTTGGATGTGGGGGGAAACCTAGTGACAAATTAATATATTACAATGTGGAATATTTTAGTAGCTACATTAGTAACTGTGGCAATTTATAGTAGTGTACTATTGCATTCCAGCACAAGAAACTTAAAAAAAAAACCCAAACCCAAAGTGATCACAATATGATACAGTTTCAAATTTTCCCTCAAACCCTTTCAGTAACCTCAAGTTAGTAAATTTGTTTAACTTCTTTACTGCTCCACTTTGCTAATAATATCAGAAGAAGTCAATGGCTGAGAAACAATTCTGGATTCAGGGCAACACTAGATAGTGGTGTTCCCTTGAAAAGCATATAAACATGTGTTTACTGAGTTTGCAAGGCTTGTGCTTTGAATGCTGCAATATTGACCTGTAAAATCTGCAGCAAAATCTGTCTTGATGCCTCCTTGGAATCAGTGGCCTGATGGAGGAAGAGCTAGTGCTGTGGGGATTTCAGGCAACTTGTATTCCTGCATGAAAGTAATAGAAACAAACCAACCCAGACTAAAGCTGGCTGCCAGGGGAAGCCTTAGCTGATGTCTCAGATTGTCTCATCTAATATTGGTATACCAGAGTCTGCAGAGTCTGAAGGGATCAGTTGTTACCCTATTGCAGAAACAGAGGTAAAAACACATGAAAAAAAAAAAGAAGAAAAAGAAAAAAAAAAAAGGAAGAAAAAGTGATTCTTAGTTGATGCGGCTAGTATAAAAAGGAACATCATGAGAAAACACATGACAAACAGACTGCCTCCTGTCAGAGAAATGTCCCTAACTTGATGAGGAGTGCAGATGGAAGTATTCAAATTCAGCATGGAGGAACACACCACGGAGCTCAGCCTGTGGCAGGACTGGTGAGGATGGTGTACACTCATTACTGGCTCATTACTGGGAAGGCTGACTGGAGCCTGTGCTGAACCAAAAGAGGAGCTTTACATCATACTCAACGAACGAAGATGAACACCCACTGATATGATAGACTAGTTTCCCAAACACGTCTCAGATTTGTACCTGCACAATTCAGGGACATGTCTTTCTCACATATTTTGAGAGAAGTTCTGTTCAGTTTCTTCATTAGGACTGTAGATTACAAATTTCAGAGGATGATGATTATATATACAGGGACCAAGTTCAAGTCACTGCATTATTCACTCAGTTTTACAGTGATTACAGTGTTTTCTGGTGTCATTTTAATTTTGCATTTCTAATGTTTAGACTCTTAAACCATAACATGCCATTAGTGTTTATCCTCTTTAAGCCATTGATACAAATTAAAAACTTTAAATTGAGAAATTTTCATATATGGGGATGCAGAAAGCAATTCACTGTGGTATTTTTCATGACAACACCATATTTGTCATGGCCCAGCCAATTACTACAGCAGGCTTAGTTCAAACTTTGTTTTCTTCCTTGCTTGAAAAGGAAACAAGAATACTAACACTTGCAAAAATATATTTTTATTCTTTTCAATTTATGTATTATTGATTGTGATAATGAAAATCTTATCAAAATTTAGGTTTCTACCTCTGAGAGAACAATGTTCATACGGTTTGTAAGTAAAAAATACTCTTGTCTCATTTTCTCTTTGAGGTTTTCTATATTTTCCCATAAATTATTCATTGTTTCACATTATGATTCTTGAGCTTACTCTCAGATCTATTAAATCCCTGTACATGTAAGCTTTATGAACACTGTTTATAAAGATCATGTAGAGTCTAAGTGCATTAGTGACAGAGGTCATGAAATATTGAAAGATTTAACCACATCTGTGAGAGAAATAAGTATTTCTCCCAGAGGCCTAAGAGGTGGCCTGTTCCCATATAACACAAAGCCCAGTGCAATATTGACACATGATATCCTGCTATTTGGAATTAATCCATAAAATAACACCAGCTCCTCTATCAGAGTATTAGGTGCTACAATCATCACAGGATCTCAGGGTGATCCAGGGACACGTTTTATCATTACAGCAGTCATAGAAAGAGGAGAAGGAAATTAAAGTGAAGAATGAAATATTCTTAAATCCACAAAAGGGTTTTTTTAGTTAAAGTTAATTGACTGGTAAAATCTCCTTTAGTGGTTTTTTTTTTCCTCCAGTCAAGTTCACAGCAGAATATCAATGAGGTTTGTTGAAATGGAAACTTTTCACTGTGCATAATTAGAGTAAATGGAACGTGCATCCATTTTCAATGCGTTTCTTTTATTTCTGTAAAATTTAGTTTCTTTAGGAAGGGAGGCAGGAAGTAAATGGGGTAAATGTCAACTTACATGAGAAGGGTTTGAAAATTTCAAGGCCAGCTCTAGAACAATGATTTGGATCAGAAATCTTCCTCTGTGATAGTGGCAAACACTTCTTCTCAGCTCAATTTATGTGCCTCGGTTTTGCCTGCAAAAACTGGGCACTGCTAACAAGAATTAGGCATAGAGGAGGAGAGTGAATTTCCCTCAGTATGCCACTGGAGCAGCCTGATCTGAAAACCTACCGCTGCTCCGGTGCCTTGGGTTTTCTAAGCATCGAGTACCATTAATACAGAGACAGCCAAACTGCATGCTGTCATGACTTTCCTGAGCTGATCCCAGGAGGGATTAGGCTGAGCATGCCAAGCCACCTGGTTTGTAGTCTGTGTCAGATCAGAAAGTGAGCTACACTTGCTCCACATCAGTCTGTACCAGAGATGGGAGTAGGTTTTTGGTGAGCCTGACCCCTGGAAGTAGGAACCAGTCAGGTTAAATCACTGAGGCTGTAACAAACCATAACTCCCTCCATTTCAGCAGTGACCCCATCAACGGGGTTAGGCTCTGCACCTGTTAAACCATGGCAGAGTGTTGGGCTACTAAGGCAGACAAATATGCAGGACAGGAAGAAAGAAAATTATGTCATCCTCTTTTGCAGGTGGGGAGATGGTGTGGACTTTATTTAAGCACACACAGGAATACTGGGCAGAGGCTGGGGCTGTGCTTTGAACATCACTGACATCACTGAAGCTGTTCTCTCAAGCAGCAGTGGTCTCTCCACTTTCCAGCTGAGCCTTTACCACCCACTGCCATGCCCGTGCTCCTCTCCCACCCCAACTGCTGAGTAACACTGCCTGAAGCCACCACCGTGGTGTTCTCTGTGAGCAGGTTTTTCTGTGCGCTTGAGAGAAGCTGGGAATGTGCGTGTGGTTACAGGTACCAGAGCACAGATGATGTGTGGCAGCCTGCACTGGCCAGTCTCCCTCAGATGGAGTGCTGTGGGTTAGTCATGCTCCTGGGAACACACCTCTGGTCTCAAACCAGACTTTTCCTGGTTTAAATACCCACGAGGTTCAGTGATAGGGGTAAAGTGTATGTGTGGAGGAGGAGAAGCGGTTAAATGCAAAGATATATTTCTGTTTAATTAAACCACTCCTGTGGGACTTTTCAGTGTGGTTGAACAGACCATGAAAGCCCTCTGGATGTGCTCAGACTGTACTCGTGGTGCATTTTCATGGATGCCATCAGGATCACTGGAGAAACCAGCATGACAGAGATTGGAGAGCTTTACCTTGTCAGATTCATTACACTGAGCTTCCAGCCATGAAAGGTAAAAAAGACAGAGGGCAATGCATGTTTCACTAGGTGGGGCCAGTTTTCCTCATTCCATTATCACTTGATTTGTAAACGTCTGAAGCTGAGACACAAACCAACAGAGGATGCACTATTAGAATGGCTGTTCACACTGTAGTTCTCCTCATTGAGATGACTCCTGCTACAAGACTTGAAGTCTGCCAAGCCTGAAGCATCACTCTGCTGCTCTCATTCACTTCTTACTGCAGAATTGCTAAGCAGACTCACAGGACATCCAGGGCAGTGTCACACCCAACACTCTGGGAGCAGGCTGCCTGAGAAAGAGCCTGTCCCGAGGAGCTGCCAGCCCGAGCAGATCTCCCTGTCCCAGGCAGGACGGAGAGCTGGACAGCTGCCCACCGGAGCAGACAGAGCGCAGTGGGGGTGGCCAGACGCCAGGCTGCAGCTGCCAAATTGTCTGCTGGGCAGATCATCCTGGCTTTAGGAGGTTCCTCGGATCAGTGGAATTAATTACTTATTGGACATGCCCATATCTCTCCTTTTAAGCATTTTAGGGAGATGACTAACTTTATGAGGCTGGAGGCAGCTGGATGAGTCCCAAAGTGACATACTCAGGTATCACACAGGAAATCTGTCAAGGATTTCCTGGGGAGGGGTGTGTT
Organism: Atrichornis clamosus; assembly: GCA_013400975.1. Classification (NCBI taxonomy): domain Eukaryota; kingdom Metazoa; phylum Chordata; class Aves; order Passeriformes; family Menuridae; genus Atrichornis; species Atrichornis clamosus. Next base: position 31,012 of record WBMZ01000452.1, on the reverse strand, counting down.
CTGGCTTACCATCTATTCCACCTTCTCCAGTTCATGAGAGGTTAATACATCACCAGTGTTTGCCTTAAACCAGACACAAAAGTTCACAACCCACTTTAGGAGGAAAAGAGTTGATGTACAGCATCCTTCATTCTGTCCCCCAGCTCTTCCACTTCTTTGTGCAAAGCACAACCTTATTTTCTAGGAGCACCATCCTCTTTTTTTCACCCTTTGAAAAATGCTGCTCTTGCACTTTTATTTTTTGTGTCTTATGCATAAAGTTATCGATTCATACATATAGCAGTTAAAACTGAAAATATGAAACATATTGCTGTTAATTTGGGTCTGCATAACTCTTTGTTTGTCACAGAAAAAACAAATTGACTATTTTTAGAAAACATTCATTCCTTTATTTTATTTGCCAAGCACTTACAATCTGAATCTCAGAGAAAAGCAATCTGTTACTCTCAGACATTCATGTGAGGAGGGGATCTATCAGGTGCATGGCATACAAACGTGTTTTCTGTGCAGCATATTCAAATTCCTCCGGTACTACTTCACTTCCCTCCCAAAAGCACAAACAGCAGTAGCTATGCCTTAAACAAAGACTGAGCCTAGACCTGACTTAGCTGTGCTTAAGGACAAACTATGTTCATGTCTTTGCAGATTTTTTTTTGTTTATGATTCCTCTGTCAGACTTTTTACCCTGCTGACCCTGAGCAAATTTGTCATGGCAAGATGGACATCTAGTTTTACAGGCTTGGGCAAAGTAAGCAACACAAGACTAGAAACAGAGAAGCAGAACACTGAACTATAAATGGTAAAATCCCAGAAGCTAAACTCAAGGAGGGGTAGAAATGGAAACACTAACACAATATGAAAAGAGGCATGCCATTTAAATCAACAATGTAAAGGGACAGTCCGCTATGGCAACATGGGAATTTTTTCCAGCTTTCTTTTTCACTTTGTTTTTAAAGGGTTTTATTTCTCTATATAAGAGAAAATTGTGTGCCTTCTCGAATAGGATTCCTTGATATGATGGTATTCCAGTTGCTGCCCTGAAAGTGAGGTTTGTACCACAGGTTACACAAATTACGGTGTGGAATCTGAAGTAATCTGGGCCACATAGGAAGTGTATAGGAACAATTTCCTCCTGTGTAATAATAATTTTTGTCCAAGACATATTTCAAAGCTTATGTCCACAGCAAGATAACGGTGCTGCAAATTTAGTAGATCTTATATCTAATCTCCAACTGAAGTGACAACCATAAACAAAAAAAAAATTATCCCTGACAACAGGCTGACACTACTAGCACATCAGTCAGCTCTGATATGCTGATCACAGGGCCCACTGATCGGTTTCAATATCCTGCACGGAGCTGATGTATTTGTATTAAACCATTCAAATATGCTCCCTTTTCTCTGCACAAGCTGGATGCTGCTAGGCAGCTGCTTCTCCTCCCCAGTCCCCCTCCTCCTTGAGAAATATGTGACATGCAGAGGTGCATGAGGCCTGGTCTGGTTGTCACTTCTCCTTATATCCCGGTGCTAGGGGCATCATGAGAGGAACTCATCTGGAAGAGATTACTCTTCAGGGGCTGCTGTGTTTTGCATTGTCTTGAATTGCTAAGATAAAAATACTTGGATATCTCTGTTCCTGCGGTCTCTCTGAGCTCCGTGTATCTTATTTCAGGTACCATGAGCAGTGCTGGTTATTCAGCACGAAGTGCAGCATCTGCTTTGCTCTCTGGAGAGGTGTAGCCCTGAACTGTCTCCCTCTCCATGACAAAGCATTAGGGAAGGTTGGCTTTGCCTGAGCTAAGACTCCTCCTGGAACTGCCTCGGGGCAATTGCTGCTCATGGTGGGGTGGCTTGATAGCTGTCTATACATAGCGCATATCATCGAGGAAGTTTCCTGCCCTGACAGCAGATACCAGAATAACTATGCAACATAAATTGCAAAAGTTATAGATTTGAAATAAGAGCTTTAAAGGACAATGAGCAAATTCAGTACAGTCAAGTCAATGTATTTCAGATTGATTTTAATAAGCAGAGAATATACAAGAAAGTGACTGGGACAATTTAAAAATAAAAACTGTGAGGATTAAGGAGGGAATCATAAAATCATTTAGATTCAAAAAGACTTAAATTTGTTTTAAATATTGAATTACAAGGATGGACAAATCATGTAACTTAGAAATCCTGTAATACTGGCAAGCACCACATAAAACTGTATAAAACATTCTCATCAAAGATAATGCGCTCTCCTGTATATTGTACAGGAACTGAACATGAAGACTTTGAATTGGATCATCTCTTGAGCACAGCAGCAGGGGAAAATAAGTTATGATCTTTTGGCCTCCTTTTACATCCCAGTTTGTTCTTTTCCTCACTCTTTCCATTATCTCCACCTTATATTTTTATTTTCACCTCAGTTTTCACCCATCCTTCATGCTTCAGGATTTCAAATAATCTCTGTCAAGAGGCTGATTGAGGTTGATATAGGCTGATTACATCACACATTTCTATAGATGGATTTCATGCACCATCCTTTGAAGCACCTAGTCCTGGTTTCTAGCAGAAACAGGATGCTAGGCAACCAGGGCAGTGGCACAGATCTGGTATGACAATTTTTATATTGGTTGTACCCTCTTGCTTTTTTGTTGCCTATTTCCTTGAATTCCTGTCTGCTTTGCTCCCATCCAGGCTTCTGTAGTTTCACTCCTTTTTCAGCTTTCCTCAGTTAGTTTAAATTCTCACTTTGATTTTGTTTTCCTCTATTCCATCTTTCAAATACACAGAATGCTTATATTTTTGCTGCTATGACCAATAGCCTAATGATGATTAACTTGTTTCCATCTGTATCATTGTGTGAAATTTTCATCACGCTGTCCAGAGAAGTGAATGCACTTAGTCTTATAATCTCTGTCCACGAGCAGAGCAGAGCATTTCAGCAGTCAGTGCCTGTCCCAGGCACGCATTTCTCCACACATCTGTTTCCTGACAGAACCCTACCTACAGCATGAGTTACCCTGTGTTATCTCTGTGTTTTACCTCAGTCTGAGGCAGTCTCCTCACGCTGTCTCTGCATGAGTTATCCTGGCCAAATTCAGACACTTAGAGCACAGTTGTTTATGTCTAAGCAGGTCACTCAAGATTCCTCTTGTAAAGATTTTAGCCTGTAAGTCATCTCATCCCAAGTTAGACATCTGAACAGTCAGATGAATTGCACCCTCAAAGTGTTCCTCTGAGCTGAGATACAAGCAAGAGGAATCCCACCTACCCACTGAAATGGAATAGGACAAGGAAGCTGTCACCCCGTGTTTAAGCTAAGCATAAAACCCAGGTACTTTCCTTTACAAAGAAAGGTGACCTTCACTCTGTATGTAGGCATTCAACTGCTGCCCAAAATGAAGGGACGTGCAAGGCACTTGGTGGATGAGCTGATTTCGGCTGGTTACAGTTTTGCATATTAATGATAGGAGGCAGTGAGAAATTGGAAGGATGAACGAGACACAGCCTGGGCAGGCACTGAGAACATGGCCTAAGGGCCAGGCATAATGAGCAGGTACTTTGGCATGAATGTTAGATAAGAAAATCTTGGGAACTTGGTCACTTTTCTGTGTTGTGCTACCTCTGCATTTCTGAAGGAAACAGGACTTTGTGAGCTAAATATGTGAGCTCACATCAAAGACCAGGCTGATTCCACCTAATTTTTCTCCGCAAATGGAACATCTTCCAGGGTTTTGCCTAGCGTTTTGAGCCTTTAGGGTCACCACTGAGACTGTGTGGTTTCCCTCAGTATTGATCATTCAGGTTCTGAAGCATCAATGAGCCCTGCCATTTGTTTGACACCACAGGAGTGTACCATCCTTTGCTGGAAAACTTATTAGCAGGTTTGTTTTAACTTTGTGAGAATCAAATATTTATTAACAGCATTCCAGTATTTCAGATTATTGGCATTTTTTACACAAGTTCTATATAAGTTATGGACAAACAACTGAGTCCTTCTAATGGTATTTATTCTGGGACACAAGCACCTGGTCTTCTACACTATATTTTCTCAGCTTTTATCAGTGTTTGGGAAGTTGAAAATCACCTTGCTTTTAATAAATGAAGGACACAGAATTTCTTTTGTGCTTTCATGAATGTGAAGGATCCACAAGTTCTTATGCCTTCTGCTATCCGAGCTACAGTGGAGTTCAACCTGAGGGTCCAGATTGTGGAAGGAAAATAGCACATGACTGGAAGGAAAAGGGCACAAAAATAGCATTGGAAGAAAGCTTTTCAGTTTGTATTTTCTTAGGTTGTATATGTCTCCAGTAAATTGAAGTGGCACAGTTGCAGACAGCTCAGGCTTCCTCTGGCCAGACAATTTAATATGCCAGAAATTAATAGGAAATGCTTTATTGAGTGTTGAAAATAAAATATTGAGAAAATCACTGAGCACATACAGGAACTGCAGAACCAAGAGAAAGGCAGATCGTAGGCCCTGAATTAGTGCATGTCAGGTAGGTTACATATGAATTAAGTGCCTGAGGAAATGAACTTGAAAATGCTCTACTTGGAGACCACAGCTGAGAGCAATGGGAGTATCCTGGAAATGCACCCCAGTACACAGGCCCCAAATGAGGAGCACGGGCTCACAGGGACACAAGCCAAGACAAATCCAAGCAAGGATGCAAATGGTGCTCAGACGTCACTGGACCTCTCAGGGAAGAAGTCTGTACATCACATAACTACAAGTTCCTATCTGAGGTGACTTCCAGGCCTCTACAAGCAGCCAAATGAGGATTGCTCCTGAAAAAAAGCAATATAGCCTAAAAAGGATATCCTGAATTTTTCCATGGACTGTCTAGGAAGAACACGGAAGCTTCTATACCAGTGTAGGCATCTATATAACTACAAGCAGTTTTAACATAGCTTATCCCTTACTAGGTGCTGTTTGGGGGGCATAGGGCCACGACTGTCTGGCCTCTGGCTGCCCTACTTAACTTGCTGCTTCATAAGCCAGCAGACATTGTCATGCAACAGTGTCTTCTGGGGGAAGCCAGCACTCGTGCTGTTGCACATTGCACAAGGCAGTTTTCCCCTCTTTTTCACAGAACTTGGCCCATCTTGTGACATTTTCTTTCTGATAGCCAGCTTTATAGGTTTCTTTTAGAAACACACAGAGAAAAACAGCATGTGTCGGTATAGTACAATAGAATATAGCAATGAATTTAGGAGTGGGACTTTTCTTTATAGAAGAGACTAGGACTCTCTAGTCTTGTAATATACATCTAAGTGGAAGAAGTTCCAGATGGCTGATGATAAAATTTGGGTGCTAAACAGTGTCTATGCCTTTAATATTTGCAAATTCATGATTTCTAGGCACAGCCACACTGCCTAAAAACCTAAGATTGGTTTATTTGTGACAACATAGAAAATGAAAGAGGTCCATAATAGCATAGAAAATTCTTATGTGGTTGCACTATCAATTATTTCATGGTGTTCTTTGGATACTTCTATGCTTACAAAACATGAGGATTGTATAATAAGAATTTTTTTGGCTGCAATTTTTCAGAAAACCTGTTACTATAAAATACCCAGCAGTTTGTACTGTATGCTTAAAGAACATTTTATCCTAAAACGTAAGAATGTTCTTTGGAGGGAAAAAAAGTCACGTTATGATCACCTTACTTACTAAGAGCATTTTTGCTCTTTATACCTCTTACATGTTCAGTATTTTAACTAAAAACTGCAGTGCTGAAGTATGGCATCTTTTCCCCTATTTTACATGGAAATTCTTCTCTCACAGTTCAGGACATTCCAGCCAGAGACTGAAAAAAATAGTATAAAAATGCACACTGATTGAGGTTTTCAAAACCAATTAGCAGTTTAAGACTGTAACAGCAATCTATGTTGTGTTTTGAGTTTACTAGAAGTAAAAATTGATTAGCACTTTTTGAAAAGTATCATGCTAATCAAGGTAAATTAAGTAATGAAATTACTTGATTACTAGGCAATTTACCATTTCAGAGACTCTTTAAATAAAACTAGTTTAGGAAACATTTTCTGACAGCAGATCAGCTAAAACTATTACTTGCACTGGGAGAAGATAATTTTTTCTTTCACGTTTTTTCATTTGTAATTTCTCATATCTTTTCAGTAAACAACAATCCTAGTCAGTATTGCTCTATTGGATGTTTAGTTTCCTTTCTTTCACTTTTCACTTCAATACTTGATTATATTCATCCTGACAAATAATTCTGTGTGCTATCACCCTGCCTGCTACTCCTCTATGGTACAGAGGAACAATGCGTGGACTACAGTCTGGAAACCTAGGCCTGCCACACTGATTGGAAATAGTTCCAGCAGGACTGATAGTCTAACAAATCTAACTTCAGACTCCCTTCTGAGTGCATATTTTATGTTTTAGAGATATGTATATAGTTTTAATGGGCAAGACTCCTGAACATTATTCTTACTTAAGGGTGAAATTCAGATACATATAAAAAATGTATTAGGTCAAGCTAAATGGATTTTCATATTATTCCAAAAGAGGTGATGGAGATGAAATCAAATCTTGTCTGTGAGAGGGCTTCAACTCTGGTGATGGGGAGTGAGCTCTACCCTAAGTTCTGGCCTGATGGCCCCTTGAACAGCTTTTTCTCCCAGTCAGCCCCTATTCCTTTGGGAAGGGGATGTTCTCGGGTGAAGTTACCTCTGAGGACGTGCAGCTGCATGGAGTAAGGTATCACCTCTCAGTTATGCACACACACTGGAGATGCTGAGCTGAAGTCTGTTTCATCTTTTCCTCAGTTCTTCACTCCCCCCAAAAAATTCTGCATAAATAAAGGTATGTAACAAAGAATTGCACAAACAGACCGTGTGCCAGGCTAGAGCTCTTTACATGACAACATAAATCCTTGTCTGCAGCCCATGACACCTCCAAGAACAGAGACCACAGTCTCTGCCAAACCCCTCCTAGCAATCCTGGCACCAGTGCTTTGTGGTGTTTAAGCCAGATGCTTCTTATTTAAGAAAGCTATTGGAAACATATAGTACTTAGAAATTAATGTTATCTGTGTTCATATCTGGCCAAGCTATACAGAGCTCAAGGCTGGTTTACTTTAGGAGTGGGTTGGAATTCCTGATTTTCTGGCAGAGATAGTAAGTGAACTTAGGCGAGTATAGTTAGCTTAGGGGAGGAGACGTGGCTGTGAGGTTGTTCATCAAGTTAAACCTTTTCAGGGAGATGTGACACTAGAGTGAAAGTCTCCTGATGGAATGGAGGAAGCAGAATTCACAGGCAGAAGGAAGGAGAATACATATGGATAAAAAACTATTTTAAATCCTGAAGTATTTATGTATTTCCATTTGCCCTTTGTATATCATCCAATATACTTTTGTACAATGGTTCAGATATCACCAAACATATGCAGATCTATGCAAATCTGCAGACACCTGGCTTGTGTTCTGGTGATATTGCCAGTAACGCAGATAGCTTGGTTAGAAAAGTTAAAAACTAATAGCAATAGTTCTGTGCATACACAATCCCTATATTTCTGCTTTCTCCTCTCCTCTCTTGCTTGTGAAAGGCTGCCTGCTTTGCCTGGCTTTCTTCAGGCCATTTCCATTTCCAGTACGGAGCTGTCTACTGTGAGAATCCTACTTCTGCTTTCACATATCCCCTGCCCTCCACAATATTCAATAGTGTTGATATGGTTTTGACAAAATATAAGGGTTTTTTATACCTTTTCAATCTTGTTTTCTCCAGACTGTCCCTCTTTCCCTTGAGAAGCCTTCCAGTCTAAAAAAAATATGTAGTCTTTAAAAAAAAACTAAAACACAAAAAAAACAACAAAACTTTGAGAATTAGAGTTTGAGAAAGTAAAAAATATGTGCATTGTGATAACTAAGCATGGGTAGCCACGCTGTGTGGCAGTGATTGCAAGCTGGATGTTTTTCTTGTGCTCATACTGATTGTAGTTATCTTTCCAGTTTCTCACGCCTCATAAATTATAAACCCCTGCAAACTCTGCCAGTTGGAATTTAGAATTTGTCCTTTTACCACTGGGAGAAATTCAACAATTAATGAAGCAGTGACAACTGGTGCTTCCTCCCTTCCTGCAGAGACAGGAGATAGGGACAAAACCCATCCAATGGATGCAGCATCCAGTTACTAACACCTTCAAGTGAAATTCCTTGAGCCTAGATCTGAAAGCAGAGTAACCTGTTTTAATATTAAATTTCAAAATTGTTTTTAAAAAAGAAGTAGGAAAAATAGGATGGTGAGGAAGCCATCCTGCTCTCCAGTTCCCTGGGTGATAAACATAACCAAGGCTTTTGCTGCTCTCTGTTTTTTGTTGCAGCCACCCTCCAAAGTCACATGCTCCATGCTACTGTAAATACATTGCTTCAAATGTCAGACCTGATTTACTCTGTTCTTTGGAAGAAGAACAAAGAAAGTCAGTTTTTGAACCCAATAATGACAATAAACAGCAGTTGTTTGAAAATAGCCCAGACAAGGAACTAGATAAAGAGGATGCTGCTTCTGCAGTTAACTATTATCCATACTATTCCTACTAGTTGTTACTCATAGTGTAAGCACTTTCATGGGCATTAACAGTACCACAGTTTGTCAAAAAGTAGTCTTATGAGTCAAGCCTTGAAGAACAAAACACCTGTGTGTCCTAAATTCCCACTGTAGTGGCAATAAGTGTTGTGGTTTAACCCCAGCTGGCAACAAAGCACCACTCTACTGCTCTCTCACACCACCTCCTCCTTGCTCCCAGAGGGGAGGAGAATTAGAAGGAAAGGTAAACCTCGTGGGTCAATATAAGAACAATTTAACAATTAAAACAAAATATATTTGTAATTATAAATGTGCTAATAATATTAATAATTGCAATTATAAGGAGAGGGAGAGAAAATAACAGGACCCGAGAGAAACAAGTGATGCACAATACAATTTCTCACCACCTGTTGGCCAATACCCATCCTGTCCCTGAGCAGAGACTGGCTCCTTCTGGATAATTTCCCCAGTTTATATACTAGACACAATGTTCTATGGTATGGAATACTTTTTTGGCCAGTTTGGGTCAGCTGTCCAAACTATGCTATCTCCTGGTTTTTTTGTGTAGTCCTCGCTGACAGAGCAGGAGACACTGAAAAATTCTTGACCTAAGGTAAGCACTACTTAGCAACTGCCAAAACATCAGTATGTTATCAGCATTATCCTCATACTGAATCCAAAACACAGCACGGTACCAGCTACTACAAAGTAAACTAACTCTGCCCCAGACAAAATTAGGACAGTAAGAAATGTGACTGTCCTGAAACATAGATAGTAAAAACAAATATGATCTGCTAACTTGGATGTCATGTTTTCAAGCAGAGGGTTTTTTTGGACGCATTTGTGTGTCATAACACAAGGCTGTGTAAGGGTATCCAGGCAAGTGTGTACCCTGAAAGCCAGCAGGGTGCTGTTCAGAAGGTGTCCATCCAGGTGAACATACCTTCCTAATGCAGCCATGTTACTTTCAGCAGCTCAATATTGCACCTCATTGGTAAACCGAGAAAATCATATTTAGAATTTAGTAGTTTTATGTATATAGATCCAATATAGATGCATCTCAGAAGTCAGTGTTTGGATTCTTGTTTTTGAAAACCTTGCCCACAAGCTTTTGCACCAAAAATTGAATACTAGTCAAAATATCCTATTTAAATATGCTAAAACAGACTTACTCTTGAAAATATGCAAGACATCATGCAACTCAGTGTTTTCAAACAGATTGTATCCTATATAAAAAGAGGGGCTGTACTCTAAAAAACATGAAGAAACTGTAATAAATTAAAGTGAGAGTGAAGTGTTGTCTAAATTCTTATACATGGAGCTGCTTCACACTTTTGCCTGCTGCATCTCATTCTTCTGTGTTTATTCAAAGCTTGCAACTTCCTAGGAATGAAAACATCATCCCCAAAACTGGAAATTTCACAAAAACAACAGTAATGGTGACATCTTGTGGGTGCCCTCTCGCCACAAACAGGATACATGTTTTTTTCACATTATGTGTACATAATTTTCTACAATGTCTAAACAAGGCAGCACAGTTGACTATCTTGTTCCTGTTAATTGCCAAATCCTCACTTTCAGGATGGCATAAATCTTCTTAATACAAAATCACAGCTGATGCTGTTAGGTCAAGAACCTCACAGCATGATTTCGGGGCCAAGTCAAACACAAATTACCCAGGGCTCACACTGGTGACTCTTTTTAGTTTTTTTTCTTCCCTGGAGCTTTGGATTCGTTCTGATGTTTATGTTTGTTGTATCAATTGTTGCTATCAATTTCTGAACCACTTGGTTTGAAAACTGTGCTGTGAGTAAAGTCCCTCTTCTTGCTTCTGGCCCTGCCTTGTTGCTGTTTGGACCCTAGGTACTGCACACCAAAATATCACTGGGGACAGCATGAGAAAAACGGCTTCTCTCTGGCAGCTCTTTCTTTGTTAAACAACAGTGGTGCTAACCCCATCGCACCACTTTTTCATGTATACAGTTTCTGTGCTTTCTACAAAATTCAATTTCCTTTAGTTCAGAGTTACCTTGGTTGCCTGGCCCAAAGCACTGCATGTCTTGAATTCTATTGCAGCCTGATGGTTCAAGGCAGGCTTGGCAAGCGAAATCACCTCCATTCTCCTTGTTTTGCACACCCTCGGGTGCAGACTTTCTGTGTGTCTCAGCAGGTCTGGTAATCCCGTCAGTATCAAACACCTTGTTTCCACGTCTCTGGAGGAGTGTCTGTCACATAAGCTAATGCCACAGCTCTCACCTTATGCTTAACGCAAACCACAGCCTGTGAAAAGCAATGCCTTGTTTCATCCACGCTGCCAAGTCCCACTGGCATGTGGTAGGAGACAAACAGAACAGTTGCCACCTGCTTTGCTCTACAGGGTGCTCTTGGCCCCATGGAACTGCCAGCTCCTGCTGCTGAAAAAGGGAGCCTGAATATGGAGTGGGACGCCACCATCACCCATGGGGAATACAGCCCTTCAGACCTTTCTTAAGGCAATAAGGAAAATGGAAAAACTAGAACCAAGGCAAAGAAGTGTAGTTTGATGCTGCATTCAGCATTCCTGTGGCTCAAATACGTGCCTTGCTATGCCACAGAACCGAGGTCTTCTGGTCCACAACAGCTTGTGTTAGCATCACTCCTACCTAGGCCAGTCCTCTTCCCCTGTGAAGTCACTGGACCCTCAGTGAGAAGCTGCCCCTGGCTCTTGGTGTGGGTGTGCTGTCCTGCACACCCAGCCTTCACAGATTCTGTCTTCAGCAGCCTCCAGGGACCTGATGTGTTAGAAACAGGACCCAGGAGTTGGCAAGACGTTGGACTGATGGTTCCACTGCACAAAGCTGATCTCACCTCACTGTGACCCAGTCTGCCAAACGAACAAATAGTACCTAAAGTACCTCACTATTCATATTTAGCTTTAATGTTCAAGCTTATCCCCTTGATCCTTTAAATTGTAAAGCAATTGTGGAGCTCTGTTGAGCTGTACCTACCATGGAGCCTTGAATGGTCTCCTTCCAGGCACCCTCCATGATAATCTCTCAAGAGACAAAGTCCCGCACCACGTTCCATCTTCCAGTAGCCTTTCTACAAGGTCTATTAGGACACTCCAGTGAACTTTTCCAGGTTTCTGCTGCTGCAGAAATTTGCCAAGGGAAAAAATGGGCCTGCAGAAACTGCCACTTCTGTTTACTGTTCTTTCATTTGAAGCAGTGGGAGAGAAATGGTAGTTGTGTGTACTTCTCTTTATCTCTGTGGAGCTTCTATTCCCCCAGACTATTTTGGCTAAGGATTTCTTGCAGTTGTTTTCCGAAACCTAACAAGTTAGACAGACTTTGGCCCTTTCCCTCTGATACATTTAATATGAGAATGGCTCAAATGCCTTAGATATACTTGCTCCTGGATTTCATAAATGTCTTATCTTTGGGGTTTTTTGGGTTTGGGTTTGGGTTTCAGATTTTGGGGGGTTTTCTTCAGTTCCTCATGTCATTTCATTTCATTTCATTTTAATTTCACAATTGTTCAAACCTTGTTAGCTGCAGACATATCATTGGAATTTTTTTTCTCACCTCTGCTGAGCTAGGCAGATCTAATATTTTCGTGGTTGCTTGGACAGATTGTCCTCCATTGAGTCATGGATAACAAGTGGCTGGGGATAGCCTCAGTACAGTAGTTAATGAATGGAAACATGGGGATTTAACTACTAGTGCCATTAGTTTTGCAAGCAACAGGGCCTTATCTGTATTCCATATTCAACTGAATGATGTTGGCACTGCACAACAGTAGTTAAAGGCAGCATTGTTTTTTCTCTTAAATTTCCTTAAAAATGTTTCCCTCCTCTCCCGAGAGTAGAGAGTAGAAAGCTCTGACTTGCTTGCTAATGGATCTTTCCCATGGTCTCCGATGTGTGCATATGATGATGTTGTAGCCGGAACCAGGGGAGCGGACAAAGTTTGTGAGCGCTGTATGCCAATGTGCCATTCTGGTTCTAAAGGGATCCTGCACTAAATACAGAGGGATTGTTTGCATTGGAAAACAAAGCAAAAGAATCATTCTGTCACTGAAAATAAATTGAAGGTTCCTATATATTGCTGTAGCCCTGGGTCACTTTCTGTCATATGCTCATTTTTTTTCCAGTTGGACAACTTTCACCCTTCTTTGTTCATTCTAGATGAGCCATCTTCTCCAGCCTTCTTCAAACCACCAAAAAGCAACTCAAATTTTGTCTGAAAATCCAGATGGAAGATTACAGAATCTACGTATCTTAAATGAGATGGATGAGTAATGCAGCTTACTTGTCTAAATCACTCAGCAATCCAAATTACACGCCACATGTTACTCCTTAAGCTAGTCAAGAGCAGTTTCCTTCTTTTTTTTTTTTTAATTAATTCAGTCTAAATGCCTTTAATAACTTCAGAGCTGAAAAGAAAGAGCACTGCTGTAAACAGTACTTTGATTTCATCTGACCTTTGCATTATGAGATCAGCTCTTAAGATACATTATCTGGAAATGTGATGGTCCTTAATTTTTTCCTCAAACACACCTGGCAGCAGGATATTGAGCTAGAAAAACATGCTCAGGAAATTCAAAGAGGATGTTTGGTGAAAGTAAGGCAGTACATTGTATCTGTGTTGCTCTCTGTAGTGCCTTGGAAAGCATAATTCAGTGGTGCTTAACAATGAGCAAAGAAGAATAAATGTTTGTCTGCATTGCACACCATTCTCATAAAGAAATAAAATTTTCATTTTTAAATATAACATTGCACCTACTTACAATTTCTAAACCTATGTTCTTCAATTTGCTAGCACAAAAATACTGATCCTATAAACTTCAGCAACATCAAGTAACATCTGTGGGGAGTTCAATCAATAAATAAGCTCTCCTGTTGCTGAGCAATTTCACCCTCATACGACTTTGTTTAAAGCTGTGAAAGTGGCCAACCATACTGTGTCACTCAAGAGAAAAAGAAATTTGAAATCTGAAAGCATACGGAGAATGACACATTATAATTATTTTCCTGGGGCTTCATCAGTGGGTTTGTGGATAACCATAGAGGAAAGAACTGCTGCCTCCTGGGATCTGATCTCAGAAGCACTCAACAGAGACATTTGAACTCTGCAACAGGAAGCAACTTGACACCAGACATGCCCAAAAAAGAGGACTGAAGCAGCAATCTTAACAAATGGAACTACGAGGTTTCCTAAATGTAGGAGAAAGATATGAGTGTTTTTTCTGTGCCAGAGTTGGGGTGCATGCTCTAATAATAAGCTCTAGGGAGCTGATATAATTTCTAGAAAGAAGACAGCAACTTGGAGAAAAAACCTGTTGGGAGTTTTCCTCTTCTATGGTGAGTCTTGGCTTGAGTCATCTTGTTGATCTCTGAATGGAGCTAAAGGACAACAGGTGTTCATGAGATAGGAAGATCTGGATTTATCTTAAGGCATTTTTCAACAATTCAGTTTGAACAAAATGAAAGAGATCTTTTTGGATCTACCTATTTGAGTCTTCTTTTTAAGACTGTTATCATAAATTAAGCTTTTAGCTGAGCTAGAGATGTGGTCAGTTTTATTTTGTCTTTCTCATCATAAAAAAGTAATTTTCAATAAAGTTTTTGTGCTGTCATTTTAGACTAATATTTTGACTCTTCTCTCTGTCCTGTGCTGGACTCCTGTAACTTGTATTCACCTCTGAGTTATCCCAGTGGAGTAATGAGACAAACAAGGATATGGAACAGCTGTTACAGTACAGATTCCCTGCTCCCCGAGACGGCCCTCGTCTACTCTCTTTTGTCCCTACAACCAAGTTTAATGCCCCTGAAGTGGATTAAATTAATCAAGGATCAATTCACCAAATGTTTTTACTCCAGCTGAGACATGGTTTTTTTGCACTTTAAAGGGGGTAGAGTACACCGTTTAAACTCTGTTAAAATATATTTTAATATAAAATGCACTAAATAGGAAAATAAGAGCATGCAGTACTTCAAAATCTGCTCCTGTTTCACACAGCCTGTTCCAGCCAAATGCACCAAGTTTGGTTTGGGACATAAATGCAGCAGTATTGTGGGCTGTAGTTTTGATTGTTTTGTGCTGAAGGTGCCAGCTGTCAGCAGTGTGAGTGGGATTTGGTCCAGAAAGAAAATTCTGCAAAAATATACCTTGTTAGGGCACTTGTCATCTCACCATGGACTCACCTCATCTAGTTAACTGTCAGAAACAAACACTTACTGCAGTCAGTTCTGTGCAGCTGATAGAACTGCCAAAGAAATTGGTATTTCTCAGTATTCTTGATATAATTTTCACATACATTTCCAGTCACAGAAATGGTATGCTAAGTCTTTTCTTGAGACACTTGGATGAGGAGATTCTATTATTTGTTGAGGGCATCAACAGTAGACAGGGGAACAGAAGTTTTCTGAGACCACTACACCAGCCCTGGAAGGAGCCTGCAGGTGCTTCTATGCTCAGTACTCTGGAGGGAAATGCTTCCCAGCATCACTGGCATCATGTAGTTGTCTGAGGCTGATAATAATATCAGTTAGAGGTATGTGGGAAAAATTCTTTCACAGGAGCATCTAAAGGCTGCAGGCAAGAACAGTGTAGGTGCTGACTGTGTAGGTATTGTGCGTGTAAGGCACAGCCTCTGTCCTCAGTGTGCTGCATAAGCAGAGAAGACAAATGAAGGGTGTAGAGATGGAAGGCAAGGGGAGGCAGAAATATTATCTCACTTTTGCAGATGAGGAAACATACAATCTTGAGGTCTGAACACTAGCAACTGAACACCAGAGTTAGATTCCCAAAAAAGGAATTGCCAAAAAAACCCCCAATGTTTTCCATTTTCAAGTAGCATCGTTTAAGACATTCAGGAAGAGAAAGGAATAGTGTTGCATCTAAGTGAAAATCCTTAGGTGTTGTGACAATGTATTAAAACATAGAGCATTTGAGTGCTTGTCGAGTACAATATGTAAGTGGCTAATGCTGCAGTCAAACGCATTTTTCTAAGGAATCAGCTGCTTTCTTATTGCATTTATCAAATCTATCTCCATGGAATTATAGTTTCTGAGACATGAATCAACACAACATATGTTATAGTGCTTCAGCTTTGTTTTCATAATGAAAAGAAGCTGCTTTAATAGCATCTGTTGTAGTGCTAGGAACATATCCTGCCACAGATTCTCAGTGAAAAAACATCAATTTCAAGTCAAAGAACCCAGATCCAAGTTTAAAGGAATAGGATGTGATTATGCTTGCTGTTACCTAGTTATCTGTTCTGCTCTCCTCTCCTTTCTTTAATTATTTAGCAGAGTTAACACAGAAACACAGTAAAGGAAATACTCAAACTCAGTATCATTTCTTGATACAGATAGTCTTCTTTAAACCAGCAAGGAATTTTGACCGCAAAGTCCTATTAAAGTAATTTTTTTCCATTTAGGATGGTAGCTTTCCTTTGCTGCAGTTGTCTTCTAAAATATACATTATAGATTATCTTCCTTTGAGAGAATAGTAAAAGGAAAATTTGCTGTACTGGGACTTGGTAAGCTGCATCTAATCTAATTTATATTACGGGGCACCAATTACTGGGGAATTCATATACTTCTAAATGTCACTTCCACTGTTTTCCTAGCAATGACAAAAACAATTTGTAATTCATTATAATCACAAGAATGCTGCACTGAAAATCTCTGTATTGTTTCTTCATAACTCCCCTGATAACTGCAAGATTATGGTTTTTCAAGGTCCTTTCACCCTTACCACTGCCAGTAGGAGGAGGTAGATGTTTGGATTTTGAGTCATTTTTCTGGGCCCAAAACCAAAAATATAATGACAGAACATTTGAATAGGTTTCTCCTTTTAACCCTGCTAAGGTGCAAGGAATAACATGCAAAGGAACACTCATGATCAGGAGATTGCACTAGCTTTTAACACACTCCAAATACTCTAGCTGTGGTAACCATTTCATATTTCCATGTAGCCTGATAGACATAAAAGAGTGCAATGAGTGTGACACCAGTTCCAAAGAGCTTCAGTCTAAGTCGTAACTATGGGGATTTCCTGGGAAAAGGGGAAAGATGTAAGGTGTCTGAGTACAACTGTGAGGACTTTTAAGGAGATAAAGTATGGATTACACCAGTCATTGCCTTCTTGGTTTGGTTTTACAATTCTTATAAGCAGAACTGTAGTCAAGTTATGCAAACAAAAGCCACTCCTGGCACAGAGAATACTCTCTGAAAAACCCTTTTTGTTCAGTAGACAAGGATATATGGATCTTTATGCTTTAGTGATGGCTACTGAAATGCCTAGATTAATACTTTTTCCTATATATAAAAATAGATAGGGGAAATAGAAAACTTTGACATAAAAAAGGATGATAAACTAGAAACATAATTTAAAAGAACTCTGTCAGTGCTTGAGTGTCTGGCATTTTCTGCTTCATGAATTGTAATCTTTGATGGGGGTGCATGCAGGAGAGCTCTTTTCAAGTCAGAGAAGTAACAGAGAGAATTTCTGATGAAAACTTGGGTTGGCTTAAAGGTATGTTTAGATCTCTGTGGCTCACACTGGCAAGGTCTGAAGATTTTTTTATCAGCAAGATCTTAGGACTGCGCCTGGTCATTCTTCAGGAACAACTCCCCTGGGGCTGGCAGGGTGGATGGAGGAAGCCACTGCCTGGAGACACGTGCTGACTATGGGCTGACAGGGTCAGATCAGCCCGAGCACAGGCAACACCTCCCACCCACCTCTTACCAGGACACCTACTCCTACACGGATGTGGGGTACACGATCACAGGCAGGGTAGTGTCTGCCAGACATGTAGTCCCTTCTGTAGGAGACACAAATGGTTCCTGCCTTATGACATTTCTGTGAGAAGGGAAGGGAGGCGGATTTCTTGTGACATGGGTGAGGCTCTGCAGAACATACACTGCCCATGACAAACAGATTTTGCCTGGATGCTGTTCTAGTTCCTTTTTCTTGTGCTGGGTTGCATCACCTTCACAGAGCACACTTCCAATAGGCAGAAAGGTCATGGCATCTGGCCCCTGGTGAAAAGTCCCCAGCATTTTTCTACCATCGTGAGCTGGTACTCAGATGCTTTGAGAACAACCTGCCATGCTAATAGCAAACAGATGACAGCAGAGTTCACTTACTAAAATGAGTTTGGTCAGGGCTGAATTTGATACAAGGATGTGGCATAGAGGTGGAGAGCTACCTGTTCCTGCTCCTCTTCACACTGGAATTCTTCTCATGGAGGTGTATCTCCTCTTTCATACATCCATGCAGATGATGAAAGTAAAACAAACTTAGAAAAGACTCAGTTGTATTACTCAGTTGTATTCGAGGGTATTCTAGCAACAAATTTACGTAGTTAATGGACAGAAATACAAAAAAACCCCCACACATTCTCTGCTTACCACTTTTTTTTCCCTCCTGGAAATTATTATTCTCTATATTGCACCAAGTATTATATTTAATGTACTAAGCAGCCCAGGTAATGATGCGATTTTGACAACATTATAATTTATTGATGAAGTAATGTTGATTCTGAGAACCTTAAACATGAGGCATATTCCTGCTTGAAATTTCCATTGCTACTTGTCATATAAGCTCACTTTTCTATCCCCTAGACATCTGAACCCCTTACCAAGATTCTCCTGCCAACATAATATAAAATGACTGAGTTTCAGGAAGCAATATCTGTTCTGTGCTTGGCTGATCTCTGTTTTAATATTTGCTTGAAAGTTGTCCCTTAATAAACACCAAGTCTTTTGAAAGGGTGGGAAAAAATGTCAGTATCACCTTTCTGACCTGTAGAAGAGATGTAAATTTACTCATACTAACTGGAAAGCCACCGTTGCAGACCTAAAACCTAATCCTCTGAGCTATCATGTTTGCTCAGCAGCAAAGAAAATGATGTCTAGGGACACTGAGCAGCAGTTTCACTTCACTAGTGTATGTTTTCTAAATATAAGGCGCAGCTAATCGCTCATAGCTATAAATACAGCTGTGTCACCTGTATATGATCCAAGGGACAGCTGTAGCCAACAGGGGTGTGGACTGGACTGACAGTAACAGATGAGCCAGTGGACCCATGCCCAGCTAGCCAGGCAGTCGTCTCTTCTAGATTGGCCTTATCCATCAGGGGAGTAGCTGTGGGTTCAGTTCGAAGGCAGTCGTTCTGTTAATGCTCTATATTGCCAGACAACAACCTTGGCCTGTCCCTGGTTAACTCCTTTGTACTTTTCAAATCAAAACACAGCCAGGTCCAGGGTACTGGGACCCTCAGGTGACAGCATCGTTCCAGCCTCTTGTTTCAAATGCCACTGCTCAACCGAGGCAAAGAGAGTTGTGACCTGACTTCTCTGGTGACCTCTATAATTTTCTGTGGAGTTCAATGAGCTTGAGTCATAGGATCAAGGTAAAGAAGAAAAGTGTCTGTCTGGGAGTGCTTTTTGCAACATGTACTGAAAGGACCTACCTGAAGAGTGCCACTTGTCAGGTGGATGACTAATAAAACATGTGATACAAGTGCAAACATCAGCATCTTTAGCAGTAAATGTGCATCTCCCAGTTTTTGTACTTTTTCTGAGCATGAAAATCTATACAATCAACACCAAAAACATGCACAAGAAAGTAAATGCAAATAAAAGTCACATTATCTCCTCTATAGCTTCAGCTCTCATCCCTCTTCTTATAAAAGTTCTACATTTAAAATGCCATCAGTCTGCAGGAAGATACAGTTTCTTCTTTCTGAGCCTATTAACACATTCAACACAATAAGGATGGGAGATGTGGGCAAGGAAAACAAGAGAAAACTGATAGAGGTAAACGAAACAAAATAACACACAAACACTCTTCTTGCAGTTCTGAGAAGCATTTACTAATCTCATCTTCCGTAGAAAAATTCTGCTCTGTTTCAGGCACTCCTGAATGTACTTAGCTTTGCTCTTGAGCACACAAAACATTCCTCATGATTGCTTTCGCATCCCAGCAATCCACAGAAGATTTTACACATTTATTACAGAAAATCCTTGAAATCTAATAGATCAGAAGCTGCACACAGGTTCTGAGTGTCCCCACAGCTCCCTGCCACCCCCCTCCTGCCCTTTGCTGAGTTAATCCGCAGCTCTGCCGGCTAAGGGGACTTACCAAGGGCTTTTCGTTGGGAGGAAGCAGTTAGGAGCTCGCACACACTGGAATAGCTGCTACCCAGCAATGAAGCAGGAACTGAGAAGTCTCACTCTTTCAGTAGCTATTCAGGTAGTGCTGCCAGCTCGAGCTCCCCGCATACACACACATGGGGCGGGGGGTGGGGGGAGCGGGAAGGGGGGGAGAGGGACAGGCACTATAAACTCTGACTGTAATTATGAGAGCTCCTTTCTACAAATTATAGCAGCAAGAGATCCCTTCAGCAGCCTTTTTGGCATGATCTCTCCAAAAACGAGTCCCTTGCAAAAAACTGCATCCTTCCTACTCTCTTTCCCTGTAAGAAAAATTAAAGCCAGCTCCCTCAGAGATTTAGTCATTGATGTATCATAGGGAGGTTATTGTTGATCAGAGTGGGTTTTTTTAATGATGAAAGTTTTATTATGAAATCTAGCCTAGTTTGCAGTCGAAGAGACCTGACTCTGCTCTTTATAAGGAACAATCTCCCAGGAAAGCTGTTTAGATCAATAATTTCATGCATTTAATGACTGTATTTATGAAAGAAACCATCCAGGCTAAGCGATTCACTAACTAGAAAGGTAACAGTTTAGTAAATACATATTGCTGCCTTTTTATACCTGCATACATCGTTAAAGGGAAAATGCAATACCACATGTAAATTAATAGGATTTATAATGAAATATTATTGCATTTGGCAAAGGGATGTGAAGGATTTAAAAAACTTAATCTCCAAGACAGATGCTTTCTTTACAATTCTTCAGAATCTTATTCTTTAGAATTCTTGTTCTTTGAAGCCTTAAAATTATTTATCCTCTCATTACTTCTGATGTCACCTTTGATAAAAATCAGATAAAATATACTCTCTTCCTAAGTAAAAGAGGGAAGTGTTCTGGAATGTTTCCCTCCATCAATCCATCTCTCTTTCTCCCACATGACCACCCATACACTCACCTACACACATGCACAGCACAATAGCAAAACTTAACAACTGGAGGGGGAAAAATCATACATTTCTTTCAGTTTTCCAACAGCCTTGTTCCCCAGATAGCAGTGGCTTTGTTCAGATCTTGGTACAACTCCAATAACACAGGGTCATCTGTAAAGCAGATGAAAAAAAGGGTGAAAA
Source organism: Atrichornis clamosus (assembly GCA_013400975.1). Lineage (NCBI taxonomy): Eukaryota > Metazoa > Chordata > Aves > Passeriformes > Menuridae > Atrichornis > Atrichornis clamosus. Next base: position 10,194 of record WBMZ01000452.1, on the reverse strand, counting down.
AAATGTATCAGGATGTATGAATCTGACTTTGCCCCCATGAGCAACACAGGCCAGCTCGGCAGAGCCCCAGTTTGACAATGACTTTAAGGAGTGTTGCTTGGTATCACCATTCAGAGGCATGAGGAGACCTCGCAACAAGGATGGAAAGAGGGAGAAAAGAAGATAAAATAATTAACAGAAGCCTATCTAAAAAAGCAGTCACAACTGAGACTTGCCTTATTGACCACTCTATCTAAAACATGTTAGCACCCTGCAGTGCTCCATGAAACCCTTTTTTAGCCTGCTAGCATTTTGCAGGGGATGTTTTCACACACAGCTGTCCAGCTGTTAATCTCCAAAACACGAACTTAATATTTAATTGCTCTTAATCAAAGCCAAATAATGTTAGGACCCTGATAATTTGGTTAAGAAGTCACAAAACATGAAGTGTACAGGCAGAAGCTCCTTCTGAGGCTTTGACTTGTCTCAGTAGCAGCAGAAGTTTTGAAGGCATGGAATATTCTGTCCTTCATTGCTCCTGCCTCCTTCCTGCTCAGAGTGGATGAGACAGCAGGTGGTAAATACAACCTTGTGTTTAAACTGCAGAACAACTGTCTGACACCCCTTGGTCCTAAAGGAGCCCCAATGCAGATGGCCACAATGGCATCTAGAGTCATTGGAGGGTGTAGATAGTAGCAGCCATGACTTTCAAGACCTTGCTTTTCTTGGTATAACAAGTAGTGGCCTGTAGCCCATACATTGCAGCATCATTTGCTGTGGAAGTTCCCCCTTACAAAAACACATGCTTCAGCTCTCTGTTCATCCTCCAGAGAGGTTATGGCCAGGAGATGGGCGAGCTGCGATGCTCCCAGTGCCAGAGAACTGCTCCCAAGGTCAGAGCTGTTCTGCCAGCACTACTGGGGCTTCCTATCAGTATCCTCTTTACCATCACAAACACACTGCAGGACCATGAGGATCTGAGAGCCCCTCACTCCACTCCCATAGCTGGCACATCTGTACTCCCACAGCAGGATAGAGCAAGGCCTGGGGAAGAGCTGCAGGTATGTGCCATAGGCAGAACTTCCTCGCCTTGCAAACTGTACTAGCTGAAGTTGCTGTTTTGAAAAGCTTGTTTCTAGAAATTGCAAGCAGGCAGTGGAAATGTGTTTACATCATGAGGGCAACCTGAATAGCTGACATCTGAGATCTTTCTCCATTAAAAGCAAACTATCCAGCCCTTTAGCTATTCCTCCACCTGGATTTGCTAAAAAAAAAAAGGCTTCACAGAGAAGGATGGAAAAAAAGGGTTCAAAGAGCACCTATTACCTTTAGAATGATAGGAGGGCTCTGTTCTTAGGGGATTATATTAGTTCAGTCAGATCTCTGGGTTGTCACTTGTAAGGACATGCTACTTACACTTTAGTAAAAAAGATTCCTTTTTGTAACTGCAAGTAAAGAGTCCGGGAGAACTATTCCATAAATTATGGCTCTACAACTTGGAAAGAACTAACAAATCTGTGACCTGTGAATCTAATTTCACTGTGCAAAGAACTTTTCCTCCAGGGCTCTTTGCCTGATACATGCATCTATTTGCCATTCTTCATTGACATAAACCAATTTCTGTGGTTTACCTGTCAATAACTATACTTAATTTTTAATGAGTAATACTAAAACGATTGACCTCCACTAGAAGCACGTTCTTAAAGAAATCACTCTAACTTTCTCTGGAATGTGGAACATTGTGCTTGAAATACACCTCTGGACTGAAATGTGAATTTAATATACTAGAGGATGAGAGTGATAAAGGGGTTTGTTTTATTTCTTGCATGGATGCTACTCTCCATCAGTACTACAAGTTTTACACACTGGTATCCTGCTTACTGAAAATAATAAGACTTATCTAATATGGCATCTGGTATGCTTTAGTAGTCAATGTGGACTGGGTACTGACTGGTTTTAGCAAGTGCTAATGACACTTTTTCCTCTGTATCTTCATCTTCTAACTCTTTCCATGCATGACTTATTGATCAGGGGCGTTACGTGAAGGAAGTAGGTAATAGCACACATTTCATAATGATGTCAGAACTATCCCAATGTCAGTACTACTAATACAGGAGAATTTCTATCAATATTACACTGAAAAGAAATCTGGATAATCTGATATATGGAAACACATAACTCATGCATGTAAACAACCTCTGTCTTGTGAGTGACACCACACTAACTTAGATAAAACTGATTTCTGAAGACATAGCTATTCTCTTTCCCTCCTTTCTCTTAAAACTCTAATTATTTTACAGTTCAAAGATATAGACAAAGCCTATTTTTAAGACAGTGATTTTTATGTGTGCTAGACTGCCACAATTACGCATGTACATCTTTATGTCACAGGTGCAGGATTTTACCCCACTGATTAAAGGAATCAGTTCCTTGATTCATGGAAAATTCATGGAAGGGAGGACCGGAATTTCTCTTATAATGATTATATTCTGTTCTCATTTACATCCAGGTAAAACCTAGTTTCGATATTTTACATCAATACTAAGAGTGGTCTGCAACACAATATTAGCCAAATTAGTGTTGTTAAGTCTAGTATAGTATGTAAAAACCCAGCCAAAGCTATCTGACACATAGAGCTTTTGCACCTGTAAATATTGGCATGCCTTTTTTTAAGGTACAAAAAATCAGCAGGAGCTTTTGCAATGTCATTACAGAACCCAAACCCCAAGGTCAAGCTGTGTAATCCTCAAGGTTTCTAGGCCACTGGAGTTTTGAATTCATTATTCTGAAGAGGCTGTTTCTCTTAAAATGGAAGAAGTTGATGGTAAGTGACAATTTGTTGGAATTGTGTATAAGCAATAATGCATTGCTCGTGTCAGCTGAAGAGAAACGCAATTCACAGTAATGTTTATTAACTCATTAGAATTACATAATGTTTTGTAATCCAGGATGAGCTGGGAAGGGAGCAAACTCTTTATAAAACCTTTGTGTTTGATTTTCCTGTGTTTAAAAGAAAACAAAGAAATTAATCTTGATGTACTTCAATAAGCCCTGAGCTATTGGATTGAAAAGATGTTCTATTGAGAGTTTGTTTGAGGTGTTTATAGTAAGTAAGGTTCCAGGCAGATGCATGCAGAAGCTCAGTCTCCCTCACTGTCCCATAGCAGTGAGCTTCTATTCTGACGCTGCCTGACCTTGCAGATTGAAAGACAGAAGAAGTTCAAGGCTGGACAGGCCCTCAGCACATGTAAAACTGCCTGTTTCTGCTACAAAGACCCAAAGTTGAATTACGGCAACCCAACTGGTAGCGCACCAGTTAAAGCAAACCTTAAATTGAGTTTCCACTTTCTTATTTACATTTGGGGAGTTTTAATGATCCTTACCGCCTATTGAAATCTGAGGAGGCAAAAAAACTGTTCGCATAGTGATTGCCATCAAGTGGACATATCAAAACACCTAGGAAGTAGAAAAGAAGGACTTTAGGAAAGGCAGTACTAAACTAATACCAGAGACAGACCTGTCCTGGGGAGGTGACAGCTAGAAAAATCTCTCTGTGAAACATGCAAAAACAGCCCCACAAACAATTGAGGTGGGCATAAAGGTCGTCACTGCTGAGTCCAGTGTTTTTCCAGCAAGCCTTTATCTCCCCATGCCTTGACCTGGCAGGGAGTCATCACACAGCATGGCTTTCTTTACCACTCTGTGCATTTTGAACATATTGGAAAATTTCATTGCCAGCCATTAGAACGCTTGTACTAGCACTCAAGTTAACTGACCTGGCAGCAGATCTGTTTAGGCTGCCTCTCTACCCCCATCAAGGTGCTGTGTCAGTAAGTCCTAAGTGATCTAAAGGAGTTTGTTTCCCTCTCCTGACTCTGGATGTGGTGGTGGCTAACAAGCCATTGTGTGTGTTGCTGCTGTTCTTGATGAAGAAGAATTACGTGAGTGTGTTAGGAAAAGAAATTTGCAAACAGGGGTTGTACCATTTGCTTTGAAAGTGCTGAAGTGTGTAGTTGTGCTGATGTCTTCGACCTGAGTGCCATAACCGTGGCTCAATCACTAAAGTGTCTGGGATGTGCCTAATAGTGCATAGTTTTATGGTACAACATGAGATGAGTTATCAGCTTGCCTCTGCCAAAACGGACAGTCTTATTGTTCCCTCCCACCTCCTCATCCCAGCTATGAATTTTGTGGCATATCTTGAGCCAGAGCTGCATCTTATCTGAGTGCACAACAAGAGGTTCAACACATTAAGTCCCAGAAAATTCACCCAGGATATAAAATTAGGGGATAAGTCTCTGTGGTAGTGATCAGAAAGAGTTTACTCCAAGTATAACAGTGTCAGCATGGAACTGGTTAAGGGAGGAGCAGAGAGTGGGGAGGGGTGTTAGATCTTCCTTTTCAGTCACAGGGAAATGTTAGCCCAGTATAACCTATCATAAAATAATACGTGAGCATACCTCTGAGGAAGTGTACTGCATTGCAAATCTCTGCAGTCACAAATGCCTTTAAGATTGGTTTTACATTAAATATTGTCCTATGCAAGTTTAATCAGGAAGGAATAATGTACTTCACCATCAGAAAATTAAGCACCTCTACAAGAAACCAGATTTGAAACATCCCAGGCCTGTTCCTTTAGATTATCAAAGAGAAAATAAACAAATCAACAACCTTCTAAGTTTTAATTTTTTTGTTTCCCAGAGAGATGAAAAACAGTATTTCACTGTTGTCCCTTTTATGTGAAGGGTTACTGATTATCTAATTTCTTATCAAAGATAATGTGGTTAACAACATGAAGCAGGGGAAAAGGTAACCTGAAAAGGGAAAAGGGACAGAAGTCCTCACTTCAGTCAGAGCCTAAACTCACATGTAAACAACCCAAAGACTTGGATTATGCACAGAGCATTGCCCACCATACCATCCAGGTGGAGGTGATCAAACCAAGGAAAGCAGTGTATGTGTAATGCCGGGGTTGGAAGGGTATTTGTTGTGTTTGTGCAGTGGTTGTGTTTGGAGGCAGAGCTTATCCACCACTTGGGCAATGCTGCAACTTCTGTCCAGGTGCCCACCTTTGTGCAGAAAGTTGAGAAGGGTGGAAGAGGAGTTATGCCCTGATATTGCCTGGATTTGCACATGTGCCCAGAAGCACAGTCATGTTCCCAGGCACAGAAGGATGTGCACAGCCAACATGAATGTAATCTGTCTGAGGAAATGATGGTTGAAAAAAGAAAACAAGATCAGGGTCATATCAAACAACAACTATTCTTGTTAGGCAAAGTACAAATAAATTTTTTACAATTGATCTAACATCCCAGGCTGACTTTCTTGAAGGACACAAATCCAGCTGGTGTCTGCTAATGTTCTGTGACTCCCCACTTCCGCACAAAAATTATTTTCTGGGCCATAACTGATTAGCTGCATTGCCTCTATCCCATAATATCCTGGCACACTGCAAGGCAGTTGGGAGAAGGAATACCAGGAGGAGGTGAGAGGTAGCTGAGGGAGTCAGGCTCTTTCTCAGCACCAGTGGAGCAGCCTTGGCATGCCTTGGTAAAGAGTTGTCCCAATGAAAGAGAAGCTTTTGACTTTGAACCAAGCCTGGTATTGTTAGTCAGAACACAACCAGTGGTGTCACAAGGCCATCTGATGAGACCTAAGCAAGGGAGACTATGATTAGCAGCTTCCAGAAAAAAAGAGGTGGCAGGAATCAAAATCCTGCACTGGATACCACGAAAGCTGGATTGTCAGATAAAAGCTGAACAGAAGCAGAGGATGCAAAAACTGGAGAAGAAAATGAACGTTAGCTATTTTTATTGTATCCCTGAGGGAAAGAGATGAGAAGAAAGAATGCCAAAAGCATAAGAAGAGCTGATAAAGGTTTACTCAGCTCAGAAAATCCTACTCTAACATTTTTTATTCTATGAAGTATAAATTAAGCCATTAGTACTTGAGAGGGTTTTGATTTCTCAATACGTACAAATCTAAATACATTCTACTTGGTGTCTGAAAACCTTGAAAACCTAAGAAGACTTGAGATTATCCTAGCTACACAAATAGGGCATTGTAGGAAATGTCCTCTTTTATGGCTTACTCAGTCCTAGGAAAAATAATGCAAAACTGTTCCTTGTATGAAGAGAACATACAATGCAGTCAAAATATTGCAAGTAGATGTTTAGCTAAAAATGGTAAAAATGGAATTAGTACAGTTTAAACCAGCAGAGCATCTGTGAATTTGAGAAAAGTGTAACAGAGGAACAACATACTGCTAAATCAGTTTGCTCCTTTTGTTTCAGTTAATTCCCCCAATACTGCCTGTGCATGCCCTAGGCATTTTTACAAAGATTTGGTTTAAACTCACCAAGTTGCTATGCATTTAAATATGGGTTTATATTTTTGCTGAAAGAATTCATGCATAGAGTTGCTGTTTCTGCCAGACATGAGTCCAGAGAAGAATAAAAGGCATAGAAATATCGGATAATAAGAGCATTTAGAAAACAAAGATAAATCCTCAGAAACATAATTGAATATGTTGTAAATTTTAAATATAATTTATGCTTGATCCTTTCCTCCTTCTTCTCTCTATATAAGCCCAGAGTCCTGAAGAAGTACTAATACCCCGTGCTACTAGCTGGGCATATGAAAGAATATGGCTGGATTTCCTGGTTGCTCAGCACCTCCAGAGGTGCAGCAAGCCTTAAGGTGAGGCATTTCAGAAAGCCAAGTTTAAATTCCTGAGTGCAAACCTTTTGCTTAACATTTTTCACAAACATTGAGCCCACTGAGGAAACACAGGGCAGAATTTTGCTTCAGGATAAGCATCCACACAGGAAAGAAGAAAATGCCTACCTGCAGCAACCTATGTGGTCTGGACTAGTCTATACTGTCTTTTGTACTGCACAAGAGTGCTCTGGTCAAGACAGCCATCTCCTGTGGTGGAGTGCAGATTCTGCTGCAGCAGACATGACATGGAAAGTTGGTATTCATGCACATCTTCCTTGAGAATATCAGCCTAAAGGGGCATGAAATATGATGATCGGGGTAATTCCCTGGAACTACATGCAATTCTGGCTGACGCGTGGAAGTTGTTACTTTGATGAAGCTACTGCAGGGTGAGTTGGACTCCTCTGCTGGCTGAGTGACCAGCGAGAAGAGAGAAGCAGACTTCATAATTTGGGCCAGACAAACCATCAGGCTGTCTGAAACCTGGGAAGAGTAGCTGGATTAAACATCATTACCAGAAAATTCATTTTTCCACCCTATTGGCTGTGTGTGTGCACGTGTGTTATTGACTTCAGATTTGAAATGCCCCTAAACATGTACCCTAAGGGCTGAGCATGCCCAGGAGTTATGGTAAGAAGGAAACATTGAACTTGAAGATGGCAATGCAAAAGGGCTATGCTGGCCTAGGGCAGAGAACTTGTGTGTTCCAGAATTTGATTTCCCTGGACCAAAATATCATTGTGTGCCCAGGAATGTGAAGGGAAAAAAATAAATTTTTTAAAAAGTGCCATAGGAAATGAGAAGCATCAAACAAGTAATGAGAAACCGAAGAAATTACAAGCTAGGTAGTAGGATTAGGACTCAGTGCAGTAGTATGGAAAGTCCTTGTAGGAGTTGGGAAGTTGGCCTCTTAAGCCTGTGGCATTTCCACATTTCTCCTATACGTATCAGCCAAAATGCTCCTTGACGCTGATGGAGAACTTTTGAATGGCACACAGATCAAGAAGATGCTTGTTGCTCTAATGTCAGCAGTGGCTAATGAGTGGAGGTCTTGCTGAAAAGAAGGGTGTAGTTTTGGGTGACCCAACACAAGGGGAGGTATCTCTCAAAGGACAACCATCAACAAGACATCTGTAAACTGACATGTATGGGTCTGCCTTCACTTACCAAATTTTCATCTTCACCCTAGAGGGAAAAGAATGGTCTGCTATTAACAATGACCATGGAGTTTTCCTATGATTAATCTTTATACTTTGGAGTCAGAGAGAAGTTGTTGACACAACCATTGTAACCACCTTGCAACAGATCTCGGTTTGTCAAAACATTAACTAAATCATGAGATCAAGTATTATTTATCAGATGGTACAACATGTCTCTTGCTAAACACCTGTTTAAAGAGGTAAAAGTCCAGTGCTATAAAATCATTTTATCTTGAATCTAGTAAGTCATACTGTATTTACAAAAGTAATTTTCTCAACATGGGATGCCTCTTGACTGTATTTCTCCAGTGTTTATTGCCCAATGAAGTAACTGAATGTGCTTCAAAACAAAGTAGATAAAGAGATATTGAAGAAAAGAAGAACAAAAAAAGCAAGACATAACAGCTATTGATTATTTCCTCTTTATGTATGTAACACATCACTTTTAGATGCATTTACTTGTAAAGTTATTATACAGTTGTTATGAAAGTATCAAGCTGTTCACCAAGCCAATGAAAAGTGTTTTAAGCAGTACTAAGTGTAAACCCAAAAGAATTAATGTGTTTTTTTCATTAGGTTTGTTTGTTTGTTTGCTTGTGTTTTACTCCCAGGAGAAAATCCAAATGAAAACCAGAGTCCTGTTCCTGCCAAATTGGGCTAAGCTAAACTATCCCTTCAGTTTCAACAGAAGAGTGGAAATCTCTAAGGATTATACACATGAGTAAAGCTTTAGGAATGTCAGCTACCATGATTGATTGCAATGCTCTCTTCAGTGCAGTGTTCATTATACAAAGCAAATGGTTTGGTTTCAAGACATAAAAAGGCATTTTAAGTTTTGTTATTGTGTGTCTTGTATCTAAAGCAGACTGGACCGGATTCTTTGCTACCTTGGATGCAATATAAGCATTAACACTCTGTTTAGAAATTTGGACCCAGCTGGAACATGATGTCAATTTCCAAGCAAGAAATTTGATCAAGAACGTGTCTCTGGCTATTACATCATGATGTGTTAAGAGGCAGTTTCATCTACAGGGAACGCCATTTTTTTAACGTCTTGTGGGACATCGCGGTATTATTTAGAAACATGTAACTAAAACTGTATAGATGAGTTCTTTCAGAGGAACAATCTGGTTTCCTGAACAATGGGATAATTACCTGGCTACAAGAGATATCCAAGTCTGTTCAGAACCTGTGATGAAATACAGGTAGACCTCATGAATTTCTGTTCTTTACTGTCCAGGTATGAAGGCTGGCCCAACAACAGCATACTCCAAATGTTTAGTCACAGAATAACAGAATGGGTAAGGTCTGAATGGACCACAGTGGGGTCATTTGACATAACCTCTCTGCTCAAGCAGGATCATTCTAGAGCACATTGCACAGGATGGCATCCACACAGTTCTTCAATATCTCCAGTGAGAGAGACTTCACAACCTCTCTGGGCAACCAGTTCCAGTGCTCAGTCACCAGAACAGTAAAGTTGTTTCACCTCGTGTTCAGGTGAAACTTCCTGTGCGTCACTTTCTGCCATTGCCTCTTGCCCTATTGTTTGGCACCACCTGACTTGCTCGTCTTGGCATCCTACTTCCAGATACTAAGTCTTGAAAATCACCATTGCGGTGTAGGGCTTGAGAAAAACCTAGTCCTTTTAAAAATTCTACTTGAATGTTAATGGTGCCATTTCCCAATGAAGTCAATATTTTGTCCTTTTTTGTTTATTCCTAAGGGCCTCAAGAGAAGGTTGAAATAAGGTTGGAGAAACCAAGGGAAGTTGTTTCCACCTTCAATAGCCCTACTGAAGTCACACGATAAAAACACCTTTCCTTTTTAAGAGACTGTAGTTAACTCAGGTAACTGAGACTTCATGACTCAACAAAGAGCCAGCACACAATTGTTAGTAATTATCATCATAATCATGTTTACAGTAGTGACAGATTGCAGATAAATTAGACAACATAGAGACGGAAGAGAGAACAAAAAAACAGTGGCTAAACGATGATGCTTAGTGTGTCTGTTGCAATTTTTTCTTGGGTATTTATTAATTCCACTTGTCATGATGTCACCTCTACTGTTTTTTGAAAGAGGACTTGGGGCCACTCCTGCAGAGGACACTGTATGTAAGAAGGATGAAACGAGAGGAGGAAGATAGGTCAGTCACATTTAGGGAAGATCCCAGATCACACAGCAGAGCACCTAACATAGTAGAAGAAGCCTGTTTAGGCACCTGAATCACACACCTTCAGTGATTTAGAGTCAAGAGAAACATCCCTAATAGGGTGTCTTAGTTTAAAAGACA